>JACCHV010002768.1:1800000-2363603 GCA_018907245.1 Eupristina koningsbergeri
TTACAAATGAAAAATTGGATATTTCGTGATCAATATGATGCATAGAGCGATTAAATCGTTTATGATTTTTTTATGCAATATTAGGATGAATTATTATGATATTAAATGAATCTTCATTTACTTTTAATTTGTTGAATAGCGTTTAATTATTACGATTTACATTATTAAAAAGCCCTCTCTTAGCTCATAATTAAGGTATTAATTCATAATTTATGATTGATGAATCAGTAATATAATATGAAATTTGGGCAAAAATTGAGACTTAAAGCTGCAACTGAATTTTTCATTGTGCGGAGTTTAAGCGTAAATTTGAAGCGTAAATTTTCGTAAAAGTAATGAATGTGGTTATTTAACAATTAAAATTTGATTCGGGGTCATGATAAAATATAATGCCAATTCAGAAAAAGATTCCAACTTGTTTTTTAACAAAAGCCGAAGGAAGAGTTATCACTTGTGAAAATACCATCAGCATGTTGTAATTGAAAAATGGAGCCAAAAAATGCACGTGGCACATTGCCAATGGTGAAATGAAAATTCCGAAAACAGAAAGATATCACTGCGGTACTTTAAAGAAAATCTTAGTATATTATAAGAGGATAAGCAAGTTTTAACAGATGGCACCCCCAGACTCTGATACGCGTTGTCAAGATAGTGGTTATGCGCATTTTAAGGACTCTTGGCTTCGGGGGCGCCGATCAGTCTGCGCCCCCGAGCCCCAGCGCCTCCCCCTCCCCCACCCACCAAAGCCCAACCCGGAAAATTGTAGTGCCGATGCCAAATTTTCGGTTAGCACATTAACGTATTCCGAAGTGGATTTATCGCATTTCTAAGTAAAAACCAGGATTCCGTTCAGCTTAGTCCAATGGCCCGATCGCGTGTCTCTATGCAAATACTACAGCTCCAGGGGAAATAATTATTTTTTTTTTTTTTATAGGAAATCCAATTTTCGATCATAAGTAGAATGGAATTATAAATATTAATTGCCGAGCTTGTTGTAATAGGCTATTTCTATATCTATTAATTGCTTCCTACTTTAATTTGCTTTAACTTTGCACGAGCACACGTCATGTTTATTAAAGTGCACTCATTTCTATTTCTGATGAGAAAATGCAAACAACAACTAGAAAAGATTAATGTAAAAAAAATAAAAAATACAATCCATGTGCATATTGAAAATTTCTTTTAAAAATAGCATGGAATCATTTTCTCAGAGAGCTTGTCTTTCTGAAATCTGATTTTTTCTTCTTATTCTTATTACAATATAAATTCAGTCTTGCACAAAATAAATTTAAAAACCGCATCACCCATGCCAAACTTAAATTTTAATTGAAAGCAGTTAATTTTGTTAAATTTGCCATTAATTAGATGATTCACGGGTATAAACCACATACGCTGTCTAAGTAGCTTCTTCTTCAGTAAATTCAGATAATCAACTACTCGAAGTCTTTACTTGCTTTCTGTGGTTGGATGTTCTTAAATGCAGTCTATCTGACCATCTGAATACCATCCAAATGCGGTTGGAAACATTTTCAAGTACTTTTTGAAAACTAAGACCTCAAATTCTTAATATCTTTTACATGCAGTTTTGTACTTGCCATTAAAAAAGTTTATTGATCGTTAATTGTTTTAGAGAGCTTTAAAATTAATAGGATTGTATAGGAATTCATTTTTTTTTCATTTTTTTTTTAAAATTTTGAAATTACATTTTATAAAATCATATTACAGATTGTTTTAATAAATCTTTTAATCAAGTTTTATACAGAGCTTAAAGTTATTATTTTTTTTTTTTAAAATCACGTTAATCTTTTATATTTTAAAAATTATTTTGCACCATTTACCTTTTATTACAAAGTTTAAGCTTTCAAAAATAAATGAAAAGTCAGATGCTGTTTTATGGCTAAAAAAAATGTTTTCATAAAAACCAATAATAATATATAAAACTTGAAAGGTGATTATAGCTATAAATGTAAATTTCAAATTGTAATGAAATTTAAATTGTAGAATAAACAGCAAAATGTATGTGGAAGTTAAATTTTTATATAAAAGTTAATTGAATAACATTTTTTATTTTAAAGTGATGGTTTGCGTTAAAGTTTATTATTAAAATCTTTATCTAACTTCAGAATTATAATTTTATCTATCAATATTACAAATGATTAAGCATTAAGTTTAAAATTTCAACAGTAATAAAATATTCGTATTTACAGCATAATATTAAGTAAATATGTATAAATATTATAAGGTATTTTCGTTTTTCAAATGCAGAATATGGTTTGGTCGAGTACCATTGCTGTACGTTTACAATTTGTTTTGATTCTGTTTATTCTGTGGAATTATTGTATAAATTAAATTTCTAAATATCTATTTTTATTTTATGTCATTTTAGTTTATTCAAGCTAAATAATTTTTTTTACAAACATTAATTTCTAATAATATAACAAGTGTATGAAGTAACAGAATTATTTTATGTAATAATTAAAATTAATTTATTTATCTAATTTAAACAACGTTTTTATTTTAACACTTAAGTAAAGTCTTTGCTTGAGACAAATTTTTATGATTGATTACATATTTTATCGAAAAAAAAAAGAAAAAACAAAAAAAAATATCTTAATATACTAGATAATAATAAATTCAGGTGTAAAGACATTAATTATATAATAAAAGAAAATGAATATTTTTTAATATTATCATTAAAATATTTTCTAATAAATTTACGTGGTATTCATTTAAATTATTAGCATTGTATTTCGACTAAATAATTCAATGTGAACGTAAAACTGAATTCAAAAGCTGCATGAAATCGAATAGTTACCGACATAACTTTTCTTGTTATCATAAGTTTTTAATCCGTTCAATCCATTTTCAAAGTTTCAAGATTTGTAACCAAGAATATTGGAATAAATGAATAAATTGTTATTACAACTTTTTTTTATCTTTTATTACAGCTTATTTTTTACTTTCTACAGTCATTAACATTTATAATTATGAAATCTTGACATTTTATCAAAGATTTTACATATTTATAATCATTAATTGTGGCGAATGTAAAACTTTGTGAGTATTCATTTTCAGTTTATAAAACGTTCATGTAATACCAACGTTCTGCTATGCTTATAATAAGCTTTAAGGCCATTTTAATCATTATTTACTTAATTTTTAATTTTTAATAACAGTAAAAAAATAATACAAATAAATTTAATATTGTAGAAAGCTCACAAGGTATTCACAAAACATTTTGAAAAATTATACGATAAATTAATACTTAATCAATGAATATACAATACCTTGTATTGATTACATTTTTTAAAATGTAATTCACATATCAAAGAATATTAAAATCAAACTTCTTTAATGGCAATTCTTTATAAATTTTTTTAATTTAAATACAGTTTATTAGGGATTATATAATATTAATTGTAATTATCAGTAATCTATGTACAAGAAATTATTAGTATTATCAAAAATATATTGACTTTTCTAATAATTGAGTTAATGCGATTAATATGATAGGATTAAATAATTATTGGTAAAAATATTTTATAGATATAAAGAGATTGAGATATAAAATTGTAACCAGTATCTTGTATTTGAAATTTATCGATTCAGGTGATTTCAAACTTGATCTCTTTCACTAAAATTAGATCCGGCTATAAGCTTATTAAAATATAGCACACAAAACATTTCATGTTCTTAATACTTGAAAAAAAATTATTATTATAAAAAAAATCATATTTAAAAAATAATTTTAACGTCATTATAATTATATTAGAAAGCACAATATAATAATAGCAAAAACAACAACAACAGCAACAAAACAACAACAAAAACAACAACAACAATAATAATAGCAAGAAATCTATTCAAAAGTTTCGTAGATTTTACTTCTATATATTTTTATGTTGATACTTTTCGATGAAAACATCAGATGGAAATATAATGTATATATATATATGTACATTTAATGAATAATATATAAATTGTATTTCCATTCATATATGCCAGTATATAATTAAAAAACATATTTTATTTAATATATTTCTATTATTAGTAGTACTTATTTGTAGGCAAAATAGTTTTTCAGTTCTTGATAGAGCTATATAAAATAATTATAATCGTACTTTAATTTTCCTTTTTTTATTATTTAATATAATTGCTCTATAATGTAATTTTTCTTTTATAGAATATTAAATAAGAAATTGTTTTCTTAACAATCCTGCTCATATCTTTACATATAATATTTGTTACAGGTATTTATTTAAAAAAGTTACATTGTATACAGTACAAAATAAGTATTATATATTTACATGGAGCCTCTGAATTAAGTAACTCGAGTCTTATTTTTATTAAATTATTCATACTAAGCCATGGCTGTACAAATAATACAATATTAAATATTAAATCTATAACATATTAACAAATTATTAAATATTAATAATAGAGATTAAAAACCAATGTAATTATTATTTGGACATTATAATGTTAAATAAGTTCTAATGAAGGTTTAATGTGCAGCGGCAGCTAAAATATTTTATGTGTGTAAAATTTCCTTCTCTTGCGTACCGAATGAATTTGCATACCAATAGGTAAATTTTCGGTTTCGAATAAAATTTATAAAAATATAAAAATATGCAAATCCATGTAATCTCGTTCGTTTTTCCTTTTTTTGTTTTGTTTTTTTCTTTTTGCAGGCTACCACACGTATACGTACAATGAGAGCAGCCACACGGAACGAATGCAAGACGAGATATTAACCGTGAGATACGAAGACGGACGTTGGTCGAAGCCCTACTACGACTGCGGGGGTGGGAACATTTGGATGTTAACCTACACGGTGCCCTTTTTCGGTTTCGCTAATAACACTTATTACTTCAAGTAAGTTTATTGCCTAATTCGTAATCTTTTATTCATTATCTTAGGCATTAAGCCCTTTGAGCTCTTTTAAAATAGACCGGGTTCTTTAATGAGTGTCATAATATTGAATTTCATGCGCGGTTATTCTTTCTATATATCATTTCTATTAATTCAGTTGGGTATTTTAATAAAATTTTGCAGTTTGGATAAATACATAAAGTCAACTGTTGAAACTCAAATTAAGTTCTATATTCTATATAAGCTTTATTAAATGTGACTAATTTTCATGGGAACCGAATACTATTATGTTTATTGAATAAGCAACTCAATCAATAATTTACTTTAACGAATTAAAAATTAATACGCGAGCTTAGAAAAAACAGTAAAAAAAACTTGTAATAATTTTTTAAAAAAAAGATCCGTCGTTATTTTCGAAAAATAATAGAATATCGAAAAATCGAATGTATTTTTTGTTCATTGTTCATTGTTTCGATAATATTCAAAGAATATTGGCGTTCCTTTAAAATATAATTATATATAATTTTTAATCTTTAATCTTTAATTTACTCTACAAAATATTTTTTTATTTACTAATATTATACGCTCTTAAATAGAGTGTCAAAAAAAAAACCTAAACTTAAATCCAGTTTCTGAATACTATATTCTTCAGCAATTAAAATCTTTTTAAATTAAAAGAAATTTAAATTTTAATTGTCTTGGAAATTTAAAAAAATGCAAACTTTCAGAAGAAATTTAATATAGTGTAATCCAGGCTTGTATGCATTTCCTTTTCAAAATTTCTAGCACTCTATATTGTTGAGTTAACTCAGCTAAAAATAACAAGATTAGACTATAGTATGATGGTTAAAATATTAAATAAATGCTTAAAAAAAAAATTTAATTGAACATAGGATTTCTTGAATAATCGTAATCTAATAATTCATTTGGCCGTGGTTGTGCGCTATTCCAAAACCACTCATGGGGCATAATTATTTCGGCGCAATCTCTGGTATAACAATACCTGTAATTAAAATGCGATGTACGTCTACAATAAAAATATAGGAAATGCTGCTTATAATCTGAAATATGGATTACATAATACATTATACTTAATATATGCGATTTCGGAAATTATTTGATTATGCGCATCGAATCAGATAACTCATTCGACAATAAATGCTTAACAATTTACATTAAAAAACAAAAACGAATTAATTAATAATGTTTAAAAAATATTGACTTAAATACATCATTTTTAACACATTATTTTTAGGAATTAATTTTTTACTAATGAAGTTTTCATTATTTCATTGATTTCATTTTCATTGATAATTGGAATAATTGCAAGTGATATTACAAGAAATATGCTGTTTTAAATAAGAAATTATTTGCAAATTTAAACTACAATAATTTAACTTACTATTTTTATTATTTGTTTATTATTCGAATTAAAAAAAAAAAAATTAACGAATAACATTATATTAATATAATGTCAATTGATTTAATTAAAACATCTAATGTTAATAATTGACATTTTATAATTATTTTGACTTAACCATAAAAAAACAAGTAAGAATTAGTATTAAATTATAAAAAGTAGTACATTGATTAAAATTTAATAATGTATGTACCATTCATAAACTCGGATAGAATTTTTTAAAACGTAAAAATTAAATTGAACTTATAATCCATGAAGTGATTGTTGTAATGAACCATTCATATTTAAAGAATTTTAATAAGGATATAGGGATTTTAACATGAAATAGTTTAGATAAATATTATTATATGAAAGGTAATTTTTATGTTACTACGTCATAAAATAAGAGTTAAGTTTTATAAAAACGAAGCATAACAGATAAAAGTATATATTTAATGTTAGTTTCAGAATATCACAATAGGCAAAGAGGTTTTACATTTTCTTTCGTTATAAAAACGGAATAAAGGTAAATGGCTTCAAATATGTAATAAAATTATTTCTTTTCTCTATAGAGTATTATCATTATATTTATATAATAAATTACTTAAAAGATTTTAGAACAAATTCATAAATAATTATATCGATTAGATAATCTGATATTAAAAATAAAAGACATTTGATTGATTTATTTCTTAAAAAAGCGAGTATATTACAGTTTTAGAATTTATTAATACAGAAACTGCTGCAAAGTTAAGCATTTACATATTATTTATATTATTATTATCATATATATATTTGTTTTAAATCAATAAAATGTAAGTAAAAAAAAAAAAATATCGAAAAAAATGAAACAGCCTGCAACGAAGGGATTAAGCAATGGGTTCACGGATGAGAGAGGAATGAAGGTTGCTTGAACAAATCACAAGAATACCAATCAATGTTTGTGTGTTCGAGGAGGAAGAATGATTAAGTTTATTGTGTTTGGAACGTACTCACACTTTGCAAACGGGCGTAAAAAACCCCCCTTCAAGGGGAAAAAAGCCAACAATAAAAAATCCGGTGTGCACCCCGGTTGGCTAACGCAGATGCGGGCGAGCTGGTCGCACCTGCGTTAGGTCGACGATGGTCGCTCCTGAAGACGACGGACGCGTCGATCGGGCGGTCGGGTATATCGCGAAACAGGCCCAGGTGATGAATCCGCGTCCGGACACACACTTCACAATTTGCGATAAAGTGCACAAGATTATGCACAAGACGATAAAATTCGCTACAGAGATTGGTACCGCTGTCGGAGCAAGAGCAAGAGTGCCGTGTCCGGGCGACACGTAGGCGACGGCAACTCCGAGCTCGCGCTGGGGGTCCGGTCCAGGTCCCGATTCGACCAGGGTACGTCATAAGATCCGCACGGCCAGTCGGGCTATCGGGATTGGCCCCGGTGAGCATTTGTACGGTACTTTCCGGAGATGCAATACAACTCGGGAAAGCCGAGACAAGTCCGAGTTGTAAACCCGAACAATATTATTATTTATATTTCAAATATGTTTCTAATGTTAATACACATGTACATACTAAAAATAAAAATTATAAAATCCATAAAATTAAACAATTATCGAATCCCTTTATTGAAATCTATTACAAGAAGAATGTGCCCTTTGATATAAGGTATTTTTAAATATGTAATATCCTATTTACAATGAATAAAAGAGCTATGTGCAATATTTTTATTTCTAATAATTTACTATTTGCAATATTAAAGATTGAGAAGTTTAAATTAAAATTAATTAAGTTTAAGCTTTATTAACTATAAATAAAAAAATTATTAAACACAAAATGCATAGCCATAATCTTATGTCACTCCAACATACGATTATCACTGATTTTAACGAAAGCATAAGCTCTTCTATAAGATATTCATTAAGATAACATGCATTGTGAAATATGGTATCTTAAGGTACAGTTAATATTATGATTTATTGGCTAAAGCTAGTTAGTGGAAGTTAAGTAATGAATTATTAGATTAAATATCATAAAACTTCTGTTATTGTAAACAAAAAAAAAAATTTATGTAATCTAAAATAAAAAATTTATCCGTATATTAAATAGTTACTTAATTAATAGTACAATAAAATTAATTACTACTATATATAGACTGTAGTTATTAAAAGTATATACTATTTTTAAGAAATAATGTAAAAGTTATTTAAAAAATAAATTTCAAGTACATTTAAAAATAAAATTATTTAAGTTATTACCTATATATTGTGTAAATATAAATACATATATACTAAATTTTGTTGTTGTTATATATAAAAAATTATAAAGAAATGCTAAAAATATACTATATAAATTTAGATATTGGAAAATATTATATTAGTATATATTCTTTATTTACGATGTTCAAAGGATACTAAGTCATTGCATTCCTATTATCTTGAGTAGTATTTTATAAGCAATTTCGTTTCAAATAAATATTATTAAGATCTTTTGTTTGCTGTCGTAAAAAAGAACGATATTTTGATAAATAATAGCATCTTTTGTAATATTAATAATGATTTGAATAACAAATGAGGTATTATTTTATTTTTTAACAATAGTAGTTTTATTGTAAAGCATAAAATTATTAAAAAAAATAATCGCAGTTAAGCATAAAATATTCTCATCCTATAATAATTAAAAACAAAAATTTTAATAGAATATTTTTTTGTAAATATAAGCAAAAAGTGTATTATCTATGAACCTGTAGTTAAAGGCTAAAAAATCATCGTGTTTACCTTAATGATTGTTATATGTTTTTGACAGTAAATAAAAATGATGCTAATTGATCATAAAAAAATTGAAGGTAAAATATTTTGAACAAAAAACATTTGCTACTTTATGACACTTGACATCTAAGAATTTTATCTTATAATATTATTTATTAATATAATTGTTAAATAAAAGTGTCGAAGAGAAAATTATTTTATGTAATTCTGTAAACGTATTCAATACATCACAACTTTTTATTTTCAAAAGAATAAACTCATATTCAATATTATACCTTTTCATATTTTAGTATTTGTACATTCTTTTAGTTACACAATCTGTTTGAAAAGTTTTTGAACCTTCGTTGTACAAAGATGTATCGTAGCAATAAGTTCTGACACAGGCTGTTTTTTTTTTTTTTTTTTTAAACTTCCTTTATTAATTCCATAAACTTAAATTTAAAACTATAATGGCTGCTTTATTATTTTGGCTGCAACTAACTTTACCTCTTTGACACTCGCTAATTATAAACTTGCGATTGAAAAGAGCTAAAGAGCATTAGGTACGTGTTTCTTCAGAATTTCACACATTCTTAAAAAATGTTACATGTTTGTAGTCACCTTCACGATTCATTAATTTTGATTTCTACTACTTATATTTTTAAATTACAAATTAAAAGAATGAAGAATGTATTTAAATATAATTTTTATAATTATTTCCAAAATATTAAGAGCATCGATTAATTTGTTTTAATTGATGTAAAATCATATATTTAATAATATCATGTATAAAAATTAATTTTTTTTCCTTTTTTTTTTTTAACAATTTTATCAAGTTATTAATTTTTCAATATTATAGTACAATATTGTCATAATGTAAAATATGATGTAGTTAACTGTTCATTGTTAGCTAGATAATAGTACGATTGCTAGAACAATAATAATTTAGAATTTAATGATTTTCTTTTTGATACTTGGAGATCAAGTTAGCAATTACTTGGTTTATTTAATTAATATAGTATCAAAATGATGTAATATTCTAATAATTCAGTTAAAATTATGAAAATATAATTTATGAAATAAATTGATTTATATTATGATATACATTTCCATCAAAGAAGTTAGAATAAAAATATAGCAGTGCATAAATAATAACTCCGTTAGTTAGTGATAAGTTATCACTTATCTGTAACGAGTAGTAACTTGGGATAGCAACAGAATGACATTTCAGATGAAATATGTGTTTATCAGCATCGACAGAGAAACTTTGTAAATCAATAGTGAATTACAGTATACGAAAGACTTTAAATCGCATCCAAATTTGAGTGTTTGCGATAATTGTTTCAAGATAAAAGCTTGTTACACCCTTGTCGTTTTTTAATGCATTTAAAATTCAAAGTTACAATGTTGGTGCAGAGGGAGTCAAATGTCAATACTAAAATCCATTAAAGTTAAAGAAAGGAATCGTATCGGCTTTGGTGGAAGTCAGTGACGATCCCAGAACTCAGGACCAAAGATACCAGGATTTGACGTAGACGCTGACAAAGAGGTCCGGGCTTATCTTCGTCATGATGTCAGCCGACATTACAGGGATTATCGTTTGCTTGTTACTTTTTGTAGTTTGGCATGTTTACACGAGATTTTTAATAATAAATGATTTTAAGAGGATAACGATTCCACAGAATTTCCTTTGGAATTTCGCGAGTCTTATGTCGATATATGGCCTAGCGATAAAATTAGTGCAAAAATAAAATTCACTGCCTTTAACAACCATCTCACGAGATCATAAACCTAGTGTAAAGTTATGCTTTTACTATTGTACCCATACCATTTTACTCATTGAATATTAAATAATAGGCTATAAAAAAAATTCTTTTATTTACGTATTATTACTACAATTCACCTCTCCTATACTTTATTATGTACAATCTTACCGGGCTTCGACTGAATATTTTACTAACAGATCAAAATTTAAATCATTTTCAAATTTATTACTCTATTTAATAATCTATGAATTTTATAATACATTAATTTCTAGTATCATATTTATCATGTCATTTAATATTTAGTTATTTTATAAATATAGGATATAATTTGGATTGTGTTATTTGCGATTTTATGAACGGAGCATTACAATAATACAATAATATTTCACATAAATATTATTTTAACCACAAATTATCATTTCGTATTTAATCAAAAATCTTACGAGCTGCAAATAATGAAAATCAATCAGTATTAAAACAATTTAAGACATCATCAATGAAACAATGAATATTTTATCATAACAATGTTTTGTATTTATACCTAATATATAATTTATTATTCTTTTACCATCGTAATCAATATTTAAAATATAAATTTCCGATAAGAGCATTAATCATGTTATTTAAAATTATTATTACTTATTTTCATGAATGTAATTGAATCAGTTATAATAGTAGTGATTAGAACCAATCAGTTATTTGGTAAATAAATGTAAATTTACAGAAACCCTAGAAAATTGAGCTTTATTAAATCGACGGTTTCGGCATTATTTATTATTTATAAGTTATTCTTCATGACTCTATAACATTCTTATAAAATCATGAGCCACAATAAACATAAAGTGATTATATAATAATGTAAAATACTTTTGAAAGTATTTGTATATTTAGTATATTATAATTTACAATAAGTAGTTAAAAAACTTATGAAATACATGTTGAATAATAGAATTAAAAAATTTAAATATTTTACATATTTTAATTATATTCTGTTAAAATTAAACATTATATTCCGTTTATATTATTATGGAATATCTAATAGTGATTTGCATCTATTAGACTCTTGTACCTTTGAACAAATTGACTAATTTAAATGGAAATATAACAGTTTTTGATGGAGCAGTGATCCGCTTAGTGTGGTACTCTTTTGTTTTTAAGAATGTCAATTTGCGACGCAAAAACTTTTTTTTAAATGTAAAATATCAATCAAATTAAAACACGTGATATGAAATAATTTAATACTTGAAAAATATGAATACATATTTTGACTTGATGTATATATCATGTATATATAATATATATATATATACGGGTGATGTATAAGTACAATGGCTGAAGATGTGTTAAAATTTCAATATAATTTTAAAAGATTATTATTTAATAAATGGAAATATTGTAAGGGTTGAAGGCAACGAAAACAATTTATTATTAAACTTTATAAATTATAAGTTTCAAAGAGAATTAAGCAAGAAGATGTTTTAATTATTTTGGACTCGGTGTGGTAATCTTTGAATTCAAAAGAATTAGCGCGTTTAAAATCACTGCAATTGGATAAGAGTTGTCCGCGAATAAAATGCATCATTATTGGTTAGTAATTTAATATTAAAAATTAATCAAAGAAGTTATGCACGCATGTCATGCAACAAAATATTTATGTTTACAAAATATATATATATATATATATATATATATATATTGTATACGACGATAAAAATACTTAAAAAGAAGCATGTCATTAAAGTGGACTCAGCGTCCAATTTTCATGTGCTTCAACAATGCATTACCAAACAATGCGGGCATTCTCACGGCATACCATAAAAGCAAGTGCAGATTGCATTCTTTGAAACACGTTTATACTATAAATAAATTACAGCAGTTAATTTTAACGACGAAAATATATTAATAATTTATAAAAGTAAAACTAGATAATGGAAACGGTTGGAATATAATTTTATTTGCTTATTTATAGGGGCACTAGTGGGATCGACATCGATTTACGCAGAGTAGACATTGATCAATGCCCCCTCAAACCTGGATCTGAGAAATTAAATATTTTTGCAGCCAGCGATAAGTGCAAGAATAAGACAACGGAGGTACCATCATTTTAAATATAATATTTGATCCTTCGATTAGGAATTGAAGTCATATTGTTTCCTTGAAATTCCAAATACCGCTTTTGTTGTAGCCTCTTTCTACCTTGCGAATGCTAGGCAGCAAAAGTTTTGAATGGAGATATTAGCAATGTCATGATTCAGGCCAATATTTTCATAAGTCCAAAAACGCAAATGCACATAACACAAATTATACCGTATGATCTACCAAATTTAAACTTTTCAAAGCTTTTAAGTTTTATTGAAACTTTATTACAAACTTCATTCTGTTTACAGTGCACGCGATGGAATTTCTTTTTTACCTTATCGTTCAAGTACCTACATTAGCGAATGCATGATTTTTCTTCTTCAAATATTACCTTTCTTGAACATAAATTTATACTTATAAATAATACAAATAATTGGACACAATCTAAAACCAAAATACACTACATAAAAAATAATTTAATAAATAAGGACTATGGCATTTATAAAGATCTTTTTTCTATGTATCATTTTCAATCTTTCTCAAAAACTATTGTGAATGAAATGAAAAAAATTAACTGAACAATTTATTTCATAAAATATCGAAATATAAAAATAAAATTTAATGGTTAAAGCTCATCGAAGCTACTTACAACATCATTCTACATAAAAGTTTTGTGAAATCAAACTTTATAAAGTCCACATTTTAATTTATCTACATTTCATGTATTTATTTATTTTATTATGTACATATTTTGATAAGTCAGTTTTTTTATAATTTTTTTATTTCATCAAAGCATACATGACTATTTATATAAAGTCCTGAAAGCTGAAATGCATAATATTTACTCATCCTTTAAAAAAAAGCAGAATTTTATATCATGAAAAAAAATGTAAAGTAAAATTACTACATACTTCTATGGAAAAAATAATTATAAAAAATTTATCAAATTCTTTATTTATAATAATATTTATAATAATAAAATTGATAATACAAGAAATATAAAGTCAATATGTTCAAATATTACAAAATAATTTATTTATTTAATTTGAGTATTCGATTTTATTATATATATTTAATAAAAATAATAATTTTACGACGAATAATATATTTCGAATCAGTAACATGTATTGCAAATTAAATAAAACTTTAACTTTTTTATGATTGGCAAAAGACAACAAAAACGTTTTTAAAATGTTTATAAAACTAGTGCGAATTCAGTCATTCGCCATAAAATATAATTTTAAAAGTTAAATTATAAAAAAATATTTAATTAATATAAAATAAATACTAGAAACGAGACAACAAAATTTTCATTTATGAAACATGTCTTTAAGTAAAAGCTTACTTTGTGTACTTTTAAGAATAAATGTGAATAGTGGAAAATGTTTTTACCAAAACATGAAAATATACGGTATTAAAAAAAAAATAAAATATTATTCTTAACTTTTCACATTTTACGAAGATAAAAAATATTTTGTATTAATAAAAGATTTAAAAGATTTACTATTTTATTATTTTTTGAGGAAATTCAGAATTCAAGAAAAAATAAGGATAGATCATGCTTTCATACCGATTATATTATTTAAATTTTAACGCAGATTACACTTGTTTTATATAAAGGACCTTAATAATTATGAAATTTATATAATAATACACATATGTTATTAGATATTATTTAACTCTTTATTCAAAAAATAATTTAATTTTAATTCAATAACAAATAACGTATTCCTTTTAATTCGAATGCAGAATCTCGCATATGTATATTTTGTATTAACAAAATAATTCAAAATACTTTGAATTTTTTTTTTTATTCTATTAAAATTTTTTAAAAATATATTTATATTTAACTAATTAATTTATATCTTTAAAGTTATTAATTATGAAATTAATCTTTTATTACTATTATTAATAATTAGAGTTTCAAATTAAATTAGTTTTATTAATTTTAAAATTAATTGGAAATATGGGAACATTCTCGATAATTATTGATTTACAATAAATATTTTTATTAACGTATATAGCTAAAAAAAATATACTGTAAAAATGTAATGTAATGTTTAAAGATTAATTTGAAATTAAAAATTTTTTACAATTTTCTTTAATTTTTATTTTTGAAATAATGATTTTTATGTTAATAATAAAACTTTATATTTTCAGTATTATAATTAATTTTTTTTATTTGTTTTTTATTGTCTAATCTGAAAGCGTAATAGCAACTATTTTTTATATTTTAATTTAGTAACTTATGAAAACAACAAGGAAAGAAAATGTAAGTTTTTGGGACATAAATAATTTACATACCATTAAATAGTTATTACATTTATTAATGTTCATAACTTACTTAATTTTCTAAAAAATTTAAAAAATTTATAGATATAAATCAAAACACACAAATGAACTCGCCAATGGGCACACAAACGCACACACGTGCTCACACATTAGTCCGAAAACTATGTACAATATAATATTTTAGCAAAGTAAATAAATTATAACATTAGAATGATAGGACTAATATGTAAAGATCATTGAAATAAATCTAATACTTATCTCATGATTAATTTCATGATATTAAATTTAGAATTACAGTTTGGAACTATAGTCCAGTAATCTATCGATTGAAATAGAAATTTAAATCAAATTAAACTAAACTAAATTTGATTGGATTAAAATATATCTTCATCGCTATTGTCACCATCATTATCATCATAATCATTATCTCTGTGATTGTCATTATTATATTATAGTTTTTTTCATTATTACAGTTTTTATTTCCTATCCAATGAAATTTATTTACTTTTTATAAATATATTCATGTTCCTAAAATTTGACGATAAGTATTTAAAATAAAATAATATTTGAGTATATGATTATTTTATCATTAGTTTACCATTAATTAGTAAAAAAAATAATAGCTACGTTTCTATAAATATTGATCTAGTATATTTAAAAAGTAATATTAAATAATATTCTTTAAACAAAATATTTAAGTTTATTTCTTCTTAAATACTGTATAATCATATATTATTACATCACCTTAATAATTAAACTTCAATAACTTAGTTAATTTAAGTTTTTTAATTAGAGTAATTTCTTATGAAGTCAAGTCCTGAAATGGGATCTGCAAAAATTCGTATAAAAAACTAGAGAATGTCACTAAAAAAGAAGTTTTTCTTCAGAAGTTTTTACAAATTTTTTTTGATTCTTTTGTTCGTACACAGCACATTACAGAAGTTTATGCAATAACGGTCAATTTTGCACACAAATTAAATTTTTGATAAACTACATTAAATTTATAACTATAGGGATTAGTTTTAGGAAGTTTGATATTCCTCACTGTTAATAATGATAAGAATATTTTTTACCTTATTTTTTTTCTAAATTTTATTGATTTAGCTTTTTCATTCTGATTTAATTGATTTCTATGCCAATTCCTTATTATGCATTATTCTAAGAATTCATATGTTGTATGATTGTACTTAATCTTATAAAATTTATGAGGAAATTTTCATTAACAAAATGTAATCTTTATTACGCATTTTTATGTATTAAAATATTTTTTAAAATAAATTTTAGAAGACTAATTAATTTAGTTTTATTATTATTCATATTAACATCATATTATTGCGGTAATTATTCATGCATTAATAACAGTTTTGAAATTTTGTCTTTAAAAAACTTTAATCAAGGAATATTGTCGATCGGTTTTCTTGGAATTTAAAATATTACTTTAAAAAATGCATTAATTATTTTCTGTGACTTTTTAAAATTTACTTTTAAGAATTTATTCGAAGTTATACAAAAATTTTAATTTTTTTCTTTTGACTAGATACTACATTAACTTTTTATAAGTTCAAATGATTATTTAAAAAATATTTGATATTATTTTTTAAATATATTCACAGATATATGAAATTACAATTCCATTTCTTATTTAGAGTTCTGTCAATATATATAAAATATATATGAAACTTTATTTTTCATATTTCATTTAAATATTTCTTGATCTCAATTATTAAATAATTCAATTTAATCAAATACATGTAAAAAAGAACGCATGTTTCGCATGTTTCAAAGATAATATAAAATCTGTATTTTACAGTTTTTTTTAACTATATTCTTTAAGTACGCATTTATTCATCTATTCAATGGTAAATAAATATTTTATCAAAATATGTATGAAAAAAAATCAAATAAAGTTTTGGATAAACGTAAAGGGTTAAAAAAATAATATTTGACATAAATATGTAATTATTTCCTTTAAATCATATTTTAAAAATGAAAAACATCATTTTTGAAAAGTGATATATTTTTAGAATCTTATAGTAGCTAATATTAAATATTTATTATATAATTATTCTATAATATATGTATTAGGATATATTTTTTAATTTTCCTGTAGAAATATACTTATGGTCAAAATTACAATAATAAATTATTATACACTTTTCTCATAGATTTTATAAAAAATAATTTGTGTAAGTATAACGTATACAAAGACATATACCAAGCACAATTTATTGATTTAAATAACAATTCAATGATCTAGTAGAATTTTATTTAAGAAAAAAAAATTGGCTACTATTAATGTGAATAAATCTAATCTTTTATTTAATAAAATTAAATAATAAAGCTACCTATTTATAAATAAAATAAAATATTATCTCCTTAGATCACGGATTTTCATTTTTAAAATAAATTCATTTTTAAGCACAAAATTTTTATAATTTGACAAATTATGGAAAATATAAATTTATTATAAGATTCTAAATTATCCAAGATGTAAGAATTATAGTTTTGATACTGAAAGTTTAATCCTTAATAGCAAGAACGAAGAGTTTATTTCATGCTGAGTACTTTTATATAAATGTGCACATGTGTGACTACCGTGATGATTCCTTCAATAAAGCTAAAAGGTAAAAGGTAAGGACAGTGTAGTTTAGTTTAAAGAAATGGAATATATCACATTTGTAATAGAAAAAACAGTGTGATTTTATACATTAAACATATTCTACATATATATATACACTATAATCAAGCAGCTCGAGAAAAATAAATCCACTATTATTTTGAGTAAAAAAAAAATTCAAATCATACTCACTTTTGGAATTAAGAAAATAACTAAGCTTTGTAATTGCTGAAAAATGAATTGTAATAAGCTAAAAATATAACTAAATTATATTGTTAATTGCTTGCAAATTGAAGCTCGTAATTGATTAAATAACAAGATGTTCTATATGTATAATGAGATATATGTATATATATATATGTATATATATATATATATATATATATATATATATATATATATATATATTTTGTGACGTGTAACTCGCGTGGGAGGGGACACTGCGGTCCCTGTGAAAAGATGAGGGCAAAAGCGAAAAAGCTTGGCGTTTTTAAAAAAATTTCGAAAATTACTTGTTGAGCAGCGGATGCCGCGCTCGACACGCCGACATTTTTTTGCGCGTTTCGCATTTCTCCTAGATTGCGTTATCGGAGAAATGATTGCGAATGATCGACCCTGTAGAATTCGCCGGTAGTGCCCTAGGTTGTGGCACCAGAATTTCCTAGGAGGAAAACGGGAGCTGTTGCGGAGCCACCGACACCCTTTCAAAGCCATTGCAAAGTCGCCTGCCCTAGCCAAGGACTCAGCTGCCCTAAATGGAGGACGTGAAGGGCTTCATCTCACCGATACAACAGTCGTAGGTTCGACTCGTCGATCCGGAGTGCACGAAGGACCCCGACAAAGTAGGTCGACACCATCTTCTCGGAGAAGCGATACTGCGGTAGCGTCAGTACCTGTCCGACCTAAGCTTGACCTAAGCCTGCCTCCGGAGTGCGAAACCCGGGATAATCGCGCGAGGGTTGAACGCCTGTCCCCTCCAAATCGACGCGAGAGAAGACGAGAGATTATTCGCTGTGATTTTTGTATCATTTTTCTATTTCAGCGTAATTATTCATAATTATTATTCATAATAATCGTAATTATTCAATGTATTCATTTTCACGACATAAAATAATTAAACATAAATAATGCTAATCTCATGCTCTTCGTTGTAGTTTTTTATTTATAATCAGCTTTGAATATTATTCTTATCATTATTATTATTATTATTATTATTATTATTATTATTATTATTATATTGTTATTATTATTCTTATTATTATTATTACTATTACTACTACTATTATTATTATTGTTATTTTATTGTTATATTATTGTTGTTGTTTGTTATTATTATTATTATTACACACACACACACACACACACACGTGTGTATAACGAGTTTTTCTATTAGACGTTTTTTTGCCTTTCTTTTCATTACAAAATGTTTTTCTTAAGATTACATAAAAATTTTAACATTTATTTAACTACTTATATTTATGTTAATTTTTTTTACAAAGTATTTCATTGATCTTCAAAAAAATGTTAAGAAAAATCTTTTAATAATTGACGTCATTTCTGACCTACTCAAATATACATGATTTTCACACATATATAAAAATATAGGACAAATTAATATATTACAAAATTACTGAACTATAGAATAGATTGTACAATACAAAAAATATAAATAAAAATGGTAATAAAACATGAAGCCATTTGGATATGCTGATATTTATCTAATGTCTTACAACGAATGATATATTTTTTACAATCAATTACACATGCACTTGAAACACACCCTTGGAAATGCTTAAAAATGATAAATGAGTGCTGAGCGATCATTATATATTTTTTTACTTCTACTGATCTAAATTTTAGTATAATTTTTCATCATTTATCTTTTAAGAAAATACATAAATGCTAAAAAATACAAGACACATTAGCCATGAGATAATTATAAAAATGAATTTATTTTTTATTCTCTAAATTTCTAAGAAATAACGAAAGTTTTATTTCTAACTTTTTTCTCTAAAATCTTATTTAATCAAATTATATGTGAGATTGTACGAAATATTGTATGCAAGAAAATCAAATATTTTTCTTATATCTAAACTTTTATCCGAACCCACTCCCGTTGCATGTAGATTCTTTTTTGACCATTCTTTATCGAACTAGAAACGTACACTTTAACACATTCAAATACTTCCCAACTTATTAATTCTTCCATAAATCTTTCAAATTCAGATTTATCTCGATGAATAGGCTTGAATAAAGAATCGTTTTAAATTAATGACAAATCAAATACTATTTATTATCGTAAAATATTTCCGATTATTCTTATGATATAATTTTATAACAAAAATTATATGCAACAAAGTTAAATATAATTATTAATAATTTAATTTTATTTGTAAAATCAATCAAGTGAAATTCAATTATTCAATTAAAATTAGGGGATTATTTTGAAGAACCTTCGTTCTAATAATATTAAGTTTTATTGCTATATTAACAAATATAATTTAAATTTACATGATATTATTTTACTTATGGGGTAAAGATTTAATAATATCAGATTAAATTATATATACATTCTTAAATTTATAAATATACATTTATTTATTAATAATTATATATATACACACACACACACACACACACACACACACATATAAATATATATATATATATATATGTGTATATATGTGACTTAGGTTATAAAATAAATATAAAAAAAAAAAAATTTATAAATACAAGGGATAATTTCATCAGATGGATATCTATGCCTTTTTCCAAAATTTTTAGTCCTGCTAATAATTTTATATTATTTTTTAATATTCTACATTTAATAAAAGATATATTAAACGGAAAAAAGTACAATTAATAATACTAAATATCGTTACAAATTAATAAATAAGTCGCCTTAAAGCAAGGTGTTATTAATAGTAGAAATCGAATTATCTAAAACAAATAAATTTTAAAAACAATTCAATTTTTCTTAAGTGTTAAATTTTATTACCTGATTTGTTTAAAATTAATAATTAAAAAAATTTTTTAAATTAGAGTATCCATTTCTTTAAACTAACATTTTTTAAACAAAAAAAAAAGATAATTCCTCACATTTTTCAATTCCATAGGAATGTATAATTCTTTTCAGTTTAAAAGTATGTCTAAAAACCTTATGTTTATTAATTTAATAAAAATTTTATGAATTTTAGAAAAATTTT
Organism: Eupristina koningsbergeri; assembly: GCA_018907245.1. Lineage (NCBI taxonomy): Eukaryota > Metazoa > Arthropoda > Insecta > Hymenoptera > Agaonidae > Eupristina > Eupristina koningsbergeri. The sequence goes on from JACCHV010002768.1 coordinate 1,820,973, forward strand.
GAGAATTAAATTTGAAGACATAAAAACAGCCAATTAAAACACGACATGTGTTACTGCTTAAAGTAATATTTTTATTCAAATACAAAGTCAATTTTTTAATTCAAGCAGTCATTTACGTCAGGTCTATTTATCAAGTCTTCTTTCTATTTCTAAAATATTAATTTATTATTAATGATGACATAGTTTACTGTCTCGTGTGGCCTGTTGCGTTTACTTTTTTGTTTTTTTGTTGTTTTTGTCACGCATGTTTTGTCAAAATGCATCATGTCTGTCGATCTATACATGAGTATTTAGCTTACAATTTATTTTCGAGACCTAGAAAGCTAGTTAATGCCTCAATACTTTATTTAAAATCACGAGTCTTTTGTAAATTTAGCATTTTTATAAACTTGTTTCGTGGGATCATAAATTAATGAAATCAACGGTTAGATCATTTTCACAATTTTTGTTTTCATGCATTTTTTTTTTATGTTGTACTGTCATTTATGGTCAATTTTTCTTTATACATTTTAAAGCGATTATTGTATTTTGCAAGTTCTTTTTTAAATTCGCGATATACCGAAGAGCTTCTATTACAATTTTATTAAACTGTGAATTTTAACTGATAAGATTATTTACTTTAAGTGATAAAAGCATAGAAATAAAAATATTTCATTTCTTGAGCTTTAATTTATGTTTTTTAGTTTGTCCTTCTCAGTTTATGTAAAGTATTGCAACCCCTGACAGTTTTCTGACGACGATGGTTATATACTTTATAATTATATTTATAATTATCTAGGTCGAAAAGAATAATGAAACTTGAATAATAAATAATAATAATAACGTTAAAAAATAATTAAAACTATAATTATTGCGGTAAATCTAATTTTATAAACAATTCTCCCTGAAAAACATCTTTTATTAAGTTTATTATTCATTGTTATGAGGGGATTAATCTGCAATGAGTTTAAATATTTCTACATTAAGATGTATATTACATGCATATCTGCGCTTTTTTCACGTGCCATTGCATGCAACACTAATCCCGTGTTTAAAATTTTTATTTTTATTAATGTCTGTAATCTCTTCCTAAAATGTTTTTTTTTTTTTTTTAAATATTTGCATTGTACTTTTATTTTATGTCTAATAAGATCTTTTCAAAGTGAAAACAAAGCGTAGATTTTAGTAGTTGTAATTTTTTATCATACAAACTGATCTTTACGTTGTGCGATTCAAAAAGTTATAATTATATGAAGTTGAAAATCGAGGAAAATGCTCCAGAAATATTAGAATTTTCGCAAATGAAAATATTTCGAATTTTTCAAGAAAGAAACGGAAAAGAGGTTCCTTTCAAAACTTGAACGCCATTTCCTTGAATATTTTTCATATTTTTGCAAAAATTCAATTAAACGTGATTAATTAAGATCTCTAAAATGCCACCTCAAATTAAATGCAATTTAAATCGTCCCTCATTCAAAATAAATAACATTGTTGAAAAGTAACATTTTGGCTGGGTATCGATCAGAGTTGCCCTACTAATAATGACGATTCGCTCCAAATTTTAATTTGAAGTGAAGGATTACGTGTCCGAGGCTCCGTCTTTCGCAATTGTACTCTGGCCAATGGGAAGCGCGCTCGGAAGTAATTTGTACATTCGATGTATTGCTCATCAACTAGAGGCTCACCCTCGTAAGTCATCAAACACTAGCACGATCCCTAACAACTTTTGGCCTGCAGTCAGATGAAGTCAGTCGAAGAAAAGTAAGTGCGGCTGGATCGCGAAAAGTGTTATCAGGCCCGGCCATCCCTTCCTCGGAGGGCTGGGAACGAAAGGGATGAAAGCGGCACGGGACGCTCGGAGCACTTTGTAGCTCGGGGTGCAGGTGCACGGTGGTGGTATTTACCCTCTAAGCGTGTTTTGCTCTTCCCGCTCGGGCGAAGGGTGAAGTCCACGGCTCCAATGCCATGGAGGATTCCCGAAAGTGCGGGAATTGTTCTCCCACACTCGAGTGCAACACCCACGAATGCGTTGGCAACATCCATCCGACCGAGTCATCGATCCGATGGATATTATACCAAACTCCTATTTCTACCTGTGCTCTCATTCTAAAGCGTATCCCGTTAATTAATAAGCATCAATATTTTACAATTGCATTCCGCGGCTGAGCTATTGCCTTTTTTCCAGTACCCCGAGAACAAATCTTCGCTACTTTTGAAAACGACGATTTATTAGAAACATTTAAATTAATATCGGAATTAATCATTGAATGCATTCGACAAATGCATTCCTTCGTGTCCAATGGATATTTTACTATTTCTTTGTTTTCATTTATTTTGACAAAGCAATAAATAATTTGCAACAAGTATTTAAAGGTACCATACGCCTTATAACTTCTATTTCGAAATAAATTTCGGAACGTTTTTTCGACATCTACATGTTAATTAGTTTTAATAAGGACAAATTCTTATATCGACTAGAACAGCACAACTACAGAAAATTAATTTAATGAATTAAAGTTTTAACTTTGATCCTTAAGTGTATACTTCCTGGTATATTTATTAGACAAGAAAAATTGATTAAATTTATTGAAAGTGAATTGTGTTGTAACTTTGTTTAAAAATAGCAAGCCACCGAAGAGAAGCGAGAAAATTATAACCATTCCAATTGCCATAGGCGTTTTATGTTGTAGAATTGTAGAATTAAAACATCCCAACGTGTATTCGCTTTCTAGCCGGATAATTCCGTTAGATAGTACGATGTAATATATCTGATGTGGTTTCAGGATCCAATGACAAACACAACTTCATCAAGTTGTTAATTAGAACTGGATACGAGAGAATCTTCACCCAAGCGAATTAATTAATAAGGCGATTACTAAATTCCTTCATATACTAATTAGTCAAAATAATTTATAAAAAAAAAAAAAACATTACTTTCGTCTTGCCTATTCAAAAAAAAAAAAAGAGAAAAAAAGAAGACAAAGTATTGTTTCGTGAAAGGGGGAAATAAGTTAGTATAGATAAGTTCCCCAACTTGTCTATTATTTAACGCTTGAAATTTTATCTCTGCTGTCAAAATCATAAGAGGCACGAAGAAAACCTGTTGCCTGCATAATTAATAGTAACATTAGCCAACGCAAATGCATCGTACATGCATGTTACAATAACAATATGATCATAAATATCTCAGATAAAAAAGATCATTAAAACTGCATTAGTGAGAATTAAAAGAAATTATATGGATTTTATGAATATCGGATACATTAAGAAGATACATGAAAATTTAAGAAGAAGATAATGAGATAATTAAGTCAATAATTAATTCAGGATTTCGACATTCACTTATAGTGCTATAGTTCTTTTTTATAAACACATGCATTACAAATGTATTTTTTTATTTGCGTATTATCAGTAGAATTTTAGATTATTTTATAGAAAGCTTTTAAATACCACCTCTATAAATCAATGAAGAAGCATCTTGCAATAAATAATAATTTTTTTTTGCTGACCACATAACTTAAAATTTCAAAAACTTATTGTATTGAATATATTTTAAAGTAGCAAATTTTATGTCGTGACATATTAATTTATTTTAATAACCCGTCCTAAAACAACTATTTTAATTTCAACTGTCGATAATAAGAATCAAATTTTGAAAATTAAATGATATCTAAGAATGAGAAAGAAGTAATATCTCAAACAGAGACTAAAAATAAATTACATGAATTAAAATAAGCTTAAAAAAACTTAATGTAATAAAAAATTGAGTGCGCGTATAGCTTTAATTACAAAGAAAAGAATCAGTATAAAAAACTTTCCTGTAATCATGCGATTTTATGTACAAACAAGGAATTCTTGAAGGTAAGAGTCTTATAACTATGTGAGAAAAAAAATGAAAAAAGACTATTGAATAGCACAAGAAATCAAATCATTTAATTCTTTAAAAAAACGTTAAAGATCTTAACTGTAATGCAAATGATGAAAGTACTTCTCAAGAGAGCACAAAGTAAACGGGCTAATAATGATAATTTAGGAAAAGTACCAAACATTTTCTTAAAAGTCTTTGATTTGCAAATTCAGAGTGAAAAATTTCTACCAACAATCGAAGCAGCTGAATTAAAGTTTTTCAATTTCCTTGAAATAATCTCAGTGCTATTTATAAATGAGTTTTGTAGATAATTTTAATGGAAAATTTCGACAGACAAAATTTGATTAAGGAAACGGCAAATCTTGGATATCCAAATATCTCACCATAGTTAAGTTATTAATTAAAAAAGATTCGTGATACACACAGAAAAAAGCCAAAGGAAAATAGTACAATAACTATTACTTCTTTGTATTTATGTACAATGTGGGAGACAATTGCAAATTATCAGAGTTTTTGCGAATGGCTTTATTAAATCAATATAATAGAAAACTCGTTGCTTAAAATAAGACAAAAGTCTGCTGCCACGTGAGAAATAAGTATAGAAAGGTAATTTAATTTTCAAGATAATATCCGATTATGAAGCTGTTTTGCCATATTTGAAGTGTTGCCAAAATCAATATTATTGTCAAGGGTATCCACCAGCAAAAATAAATTATTTAAATTGCGATAATTATAATTTGAACTCGTAGCTCTTTCTTGTTGCATTATTTTTACGTCGCTCTATGGATTTCAATTTTTCTCAGATGGAAACTTCTCTTTATGGATTTCTGCCTATACTCCGCTTACATAAAAATAAAACTACATTTCACTCATTTCACAATGAAAATTTAAATCGATGTACTTTGTTTTCAATATAAATTTGCGCTATTGTTCTTATGGATATATATTAATTAAGGAGAATTGATTTTATGCAATAAGTATAAATGTAATATCTGATGTATTAGAAATAGTATTATATAGTCATTACATAAGATTATTACAGTATATTTGTTTTGTTTTGTAAATATGAATATTTTCACTAATAGAAAGAATATATATCAATAATTTATTAGTGTATCAAAGTATAATTCAGGTCAAACTTAGTTGAATATGCAATAAACATAATAAGGAAATTTTTTTTATTATAAGTAAGTACTATCACACAACTCATTGAATAAAAATTGTGGTAGCTATACTTATTATTTAGTTAATTATACTTCAACCTAAGCTGACACGTAATAAAATTTAAAAAAAATAAAATGTGTGTGTAATGAAACCATTGATTTGTAAATTTAATATAAATGGTTTTTATTGTGAATCTTTAATAAAAGTTAACTTGTTTACCATTATTATTATTTGCCGTGTTAATTATGACAATAATTTACTTATAAATTACCGATTAGACTGTGTATTCCTCTCTTAAGTTATAATTTCCACATTTTTAATGGATTAATATACTTTATTATCGATACCTAATTTTAAAATATGATTTAATTTTCAGTGTAATGCTATTTCGGGCTTAGGTTTTCGCCGAGGAAGCTATAAATGCATTTGTAAACGAGGCTTTTATTATCCCGACATAAAATCAACAAAACGTTACTATAATGGTACTGTGATCGAAGAGGAATATGAAAAATTAATGCTGGTAAGTTAATATATAATATAAATATCCTGTGAATTTTCATTTAAATATAATTATTGTAGAGAAAAGCCAATTAACTGAATAAAGTACGTAAATCAGTGGTCATTGTAATTTTATATTTAAAAAATAAACATTAAATATAATATTCATGAATTATTTCATTATTTAAAAATAATAATGGATAAGTTTTTATTTTAATTTATTATAATAAAACGTGAAAATACTAATAATAAAATATTATATAAAATAAATGACGAAGCACATTTGTGATATTTAATCAGACGCAATCACAATGAGCAACTAGCTTATTCTGATAATATCAGTAGACATAAAAATATATTTAATATAAAAATATAGAGGTATCAACTTTTATAAATGCAATACTAAAATTTAATGGCAATGAAAAAAGTATGAGTAGCTTAGGTTTTTATGATTATTGTAAATTTAATCAGTACAATTATAAGACGATAATTTATAAATGTCTTGTAACTCTGGAAAATATCATTAATAATGGTCTCATTTAAATAAACTCCAAATTAATATAAAAGTTGTATGTTTGTAGCCCAGAAGCATACAAATGTTGTATATTATGGTCAACAATTTTTTTGAGGTTTATGGTATTAAGATACAAAGCGTGCAGTTGGAAATTGGATTAATCATCCTTCATCTTGACTTGGATTATACATCATGATATGTCCAATGAATAATGACTCTAACGGCAACTATTCATATACATGTATACACGAATTCTATGATCGCCCACGTATAGCACCCGTCTTTTTAGGTCAGAACTTAACTAGTTACAAATAGATACAAGTGTGAATTTCGCCACAATATTAGTTTGCTAAATTTCTTCGAAACAATAAACTCCATTGCCGGTGTGACTTTTTCCCGAATTCCCGAGTGCAACTACTTACTTTTCTTTTAGAACTGCCGCTAAGTTTCAATTCCACGAGTGTGCATAATTGCAATTCTTCTAAGTATAGTCTTCCTCTCCTATAATGCAATCCCAAATAATTTTCGTAACCTACTAACCTCCAAATGTTTCAAATTAGTTCTGTATAGTAATCTGCTTGACCCGAATTAAGAATTGTGTAGCCAAACTTTGATTCTCTATTGATTAAATTTGGTGTTGCTCCATAAATTAGTTCCATTTCTAAAACACAGCAATGTTTTGAAGATCCAAGGTAAACATTAAAACATATTTCACGAGGATTCGTATCTGGTTATCTGTGCGCGAATTGAAAAATATCTCTAATGTATGGTCCCAAATGAAATTTAATCCATGATACTGATAAATACAAGCAATCCACCTAATGTAATGGCTTTAATTGTTTGTTTATTCAATACAACCAACAATTCAATATTATTAATTCATACGCTACCGCTATCGGGCACATAGCTACAATCTTTTAATCTAGAAATAAATTGAACACCAATACATACGTCTAATATTAGCATAGATCTGAGCGTTCAAGTCGTTCGTACTCTTTTCTTATTTACTATCCTTTAAATACCATCCTTTTCATTATTCTTTTGACGTTCGATCAATCAAATTCCCTTTCGTTTTTCTTTAAAACTTTTCACAATGTTTTTTTTTTTTTTTAATATTATTATTTAACCAACTGTTTCAAATTGTATTATCTTCTTTTGAATTTGTTGTCCCGTCAATTTTACTGCTTTTCTATCGAGTACCTTTCGCTTCTATTTGGTACCTTCCTGTTCCAAACTCTGATTTCTAATCTCACACTTCCTTTCGTAGATTTGTTTCCTCTCTTATACGAAGGAATCGATGGAAATGATGCCTCTGATAACTACCATCCCCAATCCAGATACTACGATAAAGGCACATTGCGCCTAGTGATTCAATTTAACGTCTTCCTTATAGACGGTTTTTACCGATAAAACTTAAAGTATTTCACGTTGTACGTTAATTTATTTTTTTAATATAAATTCCTATTTCACATTTTTATAAGAATTATTAAAATTCCGTAAATAGGAATACTTTTTTAATCATTTATTTTTTTTTCTTTTTTTTGGTCTTTTCTTTTCACTTTCCAACATGAAAGTTTAAAGCTTAAAAAAGTATCTCATTTAAAATTTTCACAGCTTCTTAATTTGTCTAGAAACTAATTTCTATCCTTTTTGGACTTCTTGTAAACAATACTATCTTTGTTTCGCAACTTTTTAGAGCTAGAGTCTGAAAATTTCTATGTAGGTAAACATTGTCACAGAACCTGGTTAAGCTCTAAAATTTCTAAGCTTCTTAATTCCTTGAACAATGACAACTGTTGCAATTTTATCTACAAATATAATTCAATATATATATATATATATATATGTGTGTGTGTATGTATTTTTTTTCCAATTTATACATGTAAAAATGTATTTGTATTAATCATACTAACTAGTATCTAACTAGTATATTATAAATGAGTTGACATTATTTTCTTTTTAATTTTATTAAAAATTTATATATTTATCTACCTTATTCAAATATCACGAAGCTGTTAAAAAATTATTGTAACTTCAATATAGAATATCATGATTGAACATAATAACTTAAAATTAATTGAACTAATTAAATAATATGTTTTGACTTAAAATGATTTAACAAACAATTAGATTATTGTATTAAAATTTAAATTAATATTTAGAAATTGAATATAAGGTATTATTTAATAAATTTATTTTTATTAATTTAATTTAAATAAAATAGAGAACTATTAGATTAAAATAAAATTATTCGATTAATATTTTTGTACCCATTTTAATTAAATTTAAAAAAAGTTACACTATCTTTTTTTTATATCATCACCTAATATATATTATACGTCTATGTAATTTGTCTTTCATCTATACTTAAGTAAATGAAATTACTTGTTTCTTAATATACTCTTTTTATGTAGTAGAAAAACTAACATATGTATTGTATTGCAATTACAGTAAGCTACAGTAATTTGTTTTTTAAAAGGATATATAAAACAATCACTTATATTTACATTTGTTTAATTTTTTTTCTTCACTAATTCGTCTATAAAAGTATACAAAAATTATATTCAATACATATTTAAAGAAAACTTAAAATATATATTGTAAACATTTTAATATACAATATTCTTGAGAATATTAAATATTTCAATTTTTAATTATTATTACATTAGAAAATGTCAGACATTATGTACCGAAATGTACATGGAATTTGATCTATTAAATATAATGTCAACAATTTCAATTTATATAAAATAAAATTTTAATTTAAATTAATACAAAAATTTATTGTGAAAAATTCAAATATTTGTTAAAATATACTTGAAAAAAATTACATTTATTGAAAATATGACCGAAGACTGCAGTTACTTTATTAATATTTTTATATTTAAGATACTATAATGAAACCATAGACATATAGATGCATTGATTAACTTTTACATTTACTACAATTTCTTACAATAAATGGTATATAAGTAGATTCGAATAAAAGTATGAAATCATGTTAAATATTAAGTCAACTTTCAACTTTAATACGTACTTTACTAATTGATTTTCAATGATTTTTTTTTTATCTCAAAAATACACTCAAGATTTAATTATCATAACAAATATCTTTTTGAAAGAATATAAAAAACTAAAAAATTGAATAATTTACTTATAAAAGTATATTTTATTCTGCTAACTTTTTATAATTTTTTTATTTAGTGCATAGAAATATTACCAAATAACCGTAATTATTATTAACACATCAATCCTTTGTAGATAATTCACGTATTTCAAAAAATTTTATTTTATTATAAATTGTCAAAGTACATTGGTTAAAAATGTGATAAAAGAATAATAATAATAAATAGTTAAAATTTAAAAATGGGCTTTCAAGTTTAGCTAATTCTTCAACAATTATTAATAAATTAATAATAATTTAAATATGTTTGAATATGCACAAATATTTCTAATTATTCTGTTTGTTAATAAATTAAGGGTTAAGAAAATTCTATTGTATATATAAAAAACTATTACAAGTTTAACGATCAAATACCCTTTTATTATTACTGAAATAATTTATGCTCGTATAGCAATAAATATTATTATTTACTTAGTTATCATATGTATAAAATAAAATGATCTTATAGGCTTTACGTAGATATAAAGTAGAAATTTAGGTGACAGATAATAAAAGGAAGCATAATCTCACTACTAATTTAATTATAGTATCTGAAAATCATTTCAACGTGCACTAATTTATCCATACGAAACTGAAATGGATATATGTAATAAAAATTTAACCCTGGTAATAGATATTAAAAAAAAATTTCATTTATATATGGTTAAATATTTTAAAAGAATCTTATTCCGAGAAGTTCAAAATAACTGAATAAAATATATCTTGAAGGAAATGATGTGTTAATAAAATTACTCGGAATAATTTTACTATGTGTGAAACATAAATTTCATAAATTATTCATAGGATTTGAAAAAAGTAATTTTTTAGTAATTTAATGAGAAAACTTGATTAATATTAAAAGTGTCGAAGATGGTTTATAAAATAATCTTGGTCATCCTCTCCTATCATCAACATAAATGAAAATGCTTTTTAACTTTTCCACACTGGACAATATTTTACGTAAAAAGTATCAGTAAAATTACAAACGAGCTCATTTTCAATGCGTTGGCAGTATCATTCGCTCTATTAGCATTACTCTCGTGGTCTAATTATGATGATAAGAGATGCTTCTCACTTGTTATTATAAGTAAGTGGAAGAGCCGGAGGAATAATCGGGAGTGCACCTGAGCACGTAGAAGAATAAGGAAGTGGTCTTTATCACCCTGGTTTTATTCAGGTTCGAGGTACGAGGTAACGCCTTCTTTAATTTCTTTTCTCGCTCTGACCTTCGTCTAGATATACGAGCAATCAAAGAAACTGGGTACTATAAAGGATACTTGAGACTTCTCATAACAAGAGAGTCCATTGACTCTTACAACTATTTCCTCTTGTATACGATTTCTGCTCTTTTACCTCGAGTGAAATACACAGTAATTTATTTCTGTTTGTTTATTCAACAGGCCTCTGATTATTTTAATTTGTGTACAATGTTGGAAAATTAGAATCAATACGAAAGAATGCAAAACATGGATTCATTTTAATTTAAATTTTTCATTTGTTCGTGTAGTTACGTATAAAATTAAAGTCATATCAGGGGAACTTTTTTGGAGTTTTCTACTCAATAATACAGTGACAATAACAGCGTTATTCTTATTTTATTCTAAACAACTTATAAAAATTATTAATAGTCTTCATCACGATTATTATTTGTTTTCCTGTATCTTTGATTTTATTGTACTTTTGCACAAGAGGTTGAATGATTTTTATCGTTCATTACAATAATACTGAGAAAAAATAAAGTTATACATTCGTAAATTGAAATTGAATTATTCATTGTCCCATTATATTTGATTAAAATTTGAAAATATTGATGTATAACTTATCAATTTTTAATATCATGTAAATAAAGAGTTAACTATATAAAAATTATTCGTATCTGTAAAACGAATTATTTAAATAATAAATAGGATTTATGTTCGAATAGGTATGGATATTTTAACTGTACAAATATCGATCAAATTAAGTGGAAAAGTCAAGTGAGAACATTGCACAATATAATATTCCTTTGAATACAGAAGAAAATATTAATGAACACGGTATATTTAATGTAGGAATTGAACTAAAATTCTTTGATCGAAATTCCATGGAGGCAAAGCAAAATATTAAAGAGAATATAATTAATAATTATATATACAATGCAATTTTAATTATTTTTAGTTGGTGGAAAATAAAAAGAAAAGAAAGAAGGGAAGGTTCCAGTTCTTAAAGGAACTCGATAATAACACGAGGGCTAGATGTAGAAAATCAATTACAGAGTGAGAAGTTGGACAAGAGGGAGATAAGATCACTTGAGCAGTCGGCTCGAAATGGATTTCAACCACTTGTAAGCCAAGTATCCGTCATAACGGTTTCTTCATTGTACTCTCGGCGTTTCGTTATCATAATCAAAAGGAGTGGTGTGTAAGTAGCTTTGGCCGCATATCCATTACTTTTGGGAGTAATCAAGGTGCAGGCGCTGATTCTTCGAGGGTAAGACGAGCCTCGGTAATACACTCCTGCTGGCAATAATGTTAGATTTAGTTTAGATCCGCGCCAGCATCTCCTCGGCACAAACGGGAAAACTTTCGCGTCCTGCGCCAGGAGGTAGGGACAGACCAATTTGGTTTACGCCAAGGCAGCGTCTTCCGAGGGGCAGGGGGAGGAGATGGCTCGGCTCTTGCGAAACATAAGGAGGGGAAGGGAAAGAGGAAGGGAGGAAAGCAAGGAGGGAAGCCAGGAAGGAAGCAAGGAGCGAAGCCTGGAAGGAAGCAAGGAGCGAAGCCAGGAAGGAAGCAAGGAGCGAAGCCAGGAAGGAAGCAAGGAAGGAGCTTGTTCAACTTTCAATTCAAATTAAGTTCAGAGTCCTAGTGCAAGCCCTAGCATCGATGTTCATCCCAGTGTAATCGGAGAACCTCTCGCTGTAAGATCGAGATAATATGTTGCTGGCAACACCTGCAGCGTGTCTGTCTCCGAGCACAAAAGAGGAGAGAAGCCTGCTGAGCTTAGAATTTGGTCTAAGCTCCGAAGCTCTTGAACAAGTCTATACATCGATCTCCGTCCTTTGTCAGTTTATTTACTTTGCATCATGCTCTTAATGAGAATAATTACCGGGGACTTAACTTATTCTTCCTCATCTGATAAACTAGAATAAGTACGCACTAAGTCGCTTTAACTAAGATAACGTTATTTGCACACAATGGCATTTAAAAACACGATCCAAGTATAAACCGAGGGAAAAACTTGAGACGCATGCACGATCCTCCCTCCGAGGACTCTTTTAAGGATTGAAAGGATAAGCTTATAGAGGAATTGAAGGGAATAAGAATACGTAAAGTACTGGGGAAATCGTAGTATTGGAAGGATTTTTTAATGCCTCGAACAATAAATCATCCTAGAGTAAATATTACGGAGACCATCTTAGATATATTTTACGAACAGTGGAAAAAAATAAAATCTTGTCAAGTTAAAGAGGAAGGAGCTTTACTCAATCTTGTGCATTTGTTTTTGCTCAAGTAGAAAATAAATCATTTTAAAAGTATAGATTGGGGTAATGAAGACATTAAATTTATATACTGGAACAATAACTGAATAATGCTATTTTATACGAGACGCCAGAGCAGAATGAAAGACAACACTAGAAATTGATATGCTCTATAGTCGATATTAAATATGATAAATCCGTAATATCGCAATAACCATACAAAAAAATGATTTTTTGCTTCTTCACTCAACTATATTTAAACTTTAAAGCAAATATCAGTTTTATCTCAGACATCTACAGAATATTTTTCTTCCTATGTGTCAGTCTCATTGCAATGATGTCAAAGTTAAGAAATAAAATTGTCTGATACTTGCAAAAGCTGTTCGAAAAAGTTCATAAATATATTTCTTTAAAAACTCTATGAATTTCTTAACATTCATTTAAATCAAAATGAAATTCCATTCGTAAAATTCATCGTACCCAGTAAAATTTATTTATTGATCGTAACATAATGTAAAAATGATTTTTATATTTTTCTTAATTAAAAATATTTAAACAATAGTTTATGAATGTCTATATTTTTATAGACTATATTCACCGAACTTTATTTAAATTCAAAAATTCCATCATCAATTTATTATAGCATAGAATTCAGCTGAACAGCAACTATTCACTTTGATGTTTGAAACTAAAAAGACTCTGAAAAGACTAAATAATGTTAATGCAAAGTAGGAATTCTCTAATTATTCTAATTATTAATCAACATTTTTTAATCGCTAATTTAACTATTGGCATATTAGTACAAAAAAAAGAAAAAATTGTATACTTGAAAAAGTACAGAAATGGTCTGATGCAAATTAAAGTGCTTTTTATTGAGAACTTCTAGCTTTCTACTTTGTTAACTTTTGTAGCTTTTTAAAGAGATCTTAAAACCACGTGTATTTATACATTCATTTACCACGAACTTTTACTATATTACTTCAGATAAAAATCTCAATTTAATAGTTAAGTTTATGAACCCTCTTATTTATAAAGATAAACTATATATTATCAAATTAAAATGCTGTTAATTAAAATGTTGTTTAATAATAAAAAGTAAGAAAATATCTCAAATAATATTTTTCTATGACCTAGATGCTCACGGCAGTTGAAATAAAAATTATTTTTCAAATCAGCTTAAACTCTCAAATACATTTGTGCGTCCATGCATATCTGTTTATGTATGTGTAGATAGATAGATGGGTAGTCGGACTATTTATTACAATGTGTTCACACAAATACGATTCAAATGAATAAACCACCTTACACGCTTTAGGGAAAAAATCAGTAATCAACTTTCTCGAGAAGTATTGTGTCCTGTTATCAATCAGGTTTAACAGATATGCAAAAGCTGAAAAATGTTTTTGATGTCACTAGTCTCTAAATTCTGAAATGACATATTACATGCAAGTACGAATGTTTTTTCGACCAACACTAGGTTTAAATAAATTATTTGACTATTATGTTTATAATATTATTTAATATAAACAGAAACTTATAACGTAGATGAATCAATTTAAGTGGACGTCTCAGAACAGTTCAAAATTGTGACTCAGGTATATCACAATATACCAACAATAATAAGAATATTAATTTAAATTATACTTCTTTAAATCATCTATTCAATTTTTAAGAGCAAATCTATATATTTCATTACAGAATTGAAATTATCTTAAAACTTTTTAGCAAAGTGATAGCGATAATAACTATTTCGTATCATTCAATCAAGTACAATTAAAACTTGATATAGATTAAAACTGCACTTAAGTTATCTAATAAAAAATAAAATGACGTATAATTACAAACTTATTCATTACCATGTTTAGTTGAAATAAATAATATGGATAAGTAAAATATCAGGTATTAATTAAAAATAATATAATATTAATCAACGATTTTCCATTCCATTTCTTATTTCATTTTCATTACAAGTAAATCAAACATAATGAAATTGACAAGTATTTAGGTATCAAGATAAAGAATTTCATGTATTGAATTCAATGTATTGAACTTGATTCAGTTGATCTTTTTCCTGTAATTTTATACATTTTTTTCTGCTGTTAATTATTTTAATTTTAGTAAAAAACTACTACGATATACAAATAAAATTACTATTTTTCTATGTTATATTAATAATTTATTTTTAAATATAAAAATGTTTTTATATTATAAATATAAAATTCAGGGTAAAATTATATCAAAAATCACTAAAAACTTATTATTTATTTTATAATGTATAGCATATTTTCGATATATCAGGAAATTCAATTGAAATTCAATATTCCAAATGTACACTTTTCATACTATTTTTGTACTTTTATTATGTATTATTCCACTTTATTTATGTTGTCTGACTGTTTATTATATTTATTTTTAAGAAAAAAATAAGATTAAAAAGTAAACAATTTAATTGATTAAATTTATATTTTACTCGTTTTTTATTATTTTAATAGCTACAACTTACGGTTAATTAATGTTGAATAATATATATTACAGGAAACTTATTGCAAGACAAATAATAAATAGCGTCTTATTAGTAATACTTAATTGTTACATTATATATATTTTTAAAAATATAGTATTTTTCGACAAGTTTCTTTTTATGCTACTAGAATTTAATAAAAATATAAAATCTAAGTGCATGAGAAGCTCTATGAAAAAAACTAATAAGTTGATTGCTTAAGTTTTAATATTAATTTTCTTTTTTAAATTAACACGAACTCGATATATAGTATAATAGTAAGAAAATAATAATTTTTAATGTAGAATAATGGTATCAAAGCCTGAGGATGATGGATATTCGATTTAAAAACCTGAATGATATTATCAAGTCACTTAACTCTTGAATAAAACTTTCCATTGTACCAGTTTTAGTGATTAACTTTGCACTTTTACTCGGCTCCATCTTTATTAGTAAAATTATAATCGTTTCATAATGAAAAAAAAGCGACTCCTTGTAATAAAAAAGGCAGATTTACTTTTTGTTCTCGCCTCTTATCGAATTTGTTCCTAATTTCGATTTTAATCATATTTTTCAGGGCTTTGATTTTTTACCAGTTGTTTGAGAAATCCTATATTTTATACAGTGACATATCAAATTCTAGAACTCACTTAAAAACTTGAATAATATTAAGATAATGTGCGATGATAAGTATGTATTCGAACAAATTTGAATTTAACTCTGATTTGCAGCAATACTAATATTACAAATTTATACCGAAATGTTCCATTAGCGATAAGAAAAAAAAGTTTAAAATATTTGCCATGTTAATTAATTATTTAATTATTTCAGGGAGAAGAGAGTCAGTATGGGGTAGCTGGTGTTTTCGAATGTTTTCCCTGTGCAGAAGGGTGTGAGTCTTGCGAAGATGGTTCCCCTTGCGTTGTTTCACTCAATTGGCTTATGAGAACTGTTATCCTCATCTTGGAATGTTGCGTAATAGCATGTCTCCCAGTCGTAGTATTTTTTACGTGGAAGTATGGTAACGTTAAGGTAAGTTATTTAAAACAATTTATCATTTCCAAAAAAAAAAAAAAAAAACAAAAATTATTTATCCAAGTACAACTCAATTCGAGCTCAAAGAAAAACCTCTAAATACGCTATTCAAGTTTCGAGAAATTGTACTCATGCATTTTTGTAAAATTAATCTTAATAATAATTCTTATGCTTTACAGGTAGTTAGAGCTGCAAGTCCTGTTTTATTACGCGTTATTGTTCTTGGAGCCTTCTTTATTTATTGTACTGTAAGTAAATACTATTTCTTAAACTTTTGTAGATTAAGCAAGTTATAATATCTTTAAAAGCTTTTAATTCAATATATAATTCTGGATTAATTGTTATCTATCCTTGGTATAATAAAATTAAAGAAAAGAAATTATAAATTTTTTATGTCATTTAAACAAATACTTGAGTTAGGATATTATTATTGAGAGAATGTAGGAGAATAGAATACACGAATGTATAAAGTAGTTCGATCAATGGCCAGTAGAGGGTGAGCGGCGGAAAGCTCGAATGTTCCATCGAAAAGTTCAGCTAAGGTGACGATTATAAGGTGCACTAGGCAACTGACACTTTTTTAATTGAGTCAATCAAAGTGAGTTCTATACACTGTTTCGAATTACTGTCACCAATTAGTTTTACTCACAGGTTGGCTAACAACGGTTGCGTCACTACTCTGCATTGTGTGCAATTGATACAGGTACGCTCGCATTACGGGTTGAATTAAACGTGGTATGAGGAAGTTACTATTGCAAAATGCGGATTTAGACTCCTTATTGGATAATTACCCACATAATTATATATCATAAAAGGTGTGATAAAAACATATCTTAACGATCTAAATATTTTTGTATTTTATTACGTGTAAAGTTATGTACAGATTAACTTGGATGTCTGGATAGTTGAAAAGTAAATTTTGTAAGTATTGAATGTGTTTCTCATGTGATGGAAATTAAAATTATACAAGAAATTGTTAAACTTTATCAAAAGTTTAAAATAGTTGGCACAAAATTGGTCACAGCGCCATTAAAATTTGGACCTAAATATTTTTATGATTATATAAATTGATATTCCTTTTTTTCTCTACGAATAATTAAATAATGACTAAAACTATGTAAACTTATATCATTAATTAATTGTTACGATTCCAATAATTCTTATTTGAAATAAAGTGGACAATTATTTTATATCGCCGTTTATTATAAATTTAGCTATAGATCGTTAAATGCTAACATTTACATGGTGCATCTACGAAGTATCGAGTTTTTTTTTCATTTTTCGCCTATTCGTCGTAGAAATTCGGGAGTGGTCTTAAAATGTCGACAAACTTTTTTCGCATTTGTCCTTTTTTTTCGCTAATTAGGAGCGGCAGGATTTTACATCGCGCGAAGGGTGTTTTTCAGTTTTTTTGACACGACGCAATGGAGCGACTACTCGAACAGCGTTACGCGATAAAGTTTTGTTTGCAATTAAAAAAAAACAGTGTGGAAACGTATAAAATGTTGCAAGAAGCGTATAGACATAATTACATGTCAAAATCGCAAAGTGGAAAATGGCACAGAGCTTTTAAAGAGAATTACCAAGATCATCGACGAGTCTCGATCTGGGCGCCCAAAAAGTTTTCGAATGGCTAGGAATACCCGGCGCGTGTTAGAAATTTAAAATTTAGATAGTCGATTAACAGATTAAGCAATTCAGAAAAAAACTGAATTTAACGCGATCTACAGTGTACAATATAGTACAAAAAAATTTATCGAAATTTTTGAAAAACATCAAAGCTGAAGAGTTTGAAATGCATTTGAAATTTGAAAAACACGCCTTCAAAAATGTGTTGATATAGGAGGAAATTATTTTGAAGAATTTATAATTTTTATTTTACCCTGTTTATAAGTCCACCAATAAATCATTTTTCAAAAAAGAAAGGTAAAAGTTTTTTTTTATAATCTTTGAACAAAACAAAATATTCTGGGGTAGTGGTTTTCCGCTAATCGCTTCAGCGCGCCATGTCAAAAATTTAAAAAAAACACCCTTCGGGCGAAGTTAAATCCTGCCACGCTTAATTATCGAAAAACAAAAAAACAAAAGGACAAATGCGGAAAAAGTTTGTCGCCATTTTAAAACCTCTCCCGAATTTCTACGATGAATAGACACAAAATGAAAAAAAAAACTCGATACTTCGTGGATGCACCATGTGTATATGTTTTACAACGGCCCTTATAATTCTTTATTCATACCTTATAATTATTCTTAAGGCTAAATTATTGAGAAGTACGAGTTGTATTGATAGCTTATCTTGTAGGTAACGAAATAGCTTCTCTGGTAACTAAAGCATTAGTATTGGAACACTTCTACAAAGGAGGATTTTGTACCACTGCTGAAAGAGGCTACATAGGGAGTTCTGAATGAACCAGATTTTATATTCAGTATAAAAGATTTGTATAAGATTAGGGCACGGTAAGGAGTAATAGTTATGGGTACGGGTCCAACCCTGTCATAAATAATGGTCGGGATGAGACGGAGACCAGTGCTGCGGAAAACAAACTTCTAGCTGATTTCTAATACTATAGTTAAACCAGTCTGTATTAAAAGCAAGGCATGTCCTATTGCTGAAAACAGCTTACAGCGGAATGTACCAGAGGATTTTGTTCTATTGCTAAAAGCTGTCTGCGCATTAAATAGTATCACTAAATATAACCTGAATATAGGGATGATTTCTAGTTGTGAAAAAGTAGTCTCGGATTTTTATAGCCGCGAGGGCACTGTGGCTCAAGCGGTACAGACGACATGCGCGATATAGCTGCGCGATCATTTGAGCTCGTATTAAACCTAATAATTAGATATTATGACACCAGGGCGCGCTATGGTGATTTGGGGTTAGTATAGTTTGAGTCCATTTCAAGTGTGGATTTAACCTCGCGGTGCATTAGAAGCTAGATAAATATGATGCAAAATTTTTTATATTCATCCATGAGATTGTATAACATTGACAAATAATAAAATGTACTATTTCTAAGAGGTTACGAATCAATAACTGGAAATAAAAGATAAATAAAGTACAATAAGTAATATTTTTGTTAATTAATGCCTTAATTTTAATCTGTTTTAAAAATATAATATTATAATCTAAGATTTTTAAATTAATGTGGGTTTTTCGAATACATATACTTTACTGTAAACATTTTTTTTTATTTAAAAAAACTTAATGTATAATAAGAAATTATTTACTCGTGGAAGGTTAATTCTTAATTTCAGAAATGTTATTTTATGTTGAAATATATTTACAATATATTACATGCTAAAACAAAATAATTGATTATACTTATTTGTACTTATTATTTTATCGATGAAATAATAAATAATATTTCTAAAGTAATTGTTCTTGTTTCATATATTTTTTACTGGATAATTAACATGTAGATAATGTATCATTAAAATAATTATGTCAGTTAATGAAATTTAAATAAGTTTACTAAACTTTGGTTCAATATAAGATGATCACGAAGAAATAATTTTAAAATAAGCGAGTTCATTTATAGCTATAATTTTATTGTTTTAATAATAATTATACTGATATTAATATATTGAATCTACTATGAATTTGACACATATATTATTTCCATACTGTGCTTACAATATTATTCTGTAAATATAAACAATATTATTTATTGAATTGAACGCAATATTTTGTTTATTATATAAGTTTCAATAAAAATAAAAATTACATTTAATTAAAAATACTTGTTCAATGTTAAAAAAAAAATTGAACAACTAAAAACGTGAAATATTTTCTCTCCCGTCATACCTATATCTACGATAAGAAGGAACAAATTTATGAAGTTGAAAATATTTTAATTTTCTCAAAATATTGATTACTTGATTGACATCACTTGTTGTACAGCTATTTATATATAATAAACGTTGTATTAAAAGTACTTGTGAATATACCACTTTGCATTTTAAAATTTTTTAGTAGATACTGTCGTATAGAAATGAATTTATAAATGCACTAACTTCGATTAATTTCAATTTGTTACACTTATACTTAAATATAATTGTTGCATTTTTTTAAAAATTATTTCTTCTAAATATATTCTAAGTTTAGAACAAATAAATATGAAAAAATAGTTAATAAAAATCAATGTTTTTAGAAGTACTTATACATATATAAATGGGAAGTTGAAAATGGAAACTCTCAAAATTATTCTAGATACTTGCATTTTGATAATGTATATGCAAAACTATATATATTTGAATAATACAGCTTTAGTAAAATTTATAATACTATAAGCTTTAACAAAATTTTTAAGAATTCGTTAAATTAAATGTATAAATAATTATAATGCCAGTATTTATTTCTTAAATTAGCTTATTATAACATCAAAATAATAACTAAATTTTATTCCCTTTTCAAATATTCTAAAAATAATTAAAATGCCTCAAATTTCAATACTTAATAAATATTCCATATGTTATTTTAATTTATACATAAAATATTCATGTAGTAAAACTAATGTTCCCTGTCTAACAGGAAAACTGTTCATATTAAATTTCAGCGTATCAGAAAAATAACAATTTATTATTAAATATGCAGTAAAACTGCAGTTAATATATTAAATAATATTTTTTTTTAAATATTTTTTTGGTAAATAACAATTAAAGATAGTACTTTTGACTTTTAAATCTCAAATGATTTATTTTTTTATTTTCTATTTTTTATTTAGTTATGTTTAAACCATTTTTACATATTTAAAATCTTTTTCAAGTTCTCTCAATATTTCACTATTTTTTTTCCAACACCTACATGAATTCTCGACCATTTTTCTCTTAGTGGTACATGATAATTTTCGTTTTCCCAATACTTCTTTTTTTTTTTGTACTATTTTCAATTTTCAGATTCTTTTATTAGTTTATCTCTATCTCTGTCTATTCATAAAAGTTTAATCGTTTTTCCATTACCATACTTTCTCAAAAACTTTTTCCATTTCTGGTCATAGAATAGTAGAGTTTTTATAATTTTTTTTTAAAATTATTCTTATAAAAAAATCTTAGTCATTAATCCTCTTTTGACAGTGTTATTCTCATTGCACAATCTATTTTAATTAGATTAAACTTTTATTATTGGCTAATTTTTATTTACTTTTATATATTATTTGTTGATATATCTGACTATATCTGTTATAGTCTTCTCGTGAATTTCTAATTTGCACCCATAAATTTTAATAATTATAATTTTTATTTTGTCTACTTTATTATTTTTTAACTAAAAACTTATAATATTTAAAAAAATGAATATATTGACAAAAAGTATGATCGTAATAGTATCATTGTTTATAGTTCTTCAAAATATAATGGTTACAATTTTATCACAACAAACTATTATCATAAAATAATTATATTTCTTGAAACATCTTGATGTTAATGGTATTTATAAAGAGAAGCTTTCTTTGACTGTAGAGTGTTTCCTGTAATTATGAACTTAAAAACACAATTGTATAATGTATGAATGATGATAAATGTAGCGAGTTGGCGGCGAACGTAAAGTATTATAAAATCATTCATTGCACGATCTCGAAGAGTATTCACGAATGAAAAACGGAAGAAAATATTAATTATGTGTAGAACTTGTTTCGAATGGATGAAAATGAGAAAAATATAAATGAATGAATAGCACCAGCATAAAGAGGATAGTTTATATTGTTACTGTAAAATAGAAAAAGAAGGTTACTTTCTTGCGTTCATATGACATAAACCGAAATACGTAAAGTTAAATCATAAAAGGGCGTTGAACATATTGTAAATTTATCACATTTATTTAAAGTATGCTTTAAAATATGAAACGAGCATTTGAAATAGCATTTATTGCGGAGCAAACCAATATTTTGTGACAATATACGAGATAATGTTTAATCATAAAATAATTTTCACGAGTAAAAACAAGGGGAAATTACAGCAATAATCATGATAAAAATTGTTACAAAAAAAAGAAATAACGTTGGAGAATTGATTTAATTAGGAAAACAAATAAGCGAATAGGACACGAATGCCGGTTGAATTCGAGTGACAAAAAGAAGTTAATTAACGCGAGCCAATGATAAAAGAAGTTACTTAAGCAAATATGTGCGGATGTTCATGCAGGTTCGGGAAAATATTTGGCATCGACCCGCGGTGGTTTAGACCTCGCACACAGAGAATAGAGACGTTTATGACACCCTCGTAATATAAAGGTCAATGAAATGATGGGCCAATCGTATTTTATGTAATAGAATTGCAAGCATAAAAGCTCGACCGATTTGTGAAAAACGATTCATCGCAACACGAGGGCGAGGGCTGAGGTCAAGGCACCGAAATAAAAAACACAGCCCTTTTAAAAAAGAGTTCCCCAAAAATTTTCCTTTCATTTTTCAGTTGGATGTTATTTCGGCTTGGATGTTGGATGTTGTTCCATCGAGACTACTTTATATTTGAAAAGGAATCGATTTTTGCCTTTCAGTTGACTTGATTTAAAACCCGAATTTACAACTGTATGTCGTACAACGTGGAGATTAAAGAAAAATTGATTTAAATGCTATTCTAATAATGTGGTGATAAAATTTTTATAACTGACTATCGCTTATTGGGAACGCTAAAAACTAAAAATGGCACAACTCTTCCTAGTCATCGATGAAATTTTAAAGAAATAAACGTACTAGAAAAAATATAAAAAATTTTAATACACTTTATCTTATTCAATTGCATTATATTTATTCAAGCATCATTATGCATTCCTCTGAAATATTAAAAAATATAAAAAAATCTTTCTTAATATTCTATAAAATTATACAACAATTATTTATAAGCTTATATATCTATAATTATGTATAATTACGACTTATATATAAGACGTTTCTTTATATATTTTATATATTTTATTAAAAAGAAAATATTTTTTAAATTTAAGCCATTTACTACTCAGTACAATTATCATTAAATTCTATTCATTTTATCCAGCTTTCCTTAACAGTATTTAAGATAATCTAGTTAGTGGATTAAGCCAGCAATAAAATTCTCGTTTGTACTAGTAATAATTTCACTGTCTATAATACAAAATCTCTATTGTAAGAGCAACAATTTGAGATTTGGTATAAATTTGGTATAATAAAGAATGATACTTTTCATCCGATGATGTATCAAGTGAGTATGAAGTAATTAAAATCATAATTGATTTAACTACCATAATTTATATACCGCCGCAATAAGTGAAATGAAACTTGGAGTATTATCTCGTTGAAAAAGCACTTTTATGAAAAATTGTAAAAATGTTTCAAATTAAGAAAAATTGGTCATTTTTCTTACTTCTGTCAGTCAGACACCGCGATAGGCTTAGAGATCGTTAGGGACTGTTTTATCACTTAGTTTATATTTTAATAGATCGCACAAAAATTGCCATAACTTTTTAAAAAGGAAAAGCATCATCACTTTATCCGGCGCAAGTTGACCTCCCTCAATCCATTATTTTGACTGCTATTTATTCTCGGAAGTATATTAATGGACCAAAGTTTCATTAACAGTTACAAATCGTCTCAAAAATTCTTCTTAATTGCGCCAGAAGCACTTGAGACAATCAGTTGAAATGTTTTTTGGTACTAATACCATTTTCAAGTAAGCATAAAACGGGCTGGTGCATCTGCTATTCCTCAAATACTTCGGTAATATATTGTGCACTTGTGTCGTAGACTTATCTAATATCTCTAAGTCTTACTCACTTTCGTCTATCGATCTACCAGCATGATTTAATACGCCTTTCTCTATCATATCTGCCATGGTCACTTCGGAAATACTTTCTCTCTTGAGTTTATCACTATTATGCTCGATAAGCTCTAAAATCTGTGAAGTTCAATATTTAGCTATTTCGGTTTTGCGAAGGAAAGACTTTCAATATTGTAACAGCTTTTTCTTCCATTTCTTTTACACTCATCCCATCCAACAAAAAAGTATTTAATGTTTGCATGAATTCCAACTTTTTTACAGTTTCAAAAAGTGTCTGTATGCTTGACTTTGACAAATTGTGAAAACCGTACAAAGTAACGCAGTTGCTCTAAAATTTTATAAAAACTTAATGAAGGACGGAGATCATGTAATATGTCCGAGAAGTATTATTTATGCGTAAGCTCCAAAATTTTTTGCTCTGTACTTCTATTTATGTATTATTTATATATCAATATACTTCAATATGTAGATTTTTTATTTATACGAATTTTCTTATTAAATTATTTTTATATAAATTTTTTTATGATATTATATTATCTTATATTAATTATACAGTACCAATGTAACATTAAATAAGATGACAAAATAAAATTTCAAATGTTGTTATTATTTTTTATATTCATTAAAATTATTAGAACATGTCTAAAAAATAATAATTTACTGGGGTATCGCATACGAATTTTCATGCTATTTAATTATTTTCACAAAGATTTTTTGGTTGGTACGTGTGAGAAAGTTATAAATTTACCATAGAATTTACCACCTAAATAAATTAAATTTAATTATTTTTATAATAATGGTAATTTTAGTAATGCCTTAATACTCTTAAATCTTATTTTAATATATTTTTAAAACATTATTCTTATTTTTAAAAAAAATTTTTTTATGTACATACCTTTTCTTTTATTTTATGTAGTATATACGCACAATGCATTTTCATTTCACAAAATTCCATAAAAACACACTTTACTAATTATAAGAAGTACTACACCACTTCTTTTTTAAATTTTACTTATTTATATCTCTTAATATATTTAAACTTTATAGCTATTCGTTAGATTATATTTATTATTCTCAAGTAATAATGGTGTGTAAGCAAATTTATCATTATGAAATATTTTGAAACTTAAGCAAGTTAAATTTATTATGATTAAAGTAACTTAGATTAACAAAGTTTTACATATTTATTATTATTTAAATTTAATCTTATTATATATTAGTAAAAATTAATATACTTCTTCAATTTACTTATTATTCTATTTTATATTTCAAATTTAATAAAATATAAAGAAAGCAAAAAAAAACAAATAACAAATGAGTAAAGTTGTTTACTTGCTAATTCGTTTATTAACCCAATTTTCATTAACCTTCAATTTTATGAATACTATATATTTTCTTTCACTTAGCTCATTAAAATTATTCATAAAAATAACATGCGAAAATTTTTCATGGATCATCAAATCATTATGTTTTCAAAGATACAAAATTCATAGTAATCTCTTATTATTAGTTATAATTTAAAATAATAGATGCAGAATTTACAAATTTTGAATAGTAAATCATTTTTCTATCTATTAATATACGTCCTTTCTTTTAGTACACTTTATCAATGTCATCTAATCCTAAGCAATACAGGCTGGGGCTTAAAAGATTTCCTTAGCTGATCCATCTACTTGCATTAGAACATTCAGAAATCTCTTTTCATGTTGTAATTTCAATTCACATCGTTACAAAATTCTTTTTATTATTCTTAGAATTTTTCTATTAAACTCTAAATTTACTTATTTTTCACTTTCAATTTCATTATAGACTAACTAGAAAACTGCTTTAAATTTTACGAATATCTCACTCAAATATCTCTTGTAGTTTATGTCACTGGTTTTGTCGGTTATTTAAAGTATGTGGATAATCTGTGATAAAGCTTTTTTTTATTTTATGCAAACCTATTTCTATTTCACTCTCTTATTTTTACCTTACTTAATTTTTTTGATATTCATTGTCGTAATTACTAATAATTTAGAAATAGTTTCTCAAGAATTATACCCTTTCGTAATTACTCGGATTATACTCTGTATGTTCTTTATTTACTGGAAATATTCAAGTTATTTGTTTTTTATGATTTGTCATAATCCATTTATAATATTTAGTACCTTATTAAACAATATAGTGAAAATTATTTTTTTGAAAAGTTTTGTTATAAGTCCATCTTTCCAGAATCTTTTTATTCTGTTGAAAATAAATTTAATTCTGAATAATGTTATATCTTTGTTCTATTCTTCGTTTGCAAGCTTAATTTTTAAATTGCTAGCATTAACTTCTATTTTATTTTAATTATTTTATCCTTTATTTCTCGCCTCCAGTAGTGTTGTGATTTATTTGATTCATTTTTCTTCTTTATATGTTCTCTTTTTGGTTTCCTATAGTATAAAATTTCTTACTGTTCTATAAAAATTTGTACTGTCGTTAC
Source organism: Eupristina koningsbergeri (assembly GCA_018907245.1). NCBI lineage: Eukaryota > Metazoa > Arthropoda > Insecta > Hymenoptera > Agaonidae > Eupristina > Eupristina koningsbergeri. The sequence continues at coordinate 1,847,370 of JACCHV010002768.1, forward strand.
TTTCCTCAACTCTTATCCATTTTCATTTTAGTATTTGATAACATATTTTCTAACTATTTCTTTGCCTGCTTTAGCTTTTGTTCTTTCATATTTTACTTTAATTTTATCAATATCACTTCTGATCTGAGTTATTTTTTCAAATAATTTTTTCATGTCACGTTTTTCCTTTCAATTATGGATAAAAGTTGTTACTTCTTTATTTTATCTAATGTACTCCTTATATCACGTATTAGATTTTTTAACAACTAAGTACGTTTTTTCTATTATAAAAACCAGTTCAATCTTATCATTAATATTTATGTAATGTTTCGATTTTTATTGCACTTTTTATTTCATACATTTTAATTTAATTTCAACGTTATATTTCCATTTTCATACTTGTAAAATTTTTTGCTAAACATACGTTAAAACCTTTTCATTGTAACGCACACTAAAGTAATATCATTAATATTAATAATTATTATTAATAAAACTAGAATCTTGAATTTTTTTAATTTATGTATGTCATTTTTTTCTATAAACTTTATATTTTTGAATGGAGTATAATATTTTTTTTGACTTTTTGTATCCATAAATGTTGGTCTTTAAAAACAATCCCTTTTTATGTATCAATTCAGTTTTATACAGAAAAATTTATGGCAAAACTTATCCAATAGTTGTCTTTATTTTAATACACTCTTAAATATTTTTCTTCTTCTTTTTCTTCAATTTTGTTTAGTGAAAAATATGACCAATGAATGACAAATTATTAAATGTGTTAAAATTTAACTTATAATCTACATTACTTTTTTTGCTTATATAATACATTATTGTTTAAATGTTAATTTTTCTTAATGATAATTAATGTTTGTATTCTAAATATTAACCTGTATTTTTTATTAATATTTGAATTTTGTGGTAATATTAATGTTCACTTTATGTTCCATAAATATTAATTATAATTTTTTGAAGCAGACAGTATTCAAAGTATCAAAGTACAGTATTGAAATATTAATAGAAAAAATTGAAATTTTTCAAAATTTTTTTTATATAAGTTTTAATTTAGATTCTAGACGTAACTAATATAAAATTAAAACATTGGAACTGCAACGTTGTCTTAAATTTTCAATTTTTACGTTATGTAAATATTACTTGTTATTATTGCATAATAATTTGTTATAAACTATGAAAGTTTATTTTTTTCTCTAAAATCGCGTTGGAGCATGCAATGTATATTTTATTTATAGCAATAATTCATTTTATTTAAGTGCTTTAGAAATTGTAAATAAAAAATGTTATGCGATATTAAAAAGTGAAAGAATGGTCAATCAATGTATGTGGTACTGAAAATTAAGAAATTAAAATGAGAAAGAAAGAATACAATGTAAAAATTACGTCTTGGCTAATTCAAATATTTAACAACCGAGCACATGATTTTGTGATGAATAAAATATCGACTATTTTTTAAGGCTGTTTGTTAGCAATATACTTTACAATTTGGTTTATTGAATAAAAAAGGTATATTATTATTATTTTTTATTTTTTTTTTTCCAGACAATAGTAATGTATCCACGGCCAAACGTCGTTACGTGCACAGTACGGGTTTGGCTGAGAGAGATAGGCTTCTCGTTGACTTACGGCGCGCTGATGCTGAAAACGTGGAGGTGAGTTGTGCGAGATGAAAGAAACGCGAAGGACGAAGGACGAAGGACGAATGATCATAAAACTTGATTTTTTTGTGTCAGTGCATCGATTGCTTTATTATACATGTGAAGGGATGCTTGAGTGTCGGTGCTCAAGTGCTCGGCAAGTACGCGTGCACCGATAGCGATTGATACCTGTGGAAAATTACTTGTATTCACTCCCATTGTGTCGGGAAGCTCTAGTTAAAATATATCTCGTACTCTCCTATTTCCTTTGAAAAACTTTTTTTCTTCTTTAAATCAAATCCAACGCGCACAATGTCGCTGCTGACTGTCATCCTCCATTTTTATAAGATGTTATTTTTTTTTTTTTTTTTATTGATGTTAATGTTGTAGTGGTAATGACATGAGCAACCGCTTGTTTTTAAATTTTAATCTCACAGGTAAATCTCGTGTATTAATTCAATATCTCATATGCGTAATATTATGAAAGGAAAATGGTTTTTAAAAGAAACGGATTTAATTCTATTACACCCAAAAGCGGGCTTCATATCAAGTTCTATTTTTGTATATCAAAGCTAAGCATAAAGTAATAAACAAAATTCAAAATAAATTAGTTCTATGGTGATATATTAAGAGTTTACAGGATAATATTAAAAAGTTTGTGTCAGCTTAAATTTTTCGACTTTGCTTTAAAATTTTTTTAAAGTTTGTATATCAAGTGCATCCCGAAGAGTAATTTATTTGAAATTTTTTGAGCCACTATATAAAAAATTTCGAATGAAATATTTAAATATAGAACTATTTTTTAAAACTTTTTCATTTCAATATATATTGCCATTTCTAACTTTAAAATCAAGAATACTGGCTTATATAATACTTTGTTATTGCGTTTTTTTAAATAAATATTGCACGTTATACGCCAAGTATTAATAAATTTTATAAATAATAAATCTTTGGCATATTAAAATGTACCTAAATAATATTGCGATATTCAAAAATTATTAATATTTTTTTTAATAAGTAATGAATTATTGATTGGAATTATTTTTTACATATATTGCGTATTTAATACAATGCTAAAAGTATGAGTGTTTTATTGTTTTATCACATTTAAAATAATAATGATTAATTTAATAACAAAATTCCTTTAAATCTTAATATTTACTACCCTATTGGAGATATAATAAGAAAATGATATTAAAATAAATATATAAAAAAAAATAATCATTTTGATATATAAATAGTATTTGTATAACTTAAATTATGGATTGCAACCTATGGATAACTCAAATTTATTAGCAATATTTTTGTATTATTAGCATACATTTCTGTATTTTTTGTATTTTAACGATACATAGTAAAAAAACTTGATGTGTGTAGAATAAGAGCTTTTTTTACATAGGAATTTTATAGGTAACCCTTCTGTCTTACAGTGCACTTAAAGTTTGCATTATTAAAATTGTAACAAAACAAACTTTATAAATTAGAGATTTATATTAATATATATATGTAATTAATTATAAATGCTTAAAAATGATAAATTATGAAGTCTCAATAATTGATTATCTAATTCAAAAATATTCCTAATTGAGATATCAATTAAAACTTTACTGGCACAAGAACTTTAAAATTTCTTCTTTAGGTTGCTCTTAAATAAGGAATTCATAAATACTGCTATAAATTATATTAAATTTATTTTTAAATATATTTCAAAAAATAAAAAAAATAATTCAAAATATATAAAAAGCCACGCAGTACAATACCGTATCATCCCACTAACCACTCTTGATAAATGTCTTTATTTTGAGTAAAATGCAAAAAATATTATGTTTAAAAAAATGTATTTTTAAACTATTTCCAGTACAAAAATGTTATGTATTATTCATGAAAATTTTTGTTCTTAAAACCACGTGAAATTCATTCTTAAATTTATTTAAGAATGAATTTCATGAGGAAAACTGCATTCAGTATTTTTGAACTTAAAAATTCTATAAAGAATTACGTGTCACCGGTATTTCAGATTACGCAAACGTTTAGGGCGATTATAGTATTTTAGTCAGAAAAGATGCAGAAAAATGTAGTTTACAATAGCGTATGGTGAAACATAAATCTAAATTTTGAAACACCCAAAAGCAATGATATTTATAAATATATATATATATATATATATATATTGTCCAATCTTTTAATTTATGCAAAGTTATATTTGTTTGAATATTTTATTCAAGGGAGGGAACTTTTATCGAAATTTATTAACTATTTGTCAGTAGAAGATTTAAATTTAAAATTTTGATACAATTTGAAATAAAAGCATAAATATTAGTTTAAGATAGATTAAATAAAATTTATTACGAATGAGTTTTAATATTCATAGAATTCAAACTGTTATCCATCCATTACATTAAATTCTTTAAAAATCCTTATCACTTTTAACAAACCTGCATACACTTTGTGAATAAAGTACATTTTCTCAAACTCGCTAAAGCTCTAAAATTACCATTTCTATCAATAACGTATACGGCTAAATTGGCTGTAAATTATGGTATAAATTGCTTTTTTTTATTATTGCAATATTTTTGCAAGAAAAGTATTATTACCCTTTTATAGCGATCAATCTCTCGTGCGATATATATTTTGTGAATCAGGAAAAATTTGCGTAGCCAGAAGCGAATCGGAGTTACGCACCTGGAGGAGGAAGTGGCGAAAAAGAGGAAAAGTGAGAGCAGAAATGATCAGAGGGGATACAGGGATGCGAGATGCTGAGAGTAATGCTTCTTTTTTCCCAGTTAAATGTGTTTACGAACATTAATCTGGACAGAATAAATTTTCCCATGGATATTTTAACGATCACTCCCGATGCCCCCCCCCCAAAATTGCATTCGCTTAACTTTCATTTAATTATGATAAAGCTAAACAATTTTGTAAATTAAATGAGCTTCCAATAACGCACAAAGCGCATTGAATACTTGAAAAATTGCGAAAATTGAGAGATGCAGAGCTGAAAACGTATAAATATGAGTAACCCGAACATATATTTCACAAGGCTTGAGAAAAATTAAGATGTCATCTTTTTGTGAAATAGGGGAGTGACTAAAAAAATTACAATTCACAGTATCATGGAAAAAGTTAATTTTATTCAATCAATTTAACATAAAAATAGAAGCTCTGACATGTTTTAAGTAAAATTCATCTTGACGAGAGACACAAATTGCTACACCGTCTACGATTATGTCGTACAAACAAAAAAAAAAAAGTGGAAAAAGTTGCGAGGACATTATCCGAATGAATCAAATATCGACTGTACTTTTTTGTAATTTGGATAATTTATGAAAAGTAATAAACACTTTTTACCTAATTGCTTTCGGTTTTATTTCCTCGATAACTTTTAGCGGGTTTACCACCAGTTTTATTCTTCCCTTCGTGCAATATGTTTATTAATACATGAAAATAAGGTATAAAATAAGTTACAAATAACACGAAACTTTTACGCATTTGCCAATAAAATACAACGATCAGCGAGAATGAATGGATGAAATAGTTGTTGTACTTGAACATAAACAAATATGACCACTGATATAAATCAGGGCTAATTAAAACTTAAGTTAACTAATTTAAAAAATTTCAAATAAACAATGTGTGTCAATTGACTAAGCCCCACATTTACTACTCTACTAATACAAAAGTTAAATTTGATTAATAATCGTAATGAGAGTATTAATAATAATAAATATATAAATGGCAATGACGCGAGAGTTAAGTGTAAGACAAGAAATAATTTGAGTTCAGAGTGACTAATCACTCGAAAGTAAATTATGAGCTCCATCGGGAGCTCCAAGCCCAATACAACAGATTCCAGGCAATAACAATAAAGTAGCTAAAAGTTGGCTTCGCCGTTGTTCGTTACACGTGTTTTTGCTCGCAAGCAAACACTATTTTCCCTGAAACACCATTGTGACTTCCGCAAGTTCTCTGGTCTTTCAATCCCACCGCGTTCGTCTTGGTTGGAGTATCTAAATAAACTTGTGTGCGTAAATGGATTACGGAAAACTTACACCCCAAAACAAATGTAAGCAGGGCAAAAAAGAAAAACAAAAAAAAGTACAATCAGAATGTTTTAAATACAAAGTATTTCGATGTTTTGTCTGAATTTCCAGTTTGAACTTTACCTTTCCTGCCGGTTCTTAAAATTCACGGGGGAGTGATTAGTTACACAAAACCAATATTGCCGCATTCCACTTGAGTTTTTACAATAAATCACCACTTACAACGGAAAAACTTGAACATTAATCGCTGTAAATCTAGTCTCCTTGTAAAAAGAGACATATAAATGGCTAATTAATGTAACGAAATGGGAGAATGACGAAGATTTAGATTACATGAAATATTAATGACAGCTTACTACAGAATTAATAAAACTTCATATTTTCTTGGCGCTTTGTGCATAATTCCTCGAGCTCAACACTCTTCAATATTTATTATAAATTTTCATCTAGTTTTCTGTGAGAAAAATAAACTTATTTTTTTAAAATGATTTTTATATTTTTTTACTAATGAATGCTTAAAAGCAGCTGTTGATAAATATTTCAACTTTGTTTTTACTTACTTCATCAAATATCAAATAACATTAATATATAATAAGACATTATAAATAATTTAAAACCTAATTTTCCATCAGCGCAAAGATTTATTTTAACAAATATTGACAACAGAAAATTCTATTTCGAACAATTTTAAATTAATTTTTATTTTTTTTCTTTAAGTATTTGTTTATAATCATTTTTTTCAATTTAACTATTTTTATTTTATAACAAAATTCACTGTATTCGGATCAGTGACACAATAAATGTTCTCACAAAAACAATCTACGTTATATTTTTTCATGTTATATCAGATTCTTTGAATATTTAACAATTATTCTATGATATTTTAGGAAAAAATTACCGCATTTATTTATAAATGCTTGTAATATTATTGGTTATTTAATGTAAGCACGTAGACAAAGTGAATTAAAATAAAAATTTTCTTCTTTATTTATGTTTTTGTTTTTCCTTTTTAAATATCAAGTAAAAGAGATTGAGCATTTTTTTTTTTATTATTATATTTCTAAATTTTATCTTTAAACGAAAGTTCCCTTTTCCTTCCCAAAAACGTGATAAATCCCATATTGTTGTTTTGCCGGTGCACCCGTGTGAGTGTGGTTGTTTGGGTTTGTGTGTGAATACGCTACAGAGACTGGGAGCTAGACGATTCGCGATAGAGGTGAGCTGGCACGATAGGTATATATCGTGGTAAGCCACAGATAAAACTGTTCTTTCCATGCAACGTACGTACAACATTTCTGAAGATATTCTTCTTCCGTACCTTCGAGTAGTTTACTTCTTTTACGGACGGGGCGGGAAGGGGGGGGAGGAGGAGATATATCGGAATAAAAGCAGCAGAGATTAATTTTATACGACGAAGATACCAGGAATAGTAATAATAGTAATAATACCCATAATGATAACAACGACAACAAGGACAACGACAACAACGACAACGACAACGACAACGACAACAACAACCAGTGCAATAATTGCAATGCTAATGATGAGTACTATAATCGCAATGGTGGTGGCGGTGATAATGTGAACATCAACATTGTCATCCGTGGTATCACTGTTCATGAATACTCTTTGATATTGTGAAAAATTTTTATAATTAAGCAAGAAAATAAATGAAAACTATATAAATTATAATTAACATTCATTTCAACATTGGCCATGCCTGCGTTTATGAAATATATAGGTCAATTTAAAAATTTCAACTTATAAAAGAACATAACAAAATCTATTGGTTTCTGATAATTGAAATAAGAACAAAGTTCATTTAAAAATAATTTTTAATTATTATTATTATTAAGGTGGTAAAGGGTTTCTCCTTACATTTCATTACTACATAACTATTTTCAATTATCATTCTTTAATAATGAATTACATGTTTCTTGGAAGATATAAAATTTATTCAATTTATATTGTAATTATACCATTATTAAAAACATAAATATAGAAAAATAAGCAAATAATTCAATGAACTATTTTCTAAAAATAAACCGAGCGGATAGTAAAAAAACGTGTCAGTTTGATAAAAATCCAATACAAAGATTCTTTTTACGTTTTATTATTAATTTTAATAATAATTCAATATTTAAAGATTAAAAAAAAATGTAATAACTTTCATTGAAATAATAATTGAATAATAGAACAATCTATTATAATTGGACGGGTACACTGATTAAACTTTGTTGCATGAGTTTTACGTATGTCTGTATGAATATTTGAAGGCATTTTCCAATAACGCCTTCTATTGTCTCCTTAAGTACAATTTAATATTATTTGAGATTATTTAATTTGGAAATTTTTGTTTTCGCAAGTTGGTTAAATGAATCTAACGTATTCTATTAAAAATTTAATTTCTTTTGCCATTTAAGTTAAATTATTGATCAAAGTATCATAATATTATAATAATCTTCTATTACTTAAATATAATCGATAATATTTAAGATAGCGCATTGTAATAAAATAAGCTGATTGTCTTTCATTTGCAAAATAGCAAAATATTACGAAAAATTTTATAAATTAAATTTGTCAATTTCACGTTGCCACTCCACTCGTTTATAGATGACCGAAGACGAGAATATCAACTTGTTGTTTTATTAAAAATCTGCACCAGTTTTACCTTGCAGTTTTAAAAATTATTTTGAACGTTAGGAAGTCTAAAAACTAAAAAGATAATGTCATGTTGCAATCGATCGTAAAAATTTAATCGAGACAGGGGGTGAGCGAGTGCCTGTCAATGTGTACTTTCTGTTGTCTGAAGAGTAGACACAGGAAATATTTAAAGAAAATCGCGCACGGTATATCTGTTACCTGTCTGCACTTTTCATTTTATTCTGCCCTTTTTCATGTTTTTATTTTTCCTTTTGTGATTTTGTCAGTTGCTTTGCCGCTCGCATCGAAAGTTCAACAAAGTAATATTGTTATTAATTTACAATATACAGCTTACTCCTTGATTTATTTATATTTTATCTTTTTCCTCATTTTAGTATACCCTTGAATATCCCTTCAACTATACACATGTACATTTTATTAATGTAATATTCGTGTTTTTCTAAAACTGTGTACTATTCAATTATCTTATTAATATATTATTATCTTATACTCATAATTTTTGCAGATACACGCACCAACGTAATTCCTTGCAATAATCTCACAATACTATAAATTGCACCTTGAAACTTATTCTCAATGCAAATTTCTAAATATAAAATATTGTAATTATTTTTTAATGCTACTTAATTATTAATGTTCAGTGAAAAAAATTTACTATTGAATAGATTGTATTTCAAATAAAAGCTTAGGAGTAAACAAAAATCAAGCGGACATTCGAACAAAACTCCAGGAAAAGCACTTTGCGTTCAATGAAGAGCTAGGCGTCGTAAATTTAAAAAGGAAAAAATCATTTTTCATATTTATAAGCTTTATTTTGTTTTTTACAATTCATTTTGCTCTCCAATTCATCATTCGTACGTTTTCAAAATATATTGTTCAAAATATATTTTATTGTTGTTTATCAGCAACAAATTTTATATTGGCATATCTCCAGGTGAATTAAATATTTTATAGGTAAAGTTTAAAGTTCAATCTCATCTTCTTCGTTTCTTCATTTCATAAAGATAGTTTGCTTGGTATAAATTTATTGACACTATCAACGCACTTGTAGAAATAAGAGATCCGGGAAGGATATGAGCGGAATAATCGGACTTCCAGAAGAGTAAAGTACACAATAAAAATAGATAAATACGCTTATACAAGAAAGAGAGGGAGATAAGAGCGAATGCAAGTTTATTTCCGGTGATCCCGCATTCGTGTCCTGAGTTCTGGTCCTCCTGCTCCTCCGCCCTAGACGCACTCAATTTCGAATCTTACAATCTCACGTACACGCCCACGCCAAAGTATTAAATTAAAATTCTCGGCTGCTTTATGCTGATGCCCTCGAAATCGGCATTTCGAATTGAAAGAACCCTAGCAAACACTTAATTACAATTACAATTGCCCCCGAATGGAGTACTTTTTACGTAGCGGTGAAATTTCAACCCTCACTTGCCAACCAAATAAACCAAATAAATATCTGCTTAAGCATCAAAGTCGGAACATATTTTGCGTTGCAAAAATATTATTTCAAACTTAGCCACGTCGATCTGTTGATATGAAACGCTTCCAAGTGATATGAAAAAAATTAATATTTACCTCTTTTAAATAATTTATAAATTCATATATTACGCATTATGTAAAGCGATATATAATATCAAGTATGCATGATAAATTTAATGCATACATACGGAAATCGTATTTATTTTACGTGTAACATGCTTGCACTCGTAATGAAATACGTATGGACAAACAAATATAATAACAAGTACCGGCCAAAGATACCAGATACGAGGATAATATTACTTCTCCGAAAATGTAAAAATTTAATTTAAGTTTAAATTAAATTTTTCAAAATTACCCTGCGTACGGTAATAATACTGTTGAGTAAACAATCGCCATATTTATCTGTAAAAGCTGCCTCGATTTCGCCTATTTTTCTACCTAACTTCATGCGCATTGACTTGAACAAAAACAATACCATCAACGACACGATAATAAAAAAGTGCGGTACAGATACAAATGGAGTGGAGAGACAAGCACACGAAAATATAAAAAAAAAAGAAAGTATACCTACTTATGTAATCAGTCCAACCTTGCTTTCCTTCTCTTTTACTTTTTGTCTCGTTCCGCCACTGTTCCCCCCCTCACCCTCTCCCTCTCCCTCTCTCCCCTTTCACGTGTGCACATCTCTCTTTCATTTACCGGTGACATAAAGTAAAGAGAATAAAAGCCGTTAAAGAAACATAGAAATTAAAAACTCACATTTAGAGTGTCAGCTCACAAAAACATCACTCTACGCACGTAAATACAAAATGCAAAAAAAAAAACAAACGCCGCCACACCTAGGAAAACTTTTATCTCGCGGCTAAAAATATAAAAAAATCTCCTCTAACCAAATCGGAATTATTATTTATTATGTGCTACAATAAACTACTGTGCATTGCAATGGCCGATAATTCCACAGCAACTCGAGCTTCACAATTCCAACTGTCCCCATTCATCTCTGTGTTCGACCATCAGCAATCTATTTCTTTGTCATTGACTTCCCTGTTTTTATGTAATTGATATACATGTATAGCTCTCACGCAAAGAAAATTGACGAGTTCTTATATTGTATTATGTTGCATTTATAGTGTTAAGTAATATTTTATGAAATAGTGTAAAACCTACCCCTATAAATCATAATGAATACGTGTAATACAAAGGAAATTTCACGTTATTCACGCACTTACATATTCAATCACCGTATAATGTCTTTTTTTTTATTCTTTTGATTAATTTTTCTTTTTAAGCGATAAGTATTATTAATACGCTACGTATAGCATCGATCGATTTTTAAATTTTAGATAAATCAAGCTAGCTACTCTTTCTATAAATTTCATTTACAAAAATTATTTACTTCTAATATCCACTAAATGAAGACATTTCAAATAGATAAAAATATTTGAATATTTAATTAAAACTTGGTTTTGACCCTACTAATCTCAACGGGTCCTTATTTTGAAAATACAGATTAGTCTCTATGGCCTCTTCAATGTCCTTCGACTCTCCCTTGGGTTTTGCATATTCTCGTTATCAGTTTCTATCTTGTGCTCAACTGCAATAAATGCTTTTTCTAGACTTTTTTCTATCGACGATAAACAGACTAGAATTGTCAATTTTCTACTAGTAACCTAGATAGTAATCGTAAGGGATGAACTCAATCCAATCATTCCTAATCTGAGCTCTTTGTAAATTCAACTATTTATATATTTTCTACATGACTACTCGAATTTTAGGACAGGGTACATAATTTTTTGGAAATTGGAAACTCCTACTTCCAAAAATCATTCGTTTCTACCAATATTTACTCATCGCAGTTAGACCGAAGTTTTTCAAAAAGAAATATTATCTACTCCTATATTACGATATTTTAAGTTAAACTTCATAAGATCTTCCTCCAATCCCAAGAGTTTATTGGTAATAAATTATAAAAAACCATTTTTATAAAAATAATTTAATAGCTGTATAGTCTGTTTTCAAAATAATCTTAACCATATTTCCTAACAAATCATAAATCACAATTGTTCCATAAAATTCTCGAACGAGTAAGACGAGTTGATTATGAATCATTCGGAACATCTATAAAAATAATTTGTGCTTCTGAAACTTCTAACATTCTGTTATACTAGTTATTACAGTAGTCAGAAGTATTTTATAGAATATAGTGGAAATTTTTTACCACTATAAATCTACGCTTGAAATATTTATTAATGTGCTTGAGAAATTTAAATTTTTTTGATCGCACTATTTTCAACACATTTAGAAACGTTATATCTTACACAAATGTAATCAGAGCATTTCCCGAAGGAAGTTGAGATATCGGAACTACTCGGATTTTTCCCATCTCTTTAAATCGATTATTACCCGAATAAACTGATCAGACTCTCTTGTTTGTTGAAATTTATCGTCGTTATTCAGTACCTTTTTCATTTTACTCTCTAGGAACTTTCTTTGCTTTATAAAAATTATCTTTATTATATGCGATGTGAGAAATTTTTATTCATGATAAGCATAACATTGTTTAACTTTCGATATTTTTCATTATTCACTTCCATCGATTGGATAATCTCTAAGTAATCTCATCGACGGTTATAAAATGTAGAATAAATTTTAAATAAATTTTATCAATAAATGAATAGATTTATCCAACAATTTAATGAACGATGACAATATTTTTATATCTAAAAAAACTAAAGAAATACAACCATTTCGTAGTATTTATTCCATTTTTAATTTTTTAAACTTTTATCCTGATTCTCGTTTTTATTTTTATTTTATTTTAAATTATAGATTTGATAAATATTTAGCCGCTGTCTTTCATGTCAATAATTAATATTAAGTTATTTCTTTACACAATTTGTTTAAAATACATTTATAAAATTTTTATTCTCTTTGTTAAATTTTTTTGTTTTATAAAATTATATAATATATCGTCAATTTTACAATAATAATAATAATAATAATAATAATAATCATAATAATAACTTTTTCTTAAAATGAATCATTTATTATACTACTATAAATTTCTTTGTTTTATTTTTAAAAAAAATATTCAAAAAAATATGATGCGCATTTTTCACAAATAACACATTGAAATATAATTTTATAGCGTACAATTAATATTTTTATACATCAATTATTAATTCTTTCCTGTTGACATATAAATAAGACATGTCTAATTTAATAATAATTTTGTTGAATTTTTTAACCGGATAACAAGAACAAGCAAATTAATTTATCGGAACAGGTTATCTACTCGCTCCCGATTTTGAAAGGAAACTTCCTTCCGAACATAGTGTTTTTATGACAAAGCATATGTATTTAAGTAAATTTAAGGAAGATGAATCAACGCCTTATTCGAAGTGCAATCTCATTTATATTATTTTTATATTTGTTTTAGAAAAGCTTGTTATATTCCAGTTATCACTTTCCATGTTAGAACAAATAGCTCTTATATTATTCAACTTGATTTTATTTTTCTCTTACTAGCTACTTGTAAGCTTCTTTTAAAGGCATCGCAAAATTACTCTTTTTAAAACTTTATATTATTGTTTTTGCTTTGAACTAAAACAATATAGATTACCTTTTTTTTTTCTTTTTCTTTTTTTTAACGAAGAAGTGGATTCTTGTCATGTTCTTTGGGTTTCGTGATGACAATATTCGCATTCCTCTGCAGGCTTTTATACGTTGTGCTGAAGTGTAAGCAGATACACGTCGTTTCTTTATGTATTTTCGTCAACAACAGGAGCAACAACAACACCTTCACCATAAACTCATACTCGTTATTTCCGAATATGTCTTCATAAACGAGATTTTATGACACAAATTCGTGCACGTCGTCTTTCAATGTGTCCTCTTCAGCATCCTTTTTGAGTGTGATCTCCTATTGACGTAACTCCTGGTGCAGTTGCTCATTGGTATTTCACGAGAATTCGATGTATCTCACTCCTGCCAAACCTTTATATGTTCTTAACTTTCATTTAGCCATAAATTTTATTTATTTTTTAATATTATTCTCGTTTAAGCTGAAATTTATTTCATTGTGACTCATTGATTTTTCTCTAAATACAATAAATTTTACCCACTTTATTATAACAATGATATCTCGGCTTCTATAAAACCAGATTAGACCTCAAAATTATGCCTTACATCTTCCTCTTTACGACTTAATTAGGCATACATAATTTTATCTATAGTTGTTGTAATATACCTTTACTATTTATCTTTTCGTAATTTTACAACTAAAACTACACACATAAAATGAAATAAAAATATCTAAATATTTTGTATTCAAAATAAACTGATTATAATTTTTAATCAAAAAGAAATATTTATATTTAACTTTTGATTAAATTAAAAAATAATTATAATGTGCAAATGTATTAAACTCTACTGTATATGCAATAACAAATGTGTAATAAGATTAATTAAGAGAATTCATCTCATTACTCATACTGAGAGCTAAAATTTTTGTGATTTAATATTATTTTATAATAAATGTGATTCATTATAAAATTTCGAACATATAAATGGTAAAAGTATATTACAACAACTATAAATAAAATTATATATTATTATTAATAGATTAGTACATAAGTACACACAGAGATTATATTATTTTTTTAGATTTTACCGAGCATTTGGTATTTCGTCATTGTTTTTTTTAATTTTTGTATTCATGAGGGGCAATTTAAGTAGCTGCATGTAAACAATTTTTTTTAATCTCGTACACGTGTGCTTTTTTGCAAAATTCACATTGTCCAAAACATCTTTTCTTGCAATACGTGTGCAGCATGCAGCATTCTTGGGGAACAGAGACAGCGCTATATTATATTTCGGGTGTATCAGCTTTCTTTAGACAAACAAAAAAAGGATGTAGAGAGACCCCAGAGACAAATAAAACTTTAGAGATTATGGGGAAGAATAATTTTTGCACTGACTTACCTTCGGCCGAACCGCTGTACATTCATAGCTTCCAGCAGTCATCAACCTCGGCTACTCAAACCACTAACAAGATCAACACGGATCAAGAGGTTACCCCTAGCTATCTACCTCTGTCTCTCTCTCTCTCTCTCTCTCTCTCTCTCTCCTTTCTGGTGCCTGATATCGAGACCAGAAATTCACCCTTACCTCGAGGCATCGTCACATCGTCACCGGGGAGAAATCTATACAGCGCTGTTACTTTATTTTCAAACTACTCCTCAACTTCTTAACACCTTCCTATATATCTGCCTCTCTAAAGATGGTTGAACAAGTGTAGTTGATCCGAACCACTTCAACTGCCATTAGCAATGGAGTTTTCCGAATTTAAAAAAGATATACATTCAAAATATTCAATGATCCTTTTCAAACTATTATCGAAAAGGAATTTCAATATTTATTTTTCCATACACAAAAAATATTTAACAAGTAAAAGGACTTTATCGAAAGTATTATTGTAAATATTCACTATAAATACTCTCTAAAGATTAATTTTTTATTCGACTAATTTTAATTCATCTCTTTGGATTTCAAAACGTATATAGAATAACGAGCTCGCAAATACGAGAAATATACAGCTATAAATAACTATTCAAAATTCTCTCTATACTTTTTCGGAGTTTTTGCTAGTGAGTTAATGTACAAAATAAAGTAGTATGATGTACTGTAATATAAAATCAATATAATATTTGAAAACTTTCCAAGATTTCTTAGATACTCTACATGTAATATTATTCTAAATATGACATACTTTTAATTAAAAATGATTATAATTTTATCAATTTATTATTTTTAAGTTAAGAAAAATCCTTTTTTTTAAGGTACAATAATGATTTGTTTTTTTCTTTATAGGAAAAACTCATTTTTCCTTTCATTACTGGAATTATTTTTTATGTTTTTTTTCGCGTTAATATTGTATTTATTACTTTATTTTTTTCCCAATAAATTAACTTTTATACAAAATTTATGTTAAGAAATAAATTTATATGTTTTTCATGTTATCACGAGATATTTTAACAGTAATTTAATGCACTCGATATCCAAGCTAAATTACTGGCTCCCCATTGTCAACGAATACACCTATTTTCATGAAAAAGCAAACTGTATCGCTATTTCTTGTGAATAAATAGATATAGTCCCCAGTAATCATCGGTAACAAAATGACGTCGGATGACAATACGAATTATCTCGGAAATTGTTCTGCACGTTCCGTTGTAATTATCGCGTATTTCAAAGCGAAATAAATTTCTAGATCTTTCTTTATGAGAGGGAAATTGAAATTGCTCTCTTTTAACAACAAAGAGTAATAATTACTATTTTAGAAATGAATACGTAATTTAAAATGTCACTCACAGAATTAGGATGATAAATAATATTTTTCTACTGTTCAGTTCTACTCGGTAAAGTAACTCCGCATCCTTCACATAAAAAGTATATTGTATTATAATTGAATTCCATATCACATATTTATTTCTCTCAATTGATTAATCAAATCAGTAATGAAAAGAAATTATATATCCATGGAAATATAACGTAAATTATAAAAATTTTAATTAACAAAACAGAAAATTAATTTTCTTAATTAATTTTATTATGTTGATTATTTAATATTTTGAAATAAGTAAAATTATAATATCATAAAATAATTATTCCTCTGTTTCATTAAAATTAAAATATCTAAATACCAAACTTTAAATTATTGCATAAATATTATATTTAAATTATCGTAGCAATTGTACAAATCTTTAATGTTTTATGATTACTTATTTTGTATAAAGTTGAAAACATACGTTCTTAAATTGTTAATTTTTGTAACATATAAAAAAGAAAATAGAAAAAGGAGAATTTATATTTCTTTTAAAATTTAACGTATTAAATTTTTTTTTTTTAAATTTACAAAATTTATAAAAATTGTGTATACTGGATAATTATTAAATTTCAATTGAAAGATAAATTTATTTTAATTAATGATTTTTGTACTAAAAAAACATACAATTTTCTCAAATGAATATTTTACCTGCTTTTTTAAAATAAAACTTTTTTACATAAAAGTTCTTCTCCTAAAATATTCTTATGGTAATATTTATTATTACTTATAAGTAATTGATACGAACAGGATATTCTGTAGAAATAATATAGAATAGAAAACAGAGATATTGCATTCGTTTATGTATACCGCGAAATTGACTTTTATCAGTTCTGACCTCGATGTAACAACTCAACTTGGATTGAAGTGAAAAGCTTATTCCTTGGCAAAGTTAGTGGATGTCCATCTTATTCTTCTCCTTGTCAACATCTAGAGAATTTTCCTTGAATTCCGAAAGATACTAGAGGCGAAATCATTATCAAATGTTCTCGTCGGAGGGCAAGCGGTTTCTTAATGTACGTGCCAACTTAATTTACGAATTCACACACTTTTATGTCCTTCTCATCTTCTGACTTTTATTATTTAACAGATAAATTACTTTCCCTGAGGCCACATTTAGTTCCTTTAATGTTTTTAATAACTGTTGCGTTTATGTTAAACTTTGTTGTTAAGAAGAAAGTTTTCTATTAATTTTTCTATTATCTTAAAATTTAAGAATGTACATTTAATTTATACTAATTAATTTTTTTTTATCAAAATTAATAAATAAAACAATCTTTCTCATATGAACTACAATCCTTATTTAAGCCATCAGTGGATCACAATGAGAGTAAATTTAGTAACTTCATTTAATTATTTCAATAATTTATCTCAAAAATCATTTCAATATAATATAAATTAATTATACTGACGTCAGCAAAGATTTGATAACCTGTTTAAATATATTTTATGTCGAAGAGAAAAAAAAAAAAAGAAATCTTTAAAAATTATCGAATTCTTAATTTATACGATAGAAATCTAAAAAGGATCAAATTGAAGGGTTATAAAATTTGAAATAATATGAGTATCTTATTTCAGTCATTAACAACATGGAATGGATGTTATCTGTAATCGTTAAAAGACTTTATTAAAAATTTTATTAATCTTAAATAATACTATTATTATCGCATTTTCTTTAAATGGAATAAATCTCAACCATTAAAAAAAAATAATTACTGCTGATATTCGAAATTTTTTAAAAATTAAAAAATGTAAAACTTTAAAAATACAAGTGTATGTTAAGATGAAATGAATAAGTAAATATTGAATATAATTAAAATATTGATTTTTCTAATTCAAAAATAAAATTAAAGTTGAAAAAAATGTATAAAAATATTTATTTAAATTATTATTAAATTTGTCCCATTTTATTGGATAAGAAGTTTATATTAGAATTTTATTAAACATTCAAAAACTTTTACCGATATAGTTGATATACTAGTATATAAATATTAAACAAGATCTGATTTAAAATGATAAGATTTACAGAATTATATTTTAAGGAAGCAATTTTTCGCAAGGTCATTTGATATTTGACTCACTAAATATTGTTAAACATTTCTTAATACTAAAATTTGATCGAAATGTGATGCAAATTCAACATTTATTTTGTATATTATAATATTTTTATTATATTTATAAACTCAAAAAATTTTATTTTTAAAAATTGAATTTGATTTATAAATAATAAGTAGCTTTAGAACATTTACTAGTTCATAAAATGCCTAAACTTCAACTATTTATTCTTGAAAAAGCAAAACTTGGTAGCCTTTTAAAAACATGTTCCATTTTTATATCTTTTATCATAGATTAAAAAAGTTGCTGCTTCTAAAAATTATCATTTTCAGAATTTGTTCATGAATATAGTATTATTATTAATTATGACTGTAATCCAAGGAAAATAAAGATATTTAACTGAAATAGTAATTGAAATTAATTTTCTCTGGTATTGTACACTGTGTAAATATAGTTAAAATACTAAATTGTATAAGTTATGATATAAAAATATATTATATTTATAAAAAGTTATGTGTATTTAATAATTTATCACTGAGATTCTTGTAAAGGTAGTCGTGTACATTTTAAAATATTAAATACACACAAAGAATATTCTATAAGTTAGTTGTAGACCAATACAGTGATTATGTGCAGATACTAAAGTCATACATTGCGATTTAATTATTTATTAAAAATTCAATTAAATTGAAACAATTAATACAATTTAAATAACGTTTTTAATTAATATAATATTTAATCGAGTACACACTTAATTGAACTATTGAATGCGAAAATTAAAATATTGGAATACGGCTAATTTAAATTTATTTTAATGTACAATTAGAAAGTTGAACTGGAAAAATTAAGTAAGAAATATAATATGCATTTATAAAATATTTAAAAGTGAAATAAATTTGATAGGTTTAATATTGTGACTCGCAGCGAGCAGCAGAGACTCTGAATTTCACAGATATCCAGCTAAAGGAGAAAGACAAGAAAGCGGTTCGGAATGGGGATAAAAAAAATCAACAATATCGCCATACAGGAACACCAAATGATAAATGGTGACTATTAATAATATTTTAAAACAGGCATTTATCAAGGGAGGTGTTTTAAGAGTCAGACAAAGTAAACACTAAAAGAGAATTCGAATTGACGCATGGGAACCAATAGAAAATAAAACAAGACGAAGTGCAGGTTCTTACGAATCGTCCATCATCTCTCCATGGACCGGAAAAATGTTCACCGGTGAATCTTCATAAGTAACTAATATCCGAAATAGTTATGAAGGCTCCGAATGAAATGATTCGCCAGAAATTGGTCCTCGAAAAACTCGGGCCAACGGATAAAAACAGATAAAAACGTCTGATTTAGTAATCGGGAACCGTGGGTAAACCGTAAATCAGGGCTATTTGTCTCCTTCCTTTTAATTTCTACTAGGAGAAATAAATAGTTTACCGTTTTTGAAGTACAAAAATATTTATATCGAATTAAAAAAAAGAAGAAATTCTGGCATAAAAAAATGTATTTTAATGAATACTAAAGATTTTCAATTTGCCAGTGCCTATTTCAAACGAAATATTTAAAGGCAAAGTTTTCAGATAAAATAATGCAATTGTATTAAAAAATTAAAATTTTATGTGAAAGAATAAAATTTATCCTTTACGATATTTGAAATGATTTCTTTTTCCATCGCTGTTACAATAGGTCTATAAACATTAAGTAAACAAATCAGAATTTTTCCAAAAAAAATCAAAATTATTTATGCAGTGAGATTAAAAAATTCAAATAAAATCAAATATCTATATTAACAAAAGGTAAATAAAATTTTTTAAATGCAATGTCAGATAAAATAAATGTGTCAGTAAATATGAATTTCATAAAAATTCTTATCTTACTTAAAATTAATCAGATAACTAAATCAATATTTCGTTATTTATTGTTATTGTAAATAATGACTCAACGCAATGAATTTTAACAGAAAATTTACTATATCATCTCTCGGGAAGCTTTATTCAATTCGAATTTCACATAAAACAAACAAAATGAAAAATGAAAAATTTGTCCATTTTTTAAAGTAGAGTATTGTAAGTGTTATAAAAATAAAATTTCGATTTATATGAGAAAATCTTGTAATAAAAGATTGCATGTTCTTTATGAAATAAACGAGAATAGTAAACAAAAAAACTCCGTGAAAATTATTTTCACGTGTGTGATATAAACTGAGAAAATCAGATAAAGTTATTTAAAACTGTGATTTAATTTTAATATTACTACACAGGAAGAAAAAGAATTCCTATAAAAAAAGTCATTCTGATAGATACAGATCTCGAGTACATTATCTAAATATTTATGTAATGTCTATAGCTTAAAATTTGAAATTACATTAGAGGCTTAAGTATAATATTCAAATAAAACTGACAACAATTAACACAAATTGACATGTGATTCACTGTTCATTCATCTTAATCTAATCATCTTGTGTTATTAATAACATTTATTATTATTTTCATTGATTTTATTTTAAAACTGTATTGATAAAATAAATATTGAAGTATTGTACGATAAAAATCCATTTAAAAATAAATACAAATTTTAGTAATATTCATTTTAAACAAAGCAATCAACAATAAAATTTAAAGTTAAAATATATTTTACATATAAGTTTCTTACTATTTATTTTACATCTTTTAAATAAATCTCCTAAATAAATAGATAAATAAAAAAGTTGTATTTTTTGATAAATCTTCGTACAGAAATGTAATGTTGATTTAAAATTTTCTCTTATATTCAAGTTTTATAAAATGTAATTTTAAACCAAAAAATTTTTTATTGTGTTTCTATTTTACAATGTATCAATATAAATAGTATCTATTAGTTTAAGAAATTAATCTGTAAAATCGGAATGTAACGTAATGAATAAGTTAAATATTTAAACTTGCGGTGGATTAATTGGGATTTAAAATTTGCTACGATACTTTAGGCTAAAAACAAATCAGATAAATTACAACGATAAACGTATAGTTGAATAATTAACTTTTAAACCATAATTTAATTAAATGCCACTATCAGATTCAGAGACACTTTAATTAATGCTGATTAGTCGTATCTAGAGGCTTCTTGCAATTGGATCCAGTCTAACAGTCATCAATACAGTTTAATCTATATCTTTGGAATCGCTGATGCATTAGATGAGAAGGTAGATTTAGAGTCAAACTTTTAGTTTACAGCTCTCAAATAGAATTGAATAGCTTGATATTTTCATTTTGTTATGTAGGCCTTGATATAGTGAGATATTCTTGATTGAATACTTTTCCCTAGTTGTTTAGGACGTACTTAATACTCTATTCGACTTGAGGATGCCAAATTTCCTTTGTTTTAAGTTCGATAACTCTGAATCATTGCCCTTAATATCACATCATCTTCCCTGTATCTTTCTCCTTTTAATATTTGTATCTGAAATATATTTCAAAAGTTTTTTATTTAATTTATGGTAACTTCTTGAATTTTTACAATCGCATACAGATACAATGTACACATATATGTATATATTCTTAAACATTATTTATCATCAATTTTATAGAAATTTGTAATAAATAATTGATGGCAAAGAATAGAGTTTGTCTTAAAAAAAATTTTAATTTGTAAATATCATTAAACAATTATATATTTAAATATAATTAATTCTTTAAATTTTGAATAATAAAATCAATTAATTAATTATTAGTGTTTAGGGATATTAAGAATCAGCATCAATAAAAAAATAATCACATAAAATGTATACAAAAAATTGACTTGAATTATATAAAAAAAAGCTAATTTAACTTAATTACAAATAAACAAATTACTTTCATTAATATATTATTAATGCTCTAATTTATCAACTTTATAAAAAGTTTTGTTTGTGTAATTTAAATAATTCTTAAAAATATTGATTATTCTGGTGTTAGAATTTGTATTATATTCTCAGAAAGTTTTAAAACAATTTTATATCTTACACCATCAAAAAGAGATTTGTTCTGCGTTATTTTTTATTTTGTACACCACGTGTGTGTATTCTTTTATCATTAATTAAGAATGATAATTAATTTTTGTACTTGTATTAAATTTTATTAAAATAAATAAAATATTTTTTTACTTTCCTTTGTTATTTATTTATAAATATGATTACATATATGTGAATTTAGCATTGTCAAGAATACAAATGTACTTTTCACATAAAATTTATTTTTGGCAATATATTATTTGTAATTTTCTTTCTTTTTTTTTAACTTATAAATTTTTTATCTTATACATTGAAAGTATTTTTATTAAATCCAAAGTGTACAAGTGTGAAACGTAATCTTGTCAAAAATAACACACAATATTTTATATGATGCATTCGAAAATAAAATTTCCCCAAAGTCTTTGCAGTTCCGAATATATCAAATATTTTCTCATTGTTTTTAAAAAGTTAGTTTTCGATAGCCTAGTAAGAGGTCTTTTAATGGTTCATAAATTAAAATATCTAACAACTATAATTTGTATAATGTATTCGGAAGAAAAATCGCCATTATAACACCAATAGCTAAGACTTTTGTAGCAGTTTTGGAGAAAGATGTGATTCATGATTATCGCAGTTTAGAAGAATTTCTTCGCATAAAAGAGCTTTACAAAGTTAATAAAAGTATTTAGCATTACAAAAAAGTTTCTTCTTTCCACCAATATAAAATGCAGCAGCTAGTATATTCTTTTAATTCATGAAATAACATTCTAGTCCTCAAGTGAACACCAACAAAAATCTGTAAAGACGGCATTGAATTTCAAATTCCATTCAAAGCTGTAAATGTTATAATTATTTTAGTACTCTGAGTTTATTTAGCAATATTCATATATTTTGTGGTTTAAAATTATAACTAATTTTTACATCTAAATAATACTGTAGTTTTATATAGCATGGTAATTTAACCTTTGCTTTATTTTTTTAAAAATATAATTAACAAATAAATGTCGCTATATTCATATGATAAATAAACTATTAAAAATAGTTCTAATTATAATTTTTAATCTAATTTAAATAATTTTAAATTTATATTTATAAGATTATTGGATTTTTAATATTAAAATACACATAAAATATGATTAAAAGAATTAATTATGTATTGTTATTTTTTACTCTTTTCTATTAAAATTTTTTAAATATAAATTATTCATATTTGATATTAAAAACTTTCAATAATTTATTAACTATTTTTTCATAAGACAATATTACATAAATAAAATTTACAAATTAAGATTTACTAAATTACATTGATCGATATTATTAAAACTAATATAAAAAAATTAATGATGTTCCAAAAAAAATTTGAATATTAAATAATTGATTAATTATTTTTAAATATTTTCCGTTGTTATGCAGTAGTATTTCTATTGATCTAAAATTTTTAAAATTCCTGAGTATGTCAATTTTGTCTGTCAATTTTTTAAAATTGGATAGTAGTTTTTTCATATTTTACGAAAAGTTCTTCAAGTTTATTTATTTTATAACAAATTCGTAAGGCGAGAACCAATTTACTAACATAGAAATTCTAAAAGAAAAATATAATATTATGTAATATAATAAGTTTGTAAATTGTTATTTAATTATTTTCAAACCTTCATTGCATTTATTAAAATCTCTATTCTAAAAAAAAATCTTTTTTAATATGCAAATATGCAGATACATCTCAAAGTAACGAGATTTTACGTATTAAAAAATTGCAGACCTTTGTATTAAAATTTAAAAAATATTTAACAAACATTATATTTACCAAGTAACGAGGCTTTCCTTTACTAAAAAAAAAATTTTCTTTTACTATGAATTTTTTAAAAAGTTTTAGTCATTTTAATTTACATTCTACAAATTAAGTGGAACCAAAAACCAAAAAAAAAAAATAATTATACCTAATATCCAATAAAAGTACTATACTACAACTTCATTGATTTATATCATCGAAATATGGTCAATGATTTTAAATACAAATAATATAATATTTGATAATTTTACTAACATAAAGTATAATTAAAAATATCCCAAAATTTACAATAATCGAAATATAATTTTTTTTGCATAAATAGTCAGAAGACTATATTATATTTACATAAACATGATATAATAAAATAATACGTTTAAAAGATAGTACAGTAGGCAGTGATAAAGAAAAATATAATAAAAAGATATAAATAATAGAAATAGAATTTTCATTAAAAGATATTCAATAAAGATTCTTTTATAATTTTTTAAACAAATATTTTTCAAGCCTTTATTTTCTTAAAAGGTATAATGATTGCTTAAAATATTAATATATACATAAATTATTAAAAAAAAGTTTTATTCTAATACATATCAAAGATTAAATGTAAGTGCTTTTAAAAAATTAAATTAACTAAATTATAATATAAAAAGTTGCAAGCTACGTTTTTAAATTTTCTTCATAATATAAATTACTTTATAAATTTAGAACATAATTGAAGTGTAGAATATCTTTCAATAAAAAATTTTAACTTTCAATTTAGTTAATTCAATAATAAATACTAATTTTAATGCATTTAATTATTCAATGTTCTTATATGGGTCACTTTACCCGCATGAAATTTACTCTGTAGTACTACTTTTAAATTCATCCATTTTCAATTTTTTCTTATATTTCAAAGAAGAAAAAATTATATAGAAATAATCAAGAATGTATATTGAAGATGAATGAAAATACTAAATGTTATACAGATTAAACAATAAAAAAATTGTTCTTGTATTATAAGATTACATGCAGGTTATCTTAAGAATCTGGCAGGATAAGCCAATTTTAAGGTAAAATTTAAAGACAGCATGAAAAATTGCACAGGAAGTCATCTTTGAATTTAAAATAACCAAATTCAGCCCTGTATGTTGTATACGTCAATATGAAAATTTAAAATTTTTTATTCACATGCAAAGAAAATCTTGAAAAAGTTTAAATAACTTTATTAGGATAAATAGCCAATAAATATAAATTGTAAAAAATTTTCTGTACCGTAAATAAAATCAATTGAATTTAAGAATAATTGAGGATTATTAATACAAATCAGAACGAATATTATACTTGTCGAATTTCCAGTTTGAACGTGTGAAAGAAAAAGTAAGTTTTATAAGTTAATCTTCTAATTGAAATATTGAAAAGCGGCTTCCTGTCTGTTATTTGAATAAAACCGAAAACGAAAATCGAGTATTTTCTCATTGAAAATGTGCACCATTTCCTACAGTAGCCGTCGTTCAATAACTCGTACAATCACATAGACGCAAACACACACATAGGCTCGCGCGTGCTTTCATCCTGAGCTTGAAAGCAGTTTTACAAAGCCTCATATTGAAGGACAAAGAATAAAAGTATATTGTTGTATAAAAATATAGAATCTTTGAGCGGCGCAATTAACGGCGATGCCGATAATACCTATGATATTTTAATAAATTCCATAAATGCCATATTTATTGATGTAAATTAAAATAAACTGGAAACAGACGGTAAAAAAAGATGAAAGAGATCATACATAGTTACCGAAACTATGAAAATGTCAAAAATGATGGTTGATTTACTTTTTATTGCAACAGTTACGAAAGTTAACGTTATTCCGAATAAGTACTGTAATAAAAAGTAAACCACCCGTCGTTCTTGAGATTTTCATAGTTCTCGTAAATCTATGTGACCTATTTTATTTTTATAGCACGGTTTGCTCACGTTTCATTGTATATTTTATATCAATAAGTACAAAAATTTCTAAATACCATCGAGCCCTCCACGTGAGTCCGCAGTTTCTTCGGCTGCTAATCGGGGATGCTGCGCCACGATGTGGTCTGACCCGAGTCAAACTTAACTACTCGAGTGCATCGCGCTTAAAAGAATTAAAACTCCATCCTCTCCTTGGCTTCGCCGCTAATCCCCCTCTCCGAAAATCTCGGAGAGCATAAAAGAAACTTGCAACAACTTGGAAACAAAAAACAATCGGGACGAGTCCGGAACCCCATAAACAGATGGTGGTGGTTTGATTATGGGGGAGGCTTGGGAGCGTCGTGGCTGGACTGTTGGGCGTTAATTCCTGGTAGTTTGCTGCTTGGCCTAGCTCGGCCTGAATAGCTGTGTGGCTATGACCTAACTGAGAAGGTCCGATAAAACATAAAAAATTTTACAGTTTTTATGGTATGTAGGGTGGAAGGGTATGGATATTGCGTCGATAGTTAAATGAAAATGATTGTGGTTTCAATCATTAATGCTTCCTTTGCCGAGTTTTAAATTAATAATATAAATCCAAAATATTGGCCGGCATTGATCTGATATGCCTTCTAACGGTTAGCTTTACATTAAAATTGAGCCTTGAGTTGGTTCACAAAACTAAAATGCATTGGCCGATCGCTCGAACACGAGCATCCCTATCCCCATTCAGCCTCACGTTTTAATGATTACTAATTACACAAAATACGCTAATTCAGTGCTTCGGTTATTATTTTATTCCGCATTGCCGAATTTACAATTCGGGGGAGGGGAGGGGAGGGATGATTATTAATGCACCATGTGAATATCAAAGAAATATCGAATGTAAAACGGCGCATTCACGATTAACTCCCGGTGCATTAATAATTCATTCATTAAAAACTCATTTTTTAAATGACATTTTATATTTCTTGTTTGCATAAAGGGCATGCACATATTGCGGCCAATTAAATGCATATTTATTTATATTTTATATTTAATTTTAAATTGCATATAAATGAAATTTTAATATTGCAATGATTCGATCAAGAGCAGCCAGGGGTAACCGGCGATGATTCTTACGCAACGAAGCATTAAAACTGATTGAATTGCAAAAATTAAAAAAAGCTTGTATTATCAAGAGCGAATGAATAAAATTTTTCGTGAAATGCAAAGTGAATGCACCGAAAAGCGATAATAATAATTACTGTTATTGTTTGGCTCCGAGATTGCGAAAGTTCATCTTCACCTGCGCAATGTAAGAATGTTCTTTTTCCAAATTCAGCACCAATTGGGTTCCGAATATTTGCTTAAGTCTTGGTTCTTTAAAATTTGATTTAATATTACTTTCCCGTATTCGTCATGGTCTACTTAAAAGTCTTTTACTTTCTCGCTTTCGTACTGAAAGCCAATATACGGTTCTTTCATTTCACATTCTATATATATGCTTTGCCTATCTTAATCTGAATAATTTAATTACCCTTAGAATTTCTGAACAAGTAAAATTTCTCTATGTCATGATTACGTAATTTTCCATATATTTAAGTTTTCCCGTTTCGCCTCGCTCAAAATAAGTTTTTGAACATTTTAGTTTAAAATGCTCTAAATTTACTTTTCCCATATTTTCAAAGGGTCGTATTTTCGATTTCTGCAAGACTACCAGTAATATTATTGCCGTATAAATTCTAACTTTGAAATTGCATAACAGCAACTAAAATTTTCAGTAGTTTGTTGACAGAATAGGAACGTGCGCGACTCTTCAATTCTCGTTACTGCTGCCTTTATTACACGAATGTATCAACAAGATACGCGTCGAGTGTGAGGAATTAACTGCAAGGATTTAAGATGGAAATTCAAATTAACTGATCTCGGAGAAGGAGAGAACAGTTGAGTTGCTTGGGTGTCGCCTCGTGTCCACGAGTTTGACCAGGTCAAACTACCTCTCGAGCGCCCGTTAAACTCGCGCCGACGGGCGAGTAATAATATCGGAAAATGAATAAAAATAAATGCAGGTAATGGGCGGGCGGTGTGAGTTGGCTGGGGTCCTGAGCCGACGACAGCGCGCTTGGGGGAGGTTTATCTGTTTTTGGCTGGACGACAATGTTGCGAGGGAAACGCCTTACACGGGGAGGCGACGGAGACCCGCAGTATCGAGTATTCCATGTGCACCGGCGCATAAATGCAGCAGCAGCAGCAGCAGCAGCATCACCATCCCAGCATCCCTGGACGGTTGACATGCACGACTCGCGTAATCGCCGCTTTTTTCCCCGACACGGAAATGAGTTCCCAGCGAGTCGTTTCTTCTCCCAGGATCGATTTGATTCGAGTGGCGTCTCGGGGCTTGCACGCACTGGCCAACGCCTTCCCCATGACCGAGCTCGGGGTCCAGGCCCCGACCCCACACCCGACGACCGGGCTACCCCAGAGTTCAGCGTCCGATCTCGGGGATGCTGGAGGTGGGGGCGTCGGCGACGACGGCGCAGTCCTTGCGCAGCCTCACCCGCATCGCGGCTCCGAGGCGTAAGCGTCCCCGGTTTTGCACCACAATGGGAAGCTCGCAACTGGAATTCGAATTGCCCACAATAAAATTCAAGAAGCCCTTTGCTACAAGCCGAACAAATGATCGGGTGGGTCACCTCTTCTGCAATTACGAGTTACCACTAATTTTCATTTTCGGACTCGCTTTTTTCTGTTCATTAAAATTGGCACTCGATTATCACTCCGAGCCTCCCCGGCCCCTCCTCAACCCCCACACCCCCGGCAGTCCATCGGCGATATTCGATTTTTGTTAAACCTAGATAAATTATGACGATTTGACGGAGGGAAAAGAGCAAATGAAGTAGAATGACTATTCTATCTGAGTGCAAAACCTATGCGCCCCAAGGGATGGTCGATATCGGAATTTCCAACTATTAAACTGCTAGTTCCTCTAGCGCAAGACTTTTTTTCATTATAGTCTAAGTGCAATCTGTTCCTTAAAAGTAGAAAATGTAATAAAGCAACTTTCAAGTTCTTATTTCTTATATAACTAAAAGGTATTAAAAATTTTAATGTCAATTTCACCCAGCCCCTTATCCTTTACATTGCTTTCAAATTATAACACCGTAATATTTTATGTAAAGATAGTAAATTCATTATTTGATTTGGCAAACAATACGTTTATCCTTTGAATTGATGTTTATGGAATGCAAACATGATCGATAAACCAATTTTTCTAAAAGACGTTTAATCTTATAAACGATAAAATTACTAAACGATCGAAGACACGTTTCATCTCGTAAACAATAAAACTACAAAAGTAACGTGCTTTTTCAACACAAGCATTTTTTTGTTGAAACCCTAGTTTTTAACGTTCAATTAAAGTATAATTTTTGAAGAAGCCAAGAACCTCTATAAATATTCATGCAATTTCATTCAAATAAACTCACACTATGCCAATAAACTTTTTTCCGTGTATTAACCCACGCAACCTTTAACTTAATGATTTTTTTACTTTCATTTCAAGTGATTATAGTGAAATGTACTAATGTAACGATATCGTATGTAACGTTACATGAGCCAATGATATTTAATAAAAATTTTGAAGCACTAATTTGATACTTTTACCATTCATGCTATAATAGGATTACCTTTCAGCATAAACTTGATAAGAAAAAGAAAATCAAGAAATTTCAAATATTATATATAAGATGCAAAGAGTAAAAATAATTGCTTGGAATAAAAAGAACATTTACATTCATGTAAACTCTCAGTTCCAATTTAGATTGCAAAATAAATATTTTTAATAAAGTGGAAAAAGTTTGAAATAAAAAGAAAAATAAAGAAGAATAATCATAAATGAAGGAGCCACCAACTCCATGGGCTTCATTAAAATTGCTTAGTTCCAAGACCTAATGGCTATTAAATTGAATAAATATTACTTTTAATAAATACTCAAAATTTGATTAAGCCGTATATTAAGCCTCATCGAATGACTCCGAGTGAATATAATTTAATGTTTTGTTTAATTGAAGCCTCGGTCCATATAAATATTTGATTGCAAATACCTTCAAGTGTAGAAATATTATCATTAAAGCGTAAAATCCAATGATTTCACTCGAATACTCCCGAATGATGTGTTAATTCATTTGCTAAAATGCATGCGCAATCCCATTTACAATTGTTTTTCATTGCAGTGCTCTTAATCACGAGCCTGGGAGTCAAAGAAATTCTCTTGTGTGTTACAGGATATCAGTGATATTCCGGGTTCGCTCAGCCAAGGCCGTCAAGATAACGGATATTAATCTCCTGAAAAGGCTGGGGATAATTGTTACAATATTTAGTGTGTTTTTGGGAATTCGAACTCTGGTTGCACCACCGGTTGTTATAGTCGCCCGCACAGCTGATGACCTCAAGGCTTATTTGTGCCGGACCGATTGGTGGGATCACAGTTTCACCACACGTGAGTTTTATTTTTTTTTTATTTTTTTTTCTTTAAATTATTCACCCTTCCTTCCATTATTTGCATCTCATAATTAATTAGTACTCCCATTTAATTAATGCTGTTGAAATTGCACAAATTACATCCTGCCACCAGCGAATAATGGCAAAAAAAGGGCGGCTCGCGTTTTTTGCTTATTTCAAGATGCCCTCGGTTGGCTGCTCGAAAACTTGAATTTAGCTTTAATGTTTCAATGAAGATTTAATCAAAGTCTTGTCGGTTGAGGAGACAACAATTTGTTTTTCATGATTTTTTAATATGATGATCAATTCATGAGCAAAGCACTCTTACAAACGCTTACAAACTTTACGTTTTTATTATTCAAAATTCAAAATTTCGAATCCAAGCATAATTCTGATTTTTCCGTTCACGATTATTAATTTTAGTTCGATTACAGTTTTCGGCTTGTCCTCCATTAGCACTACGGGTGCACATCGGAATTTAATCCCTACTGTAATTACGGTTTACATGATCTTTTTCCCTATTGATTTTACAATCATCTTAAACGTTTCACTTGCGCCTAATTCTAATACTCCCTGTAATGAAAATGTTTTTTATTAAATGTACATATCTTGATTAAATTTTGTTGGATTATTTGCTAAAAGCGATTTGTGTTTGTCGCAATTTCGTTGACTGTGACCCAGTTTCCAAACAATAACAGGAATGTGTCAGTTGCGTGGTATTAACTTGCACGTATTCAAACTCTGCCTTATTGTCATTATTATGCTGCAATTGGTAGATACTTATTTCCTTTTTGAGTTATAATGCTATTAATTTTATTGTCGTCTAAAGTTCCCCGACTGGCGCGCACAAACAAAAGCAAGCTTTTCCAATGCCTCGAATTTTTCTTTATTTTCTTTTTTAATTTTTATTATTTTAACATGAAAATAATTATTTGTCTAGGTTTACAAATAATTGAGTAAATTTTGAATAATTATGATAATAAACCTTTCTTGCACCTCGTTAACAACCATCGCTCGTGTTCTTTAAATAGAGCTATTTGTATGCATAACAAATAGCTCTATAAATAAAATGCATTTTTAAACATTATAAAATCATCGAATAATTTGCAATGAGAGGAAATACTTTTATTTTTATCACAGGGCAATTAGTTTGAGCATATTTAATGGTTTATTGAAATATTGGCTTCATTAGCAAACGCCCGGAGTTCCCGTGCTCATTCACGAATACGCACTTAAGAAAGTAAGAACAAATGTGGCCCAATTAAGAATTATAAAGGAATTAAAACTCGGCAGATGGAATTACCTGTAATAATGAATATTGAGCTAGCCATACAAATTCAGACTCATATCGAAGCCGAGACTTTGGTAAATAAATTACCCGAGACGAGAGGCTGATGCTCCCCGACGTTACAATCTAGAATTCTATCCGCTTTTTCATGGTGCGCCGACACTATCGGAGCACACGCGCAAAGTGCAACTTTATTAGATTATCTATAATCGGATTGCCCTCGCCCCCTCCCCCCTGCCCCTTTCGCGCTTCTTACTTGAATTCCGCGTTTATGACTCGGGGTGCATTTATAATAATCGTTGGGAATGTCATTGAGTACTCGCATTTGGGGTCGTCGGCGGGAGCATGGGGGGGGAGGGGGAGGAGAGCGAGGGAATACGCGAGAGGGAGGGAGAGGGAGGGAGAAATAGCTGGCAGCACAATAAAGCAACGTTAATCGCATGCACAAATGGCCCGACAAATACTCGACTATTCAATCAATCGTGAAAAAGTGGATATTTGTTAAATGAAGAGCTTCGTATCTGGTACTTGTAAACATAACTGTGACAAATGTACGCACTACAACCAAAATAAGTCTATTATTTCGCCAGGACGTGGACATAAAGGCAGATGAATGAACTGTGCGGTGATAAATGACCATTTTAATATTGTAATCCTTTTATCGTCAATGAGTCTCTCTCTACGAGAAATCGCACAAATGCACAAGCGGATTCTTTTTTAATATATGAATAAAATAAAATAGCGGCGAGTTGCAGAAATCAATTTGATGCATCTGTTTTTAAATTAACGGTGCGTGAATTTTAATGTCTTTTAATATTTGATGCATTTTGACGTTATAACAATTTTCTGTATCACGGAGAGCCATTCATTATGCAAAATTGGAAAAAATTAAATATAAAATTATCTGGGCTTTTTGATTCAGTGACAGACGGAAATTGATAAGTAAAAAACAAATTTTCTCGTCCATTTCTCAATACGGGAAAAAATTTATAATTGAATTCACATTATATATCTTAATTTTTTTTTTTTTTTGTTTTTTTAAGAATAAATATTCCCAAAGTCGATTTTGCATTTGACGAAACTACAAATGCAAATTAAATTAATAATACCATAAAGTTACTGTGTATAAAATTCTTATCATTATTAATAGTTATAAATATATTTAATACATGTTTTTAATGCCTACAATTTATACGAGTAAAATAAATAGGAAATTAAAGTAGTATCTGAATTTCTTGACATGATATTTTTATTAAATTTAATTGCCGATACTGTCTATATTTTTTAATTATTGTTAGTACAAATATTTTATGGTACAAGAGAATAATTTTACAATACAGATATCTATAATTTAAATTACAATATAGAAGTAATTGGAAAAGTATGTGAAACACTATATATACTATATACTATATATATATATAAATGTATAAGCTAATTAGCTATGTTTATGTTTCAATCTTTATAATATCATTTAAATTATTATGTATTTTATTATTTATTAACAAAAAATTGTTGAATTTTTTCTTTAATTTAAAAAAATAATGAATAACACGTAAAAAATAAATGATTAAAAATGACATATAATAATTATTAGTTTTCAAAAAACTTCTTTATCGTGGAAATAACAAAAATAAAAATTTTATAAAGAATTTCTATGTATTTTACATTTTAAGAAATATTATCAAAAATTTTTAGTCTATGATATATAAATTTTAATTCTAAGGCTATATGTAAATTATAATTTAATGTCCTTTCTATGTAGCCTTCCATTTAGTTTTCATTATTAATTATATTTTTATTGTTATTGTGAGTAAAATTTACCAAAGTGATATCATATTAATGTTCTTAAGTGCTAATATTTGGATAGAACAGACGTTAAATCTTACATTATATTTATATTCATATTTGGCAATAGATATATTTGGATAATTACATTAGTAAAGAAAGATACATTATTTAGAAAAGTTAGAAATCGAATTTTATAATTTAGTAAAACTTTGAAAGTAATTTCCATTGATGAGAATTTCCATAGGTTACCTAATTAAACTTGTACTAGTTACTTGACCATTATGTCACATTAAACGTGTGGTCAAACTTTATCTTTAAATACAATAGATCATGACGTATAAAAGTAATCAATCAATTTTCTAATTAATATTTTTTGTGATAATAATTAATGTTTGAAAAATATTTAAAATTAACAAGTTCTGGTTTAAAAGCCTATTTTAATTTTCGCAAAACTACTTCTGTAATTGGCTTCAAATATTGCTATTAAAGTTCACTCACTTCCTAAGAAACTGAAGAGTTAACGTTTTTAAAATAGACGGAAAGTCGATGACAATAGATTTCAATAATATAGAGAAAAGTTGAGTGCTACTGACGTAAGCAGAGAGGATATTGAACATTTCCATAATTTAAAAAAATGATTGTATAATTTTAGGGCATACTAATTACGAATTAAGAATAAAATTTTCTTATCCGAGATCGATTAATGAAATGTTGAAATGACAAACTTCAAAATAAAAAAATAATAAATCAGTAATTATTAAAATATTAAAGTTATTAAACCAGTAGGAGAGTTAAAAATATTATAAATATTAGAATTTAATATTTTTCTACATTATTGGATTACATTTAGTGCATAGAAACTGAAATCATTATCAATTACAAAGTTTATATACCGCATGAAAATTTTTTGAATGTTATGTGCAATAAAATTAAATAAAATAATCTAAAGATTTAATTAGAATAATAAATTTATATTTTTTAATAAAAAATGGTTTTACTATAGTTCCATATGTATTAATTTTTTAATATAACCTTTTCAATTGTTTTTTTCAATATTTAATAAACATTTTTAAATTAATAAAACTTTGTTGTAAATATTATACCACATCTATTATTAAAAAATAGTACAAATATTATATAATATTGTATTAATCTAGCGAAAAAATCCAGTAAATTATAGTATTTATAGAAATATTTATAGATTTAAATTAAAATAATAAATAGACTGAAATTTCTTATACTATTCAACTTTTTTAATTAATAAAAAATTATATAAACTTCTCAATAACTTTTTACAGAATGAGTGTTTAAATTCAAATATAGTATAGATCAAAAATAGTTTAACTTTATCAACTAACAATATATTCAATATATATATATATATATAAGAAATATTAACTAAATGAATATTTTTAATCAATAAATAAATATGAAATGAAATTTTGAAATTGTCATTAACTAATATTTCAACATTTCATAGCAATTGTACAAGTATTTGAATGTAATGTTAGTTAGTTTCTTGTGTATATATATATATATATACAAGAAAATTATTTTTTAAAAAAATTTTACTGCCATTTAAATTAATCTTCATAATTAAATATATGTAATAGATGACAGATAAGCTACTAGTTATATATTTTTTAACGTGTATAATATATCTTTCATACATAAAAAATTTAGAAAAATTTTTCTATTAATCTTAAAATAAAATTTTTTTATAATAGCTTATGAATGTATACAAATTATAATAATTTTTTGAAATTTGAACTGTTGTTAAATTACAAATTTTAGACTATATTCATATATAATATTAATTTTATTTCTAATACTTTATTTTTAATATTTTATAATATTATTAATAAAAGTTATTTTCAAGTATAATTTTAGAATTAATATTTTAATTTTAACTATTTTATAAATAAGCCTTTATTTTTTATTTCAGTTGAAGTAATGTTTCTTGTTTGGGGTATTAGATTATGTATCGTAGTGAGGAAAGCACCTTCAGAGTTCAACGAAAGTCGATTTATATCTATGGCTATATATAATGAATTTCTCTTGTCAGTCTTCCTAAATATATCCATGTAAGTGAAATCTTGTGAATCATTAATAATTTAAAGAAATAATCATAAAAACTTATCGTAACATCAAATAAAATTAAAAATGTTTTATCATAATAGGTTGTTTTTACAATCACCAGCTAATCCAGATTTACTTTATATTATATTTTTTTGTCATACACAACTTACTGTTACTCTTCTGCTGGGTGTAATCTTTGGCAGTAAGGTAAGAAAAAATCTAAAGTCTTATAATACCATCTTATAATTACCATCGCTAAAATTGCAATATTTTTTAATAATTATATAAATAAATAAGGTAAATAAAACTTTTAATTATTTATAAAATGATTTTAAAGTAATTGAAATTTTTTTAAAAATATTTTCACATTATTAAATTACATCGATGGTACTTTAAATCCCATTAAAGATAGAAATTAACCCTCGATAGAATTCTATATTATATTTTAAATATTTTCTTAAATACTTTATTTAAGATGTAGTAAGTTTAACACCAGTATTTTTATTATAATTTGTATGAATCGATTCAAAATATTGAAATAACATATTGAAAATTTTGAGATGAAAAAGAACATGTATGAATTTAGTAACATAATTCTATAGCTTAAGATTAAAAAAATCAACTGACTTAGTAGAAATATTAATTAAAATATTTGTAAATACTTTATGCAGAGGCATAATTGAAACATTTAAAAATAAAAGTATATGTATACGTACAGATAAATATTTATTTGATTATTTACTTATTTAATTTTATATTACATTTTTATTCTTATAGAGTTCTTATATTTACATATATATAAATAGAATATATTAGAGTAGTATATAAAAATTTTTCTGTGCTTAAATTTTATACTTGATATATTATTGATTATACTAAATAAATAGAAGATGGCTTTTACGTTATACAATTTTTAAATAATAGAGTTTATTTTTTTCTTTTTTTGAAATTAAGGCTTACGTTGTATTTCGAGGAGGCGGTAAAGACGATTCAAATGCTAAGCTCACAGGTAAAACTAGTAAATTTCTAGCAAAAACCTGTAGAGCTCCAGTTCCAAGTAACCAAACAAATTCAATTTCATTACATCAAGCAAATTTAACTGAAGATAGTGATGGAATGACGGTAATAAATTATTTTGAAATAGATATCTATTTTAATTTTTCATGTTAATAATTTTTTTATAATTAAAATATATTGATTTGCCATAACAAATTCAAAAAGCAAGATCTAAAAATAGAAAAGCCCTTTTTTTTCTATACTAAATTTATAAAACAAATTTTACGACCTACAATTAAATAACGATATAGGTATTTGCAAATATTGATTAAATCATTTCGGAATACCTGAGTAAAATGATAAAATTTTATATAAAATTAAATTTTAAAAAATTGTTTTTTATTATCAAGATAACAATTATATTTATTTTTGTGTGATCCTTTTAAAAAAAAAAAATTTTTTTTAATATTTAAACAGATATCTTTAAATTAATGATTTACATAAATTTTATGAAGAATAAAGTACTGCATTTAGATTTATATGTAAAGTTGATTTTATATTACATTTGAATTTCTATGAATAAATGATTATGTAATATACTTTTTGTATTGAGTAAAAATATTTTCAAAAGTATTATTCGATAAATCCTTAACTTAAACACTCAAAAGATGAAACTACATGACTAAATTTTCTAATAATATACAATTTAATTTGTATGTTCGTGAATAGTTTGATAATTACTCGATATTTTATGGGGATCAAGTTATTGGAATTATTGATGACGAAAATCTTGTTTTGCAAAGTATTTGTTAAAAAAAAATAGAAAAGAATGTTTCTCTTTATCAATACATAATAAACAGAAATTTTACTTAATATTTATATCAGAATCGATAACATTAATTCTTTATTATGATTACTTAATGCATTGATTATATATAGGAGTCAATATACTCTTTGAAAGTAAATTGTGTCAAAGGATGATTAGAGAAATGTGTATTTTTTTTTATTTATAGGAAGAATTTCGCAGATTATACAGTCAACTAGAACTGCTTAAAGAAAAAAATTCGCGCTTAGGCAATCGTCAAATCGTTGAGAAAATTGTAGCAATGCAAGAAGCTGCAAATCGTGCAGAATCTCACGTTTCCACGATTCATTCTATATCTTGGTCCTTGCAAGGAAATGAACTTAATAATGATGTATCCGTGCCAACTAGGTTATCCTCAATTACTAATTCAAATTTATTATTGTATAATACAAATATCTTATCTAATCAGTTGACGCTTTTTAGAAGAAAAATAGATGTTGCTAAGAATCTCGAAAGTTCACACATTGAGGAAGGAAACAGTACGGTTGAAGTTGCAATTAAAGCAGATAAAATTGAGATAGAAAAGGAGAGCGAAATCAATAATGAAACGGAAAATGTAGACACAAAGGATAAGGAAAAGGATGTAAACAAGGAGAAGGATGTGAAGAGTGAAGACGAAAATGAAGTAGCAACAAGTACTAGATCACAAGAAGCACTTTTGTCAAAGGATGTCGAAGAACAGTCCAAGGAACGGAACAGAAGTAAATCCGGCCATGCCAGAACTCATGCCATTGTTATCAATCTTGATGATAAGTCAAGATTTTCAGAAGAGGTAACTGTATGAAAAAAAATCAGATCATCTCCTATGGACAAAGTTAATAAAAATATAATCCGAAATTTTATGAGTAATAATAAGATAATAACAAGTATCAAGATGAAAATTGAATTAAGAGGAAACACCAATAACACTCGAGCCTCTACCCAAAGAACATCGAAAATATCTAACTCCAATCCAAAGAAATGTTATTTTTGAAAAGTTTTACCATTAAATTAAAAACAATGGAAAAAATAGCGTTGTGTAACTCTTAAAATATCTTTTGCGCTTTTGGCACCTTTCAAACTACTGGACCTTTTGAAGCAATATTTAATTTCATATTTTTTAATTTTAAATATTTTTTGCCGCTAATTGGCAATGATAATTAAATAAATATTTGCATCAACTATCAAAATTAATTATATCAATGTGTCTACTAAAATCATATATTACACATTGAAAAAAGTTATATTTTTTAAGTTTCATACAAATAGTTTAAAAGAATATTTTCTATGATTTTCGAGTGCTTCTAAAAAATGATATACTACAGCTCTATGTTGTCACAACATTTCTTTGGATTATTTTCCTTTCTTTTATAATATAAATAGCAAACTTCTCTGTAATTTCATACATATAATTGCGTATTTTATGTGGTATGATAAATTATATGTGTTCAGGCTCAACGTATTATATTTTTATTTCATAAGAGTCATCCTGAAAATATTTCATTTTCGATGTTATTTAGGTGAAATCTCATTGTACATAAAGATTAATGGTAAACGTCATATATGCATACTCATTGTTATTCCTGAAAAATGCTTGATTTAAAATTTACTGTGAGTAAGTAAGATTGCTTTAAATAATCAAGTACAGCTAAAGGGATGTGGATTTACAATTTACTTAAGGGCAATGTAATATTTTGAATACATTTTTAAAACACTTTTTGCTTGGGTTATTAAATATTAATTAATAAATATACTTTCTAGCGTGGAATACTTTCAGCCAAAAATTTTCCATTTAAAATAATAAAATGAATAAGTACCTATATTATATTGTCTAAGATCAAGAGATATTGTTATTAATAATTTCTGAAAATTTTAGTATTATAAAAATTTAAGTTAAAATTATATTTTTACATCCCTCTATTGTTACATGATTGATGCAATATCCAGTGTCTGCTGTCCATAATTTAATGTGTATAAAAATGTGATAACAAACGAGATTTGAAATGGAATAGTGCATAGAAATACATTTATGTAAATATTCTGTAAATACGAAAAATGTGTATACATGTGAATTCGTATTAGTTAGTGTAAGAATTATAAGTGAAAAATAGGGCTGGTACGAAACGTGATAAATAATGCATATCACGAGCCAAAAATTGACCAATTGCAACAAAAAAACAAACATATTGCTTCTATTTCTTCATTACGTAACTTTATCTGCATTTCTTTTTTTTATCACAAAATTGACGTAATTATAAATATTGTGTATTCAATTTAATTGATACTTAAAAATCGGATTTGTTAACGGTAACTGTGAATAGGAAAATATTGGAGGTCCAATCAAGTTTTGTAACCGTCCGTCATAGAAGTACATTTAATGATAAGGGTTTTTGGTGTTCCGCATCATTTACTAAATATTATTATTATTATTATTATTATTATTATTATTATTATTATTGTTATTATTGTTATTATTTTTATTATTTTTATTATTGTTATTATTTTTATTATTTTTATTATTTTTATTATTGTTATTATTGTTATTATTGTTATTATTTATTAATTTATTGACTAATACTTATAAATCAAAAGCATTTCAATGTAAAAAATCTTTATCTTACTCTCATTTCATTCAATCAAGGATATTTGCTCACACCCAGCTTCTAAACTATTTAATCTGATGTTGACCTCTTACTTTTTTGTCTGATTCTCTGTAAAGGTCTTTTACGCTGCAATTATTCTATTACGAGCTTACGTATATTATTTTTAATTTATAGACTTAGTTCTTTGTTTACCATAATATTGATGATTTAATTGTCACTGTAACGTTAAGAAAGAATATTTTTTTCTACTTTCTATTTTCAATTTATATAATTTTTTATGCCTTTATGATTCTGAATTTTGTTGTTTAGTGACTCGCTGATAGTGTTAAGTTATCAAACAAATATGTTGAGTGATAAAATTAAATCAAAATCGAATAAATTACTAATACAGTACAAATAAAAAGAATTTTTAAATTAAATTGTTTTACATTCGCATTTAATTTTTGTTTTTTACACTCGATAAATATTTAATTTAATTTACCTTTAAAATCTCTAATTAGATCCACTTAGGTCCTGTTGATCTAATTTTAATTCTCAAATTATTGGGTGCCTTCCTTTACTTATTTTATTTATCGAAACTACATTCATATTTTGGTAAAATGTTTTAAATTTTCCAATATAAATTTTATTCTCTCATATGAAAAATAAATTTATTACACCCTATTTTAAACCGTTAAAATCTTAGATTATTTAAGAATTATCTTAATTTTACACTTTCACATTATGTTCTAAAAGGCTGGTGCTTTTTCATGCTACTCACTAATTATACTCTATGTTGCTCTTCAATTAAATACATTAAAAATAAAACTACTTTTTTGGCGCTTCGGAATAAATTTGAAAAAAAGATAATAATTATTTTAATAATGAAAAATACCTGTCGAAAATCCGAAAAATAGTTGATTTTTTTTTTTTTTTTACCACGTGTAACCTATTTTCTTTTTCTAGTAGTTGATTGCCTGTGCTCGGTTGATTATTTATTAATCTATTACACTGGGATTCGTATATATCTTGTATCCAATAATAACCCGTAAGAGGTAAGTGTCTAATAAAGTGTTGGTTAGAATATGTTTATAAATGGGATGTAGTTAAATGACTGCAATAGTTGTAATCTGCTTTATTTCCATTTATGGAGATTACGGTGTTCAAAGACCTCCACAGATTCTTTAGATAAAATTTCATATCATACATAGTACCTAATATGCTTTCAAATTTTAGTATTATTAACTTGTTAATACTAGTAAATACTTCCGTATAGTTGGATATTGCAGTATCAAGTTTCACAGTGTAGATTTCGTAATACCATATTTTAACCTAGTATTCATATAATTATTGAAATATTTCATGTAGACGTTAAGTAAACTAGTTATACCTATTATTATTGCTACACTCCCGTTGTATAAAACTCGACTTCGCTTGAAATACTTTACTAATTAATTTATATCAGGTTTTGTTTATTTAAATATTCTTCTTCTGCTTTTGTACACGTTTATTATTTTATTTACTTTATACTCATATTTTTTTATTTTAAACGATAAACTTGTACTTTTCTTAAATCTCAAATTGCATTACAGTTTAAATTTAACTATGCCTTATTCGTGGCTTTGTACTTCTTATTGAATCACTGTTGATTTTTTATTTTTTAAAACTCATTGCGACTTTTACATCCTTTTTAATTCTTTCTTTTTATCTTCGTTCATACCTCTTCTCGTTAACTATAATTTTCATTATTGTCCAAGTTGTAGAGTCCTTTAAACTGATTGGAGATTTCAACTTGATATTTAATGCTCATTGATCTTTATTTAAGTTTTTCACATGAAATTTAATGGCTATACAAAAGTCATTTCTACAGTTATTTGTTGTTGATCGTACTCCGATGCCGGATATCTCTTTAAAATGTTAACTCTTAATATATATCTACAAGATATATCAATCCGAATAATTGTATAACATATTTCGTCGATTAAAATACTATCAATCTGATTGATAGTTACTTCGTTTAAGGATATGTTGGCCGTAATAATATAATACATGCAATATACATATGTGTGCGTGTGTGCGCGCGCGCGCTTGTGTGTGGGCGCGTAAGTTAGCGGTGTCTATCTCAATACATAGTACAGTCTCAATCGAAAATTGTTTTGCACAAGAAATATTTTATTTGAGAAAAATCCATAGCCGAGGTCGTATCCTATATAAATAAGTTGAGGTTATGAATGCAGTTTTATCCGAATGTTCAAGCAATTTCTATCGACTGTCCACTAGCGATTAATTTGTATCGTCGCAGCTACCGTTCATATCTTAAATTCGACTGTTCGACATTCGAAAATTTATGTTAATAAATATTCATAAGATACTCTATTAATTATCTCTGTTTTAATGCCTAAATGTACATCATAATCACTTCGTCTGTTTAAGAAAGTTTAAAATTTCATATGAAAATCATGAGAATTACTGAAAATAATAAAAAT
Source organism: Eupristina koningsbergeri (assembly GCA_018907245.1). Classification (NCBI taxonomy): domain Eukaryota; kingdom Metazoa; phylum Arthropoda; class Insecta; order Hymenoptera; family Agaonidae; genus Eupristina; species Eupristina koningsbergeri. Next base: position 1,889,857 of record JACCHV010002768.1, read on the forward strand.
TTTAATATCCATAAATTTTTAAGAACCTCAAAATATAAATCAATCGTATTTTAATTTACACTAAAAATTCTTTATTATTATATTTAAGAGAAACGAAATTTAATTTTGTTGAATGTTACAAATGGTATTTAAATCTCATGTTGCACTGATGTGATATTCGTAAGACTAATATTTGGCATAAGATTTAAACAATGCCAACTATCAAGTCTAGTCCATTTTTTATGATATGCTATTATTTCATTAAGCATGATAAATAAAATACTACGTGAAATATATCCCAATGAAAAAGGTTACTATATTGATATAAAACATTATTGGATTATTGGTTCCATTAGATTTATAACTATTATGCTTTTAACTTATTTAATTAAATTTAGCCTGTTGTATTTTAAAAATAATCTGTTTAATTTTATATTCATATTATAAGAGAATAATGAACAGTGAGCTTACTGAAGAATATATATATATATATATGTATGTATATTTAAAAGTTCCAATTATTAGCTATATTAGTTTATCAATCATTCATACTATACATATTATATATAATTGAAGTTATTAATGAAAAACAATATGTATTTATGTACATTTTTTACTATTAACTATCTTTAACCATTTTTAACCAAAAAGTCTTTAATGAATACTTTTATAAATCAAGTATAACAATTATTTAAAAATTATATATAAAGGTATTTTAATTAAAATATGTAAAATAATTAGAAAGTTAATTTTGAATTAAATATGAAAAATATAAATTAAAATTAGAACTAATAAAAAAAATTTTAATTACACTTTACAACTGTATCGAGATGTTTAACTATTTATAAATTAAATTTATTTATAAATAAAAAATATTATTGCGTGTGCTTTATATTAAATATATATTTAATATTTTTATGATTAATTTTAATACTTTTTCCAATTTTAATATTTCAATAATACACAATAATATAGTAGATAGTGAAATTTTTTCCAAGTAATTTATAAATAATTTTTTCGTGCATCATTAATAAATACATTTTGTAAGAATATGTAAATCAATTAACAGTAATTAACTGAAAATATTTTATACATCATTATTATAAACTCAGATTCAATATTTGTTCAGCATAATTAATCAATAAATTTCGCCGATACTCTAGATTTGATATTTAATGAAATTTTTCTTTTTCGTCAAATCGTGTAATTACATTGTGCAATAAAATTTAATTAATATAAAATATTGAAAAGTCGCTTCATAGAAAATAAAATAAATATAAAATTGATTTAAAAAATAATGTTGGCTGATTGTATCAAATTATATCCAGATTACCTTCACATCAGTGATGTTCTTAAAAATCCAGTTTAACAATCTTCTTGATATAAAACAATAAGTTCTCAATACACTCTTAGCAGCATCAATAAAGAAGAATATTAAGGGGAAAAAATAGGAAATCATAATTATAAAAAATGTTTTTTACTCAATTGAATAGCTAAAAAAATGCTTCATTTTAACGAAGGGATAATTTAAGCCTTTGTTATTTGAATAAATGATAAAATTAAAAAATTACTCACTAATTTAGTTATTGTTTCACATCCGTTCTTCCTTTAGATCATTTTAATACTCTCAATTTAGCATTAGTCAATTGTATTTATATAATGTTCCAATAATCAATGCCCATAATGTTCCCTATTTTTATCTTTATTCTTTCCTCAATATGATACTCTCTGGATACCTCGACATAAAATAAAAAGTCTACCTCCGGCTATATGAAGCAAAAAGCCATACGATATTTTCTCTATCATCAATACTAAAAAATCTAACAAGCTAATTCATTAACCATCGGAATATCACTTCCACCCAGATTGAATTGTATAAATTTCAATTATTTCACCTTTTAAATTTTGCTGCCATAATCCTTTTCCTTTAATCATCGAATGGTGTGTATCCGTTTTTAAAAGAACCTCTGCTCCCCGCGCTTTTCACATCCTGTTTCAAGCATCACATACATCAACTACGAGGCCAGGTTCTAACATTTTAACGATTTAACAGCTCAGCTGAACTTGAATCATACGGCGATCCAAGGGACTAACATCTTCTCACTTTCCCCCCTCACGATGAGTCAGCACAATATTTTCGATGCATAAAACGTCACTCTGTTATTTCTTCTTCTTCTTCTTCTTCTTCTTCTTCTTCTTCTTCTTCTTCTTACTTTTTGCTTATCTAGACAAATAAGAATGATACGCGAAGGGAAATTCATAAGGGATGAAAATGAAAAAATGCTAGGGATGGACAGAGAAATGAGGGAGAGACGGAGAAAGAATAATCTCGTTATTCTTTCAAAGCTTGCATCAGCAAAAATATATCACGACATAACTTCTATTGTATTGTATAAAAAATAGTTAAATAATTATGCAAAAAGAATATTTTACATCACTCGTGACTTCCAAAAATTCATAATACGAATATTTTTTCTCAAAAATAAAATTAGACTTACATTATGAAATATTAACTTTTCACGCCTATCATATTTATCCTTCCTCGTTAAAATAACATTTTAAAACAATTTATTTAATTTTTAGAAAGTATTTGTTTTAAGTTATGACATATTTTGGAGCATGAAAACATAGGGTAAAATTTGAAGCAAATCATTTGACTAGAGAATTTTCCTTGTATTAATTTGAATAATAAAAGGAAAAATGAGCTTTTAAAAATATCTATTATTTCTTGAGATATCGATAAAATTTTTTGTATAATTCTTCTTAAGATCTGGTATTTTCTGTTATACAATGATATCTGTCCAGTTTTTAAAAAATTTATGAAAAATGAGTAATCAGTAATTTGAATTTATCATATGATAAATGGTTTCTTAGCTTTCTCATGTACTTCTTAAACAGTATCATTTTTAAAATTATTTCTAATCCAATAATCCATAACTAAAATCTATGCACATATATATATATATATATATATATATATAAATGTATATATTATTTGTATGAATGTGTCTGTTCGTGGATGTATATAAAGTTGATTAACGTTATTTTACGTCAATTTTGAATTAAAACTTTTGTTAAATCTCATAAAAATATCAAAAATCATAAATTTGAATAAGAAATATTACGTACTTTTAAAGGATTAACAAGTATTTAATTTATTATCATTAGCAAAGTATGTTAATTAATTAAATCATACTCCTTAATATTTTTACTTGATATTAAAAAAATATTTTAGATAAAAACTTTCAAATTCACATTTATATTGATTAATATGTTGCTAATAATGTTTTTTAAAAATAAATAATTACAGCTTAAAAAACAGATTAAAGAAATAGAAGAATAATTATGCTTTGTAATTTACGTAATACTTACATCTTTCTTTATAAACAAAAAATTCTATAATATATACATATGTGCATATGTGTATTATATATCCTTATAATATTTTATAATTATATATAATATAATGATGTATTTATTAATACATCAATTTATTGTATATACAACCATCTTTATCCTTTAATAAATTCCACGAGTACCTTATTTTTAAGACAATTGTGTTGAAGAAAAAAAAAATATTTGTAAACAAATAATCCCAAGTGAAAGTTTGTAACAAAAAAAGTTTGTCACTGTGCTTGATTTATAAAAGAACCGCATCAAGGAACTTTAACATAGCCAATTCGTATTAAATATTGACAGTTGTTTTAAAACATTTTTTCAAAATCTGACGGTCTAAAGCTTAAACATACTGGATGTGCTTACATGTATACGTGCGTGCGTGCGTGTGCGCACGGGAGTAGGTGCGTGTGTGTGCGCGTGTGTGCGCGTGTGCACTTATAAAATAAATACAACAGCTATCGTCCCAAGTAGTAGGAATCAGTATTTTAGCTATAAAGATTAATGACGGCAACTCCTAAATTGGTGCGGGAATTGGCAGATAAGATTGTAACCTTTCACATATCTACCTGTGTGCTCATTGTGTTCGACTTCTACGGATTTTAACTCGATCATCGTGGTATTACAATAGACGGTTCCTCGTTAATTATATTGAATTACTGACTAAGCAAACACACACATACACCTTCCCGTCCCTCATCACTGTGTAATTCGACCAGCGAGTGAGTCCGTCGGATAATTGCGGTCGCTTTGGTGACAGTTGATGTCTTCCTTATATTCTCTGTCTCTTACAAATATGCGCTTTAAAAACGAGACTATGAGAGGTTTTAACCATCATCGACGCCCCATAATTAATTAATAAGCATGTGTGAGCGACTTAGCAAGCGAATAAGATTTTTTAATTTTAATTGTTTAAACCTTGGAAAGGAGAGATGAGATTATTTCGGGTCAGACTGTGGTTGGAGTGTGTCAACTTCAAAGCTTAAGTTTCAGTTTGACAATGTAAAGTTGTAGCAACTAGCATAAAGATAAAATTTTTGTTATGCGATAAAATTTGTAACATTGCTATCTGCTACACATTTGCATCCATTCGTACAATTCATATGACCATTGTGGCGTACTACATAATTTTAAAGACAAAAATGTGAATCCCGTCGTCCTTTGTTACGAGTCTATTCGGTTTTCACTCACTTTATATCACGTATATTTATTTTAGAATAAACTCTGAAAAACAATAACATTTAAACAATAAAAGTTACAAAATTAAAATACTCAACCGTTTTTTATCATTAACGTCGAGCAATTAGTTGACAGTCTCTTCCTACACTGATTATAATTTTATTATGAAAAAAACAACCTCATATTCAAATTTTTCTTCTTATACTTAAATTTTTTTCTTTAATGATTTTATCATATTTAAACTCTATCAATACTAAGAAATCAATTTTTATTTAAGATTATTATTATTATTATTATTATTACTTATGTTTATTATCCGATAATTAAGCTTTGTAATTTTTCATGATAAATATTTTTTTGAACAAATTAATGCAATCTTTTTTTAACAGTATTCTGAACATATTTTTTATTGTAAAAACTCGTTGAAAATAAAAATTTTAAGACTCAGCCAATCAAATATTTTTTATTAATTTCATTAATTACTTAGAAAAATACAAAAATTATACTAAAATATCCAATTACACTTTAAAAATATATGTGCAATAAAATCAAGTTTTAAAATATCTTATAATTGTACGATATTATCAAAAAATTTTTTTGAATTATTCAATTCAAAATTTTATTGAATTTTTTAATTCATAACATTATTCGGTATAAAAATTAATTTGTGGAATAAAACATTATTCTACAAATTAATTTTTTTTTATACTTATTCATTGTAAATATACCATTTCAATTCTGGCAAATTTCAGATCGCTAATGAAAATAAGTATTTCAAAGTGTAATTTAAAATGAAAATGTTTTTTGTAATAACTGTTTTTTAAAAACTTATTTTTAGATTCAAAAAGATTGTAATAATAAATATATTAAAGTTTTAAGAAATGAAAAGTTAAATTTCTTATGTAAAAAGTTCTTAATTGATTAATTCTGTTAAAAAATATTATTGTTATACATATTAGTTAACGAATTAAATTTGTTAATATGTTATAATTTGTATCATTCTATTCCTTTAAAATTGAATCTAAAAAAACTTTTTAAATTATAAATAAACATATCTACTTTTATCAGCATTCTTACCTTTTCGAAATTTTAAATTATAAAAATAGAGCGATGAAAGTTATAAAAAAAAAAAAACCAAATTGTTGTTTTACTATATAAAAAATGTAAAATGTTGTAATTGTACACATAATATAATATTCCTCTAGGCAAAATCTGTAGTCAATGCATGTTATCGTACATGATGCTCGAAAACAAACTTTACACACACACACATACATACAACACACATGCATACACACATAGATAAAAACATACACACATACACACACATATTACATACACACATACACACACACATATTACATACAAACATCCGTACATATTACATACACAACCACGCCACGCAAACACACACATCTAATACACAAATGTATGCGCGCGCGTGCGTGCGGGCGTTCGTGTGTGTGTGTATATTCATATATATAATAATAATTGATCTCACACACTAATAATTTAAGTGATTAAAAAATGATTTGTTTAATTTATTAATATTATTTTATATTAAATTTATCAAATGTATTAATAATATAAATAAAAATATGAATAAATAAAAAATAATTTTTATCAAAATTCAAACCTGACGCAGAAGTCTTCTGTTTTCAATTTCTTTTTTACTTATTTATGCATGCATATAGATTATCAGTTTATGGGTATTTTTATTACACTTTTTATCGTATGATATAATGTTTTTGCGAAACCTGTTTTTAAAGGATATTCTTTTTCCGATTATGGTGATGATCCTGATAATGATAATAATAATATCAGTAATCATGGGTATTATTTGTAATAATAAAAATAGTAATAATAGCAATAGTAGCACTAATCAGTAGTAGCAATACTCATGGCAGTAATAAATAATGATGATGATAATGATAATGATAATAATTATTAAATGTATTTCAATAATAATATTTGTAACTTGTATTCAAAAACTAACTAAAACAGTTTGGTGTCTTGAATTTATTTTATTTAAATATATTTTTTAATTATTTTTATATAATTATATTCTTTAAAATATTTTTAATTCATTTCAAATGAAGTTTGTTAAGGATAGTAATAAAAGCTGATGAAACAATTAGCAAAATAATGTGTTTTTTATTGTGACCAAATTTTTAATTTTTGTAGAAAATTATAAACTCTCCTGTACATAAAAATATTATCAATTTTTAAATATATACATTTTTTAAATTTTTGTCTGATATCGAATTGTCGATAAAATAACCAATAATTTTTTATTTTTTCAATACTTCATTTTATTACTTTTAATATTTATATTTATAATTATGATAAATAAATTTTATAATCAAAACAGTGTCACAACTTAAATTATTTGAATTGACTTCGCCGAAGAAAATTATGACTTAACCTCAATGTATTAAAAGAAATATCAATTTACTTTACAAACAGAAATATATATATATATATACTTAGTTAATAATTAAATAAAATAATATATTTACCACTGCATGATTTAAAATTAAATTTTGTTAATTATTTTTGAGAATTGAAAGTTTGAGCCACAATTATTGTTTGTGGTTATATATTATTGCATGGCCACATTACCAAACCTCATATGGCCTGCTGCAGCAATTTATAATACTGTCTGCATATATAATTAATTTTTAAGGATAATTTATCTTTTTATAAATTTACTTTCACCTATTATAAATCAATGTAAATATAATGTTTTACTAAAATATATATAGCCGTGAAATGAGTTTTAAATTTTAATAATAGTTTTAATAATAGTTTTAATAATAGTTTTAATTATTAATAATTTTTTAATATACCCCATTTTATTAGTAATGAAAATGAAAGAAGTTATCCAGTGTAGAGAGTATTTGGTAATATTTTCAATTTCCAGTATTACAAGAAGCTCGAAAGGGAGGCGGATTAAAGAGGAGGGAGATTAAAAAGATTAAAGATTGAGTATCACGATTGTAGCTCTATAAAGATTTTAATTTAGTTTTTTATCTAAATAAGAACTTTAGTTAATTTTAACATTTTAATAACTCTTGAAATAATATTAGCCTATTGTAAAACAATATTGATACAATTTAATTGAGTCTAAGTGCAATACAATTATTTATGTGCAAGAAAAAGTCATTTCCACTAATTAAATAGAAATATTTACATTTATAACAATAATGTATTGGATTGAGAAGATTTTTAAAAAATAATTTTTTTTCTAAATTATTGAAATTAAAAAAAAAAAAATTTACTTATAGCTCCATAATTAATAAAAAAAAAAAATTGAAAATAATAAAATAATAATTAAAATTTTTTACTTATTTTATTTTTTTCATATTTATGGAATACTTAGCAATAATATGTTTAATTTGAGTAAATTTAATTATGAAATTGCTGTATAAAAATATTATTTTTATATTTCTATTAGTTACTGCTTGTATATTTAAAATAATATAATAATGCTTCAGAAAATCAATTTAAATATTAATGCATTCATGCTTAAAATTGATGACATACATAGATAGTACATTACTAATTATTCAATCACAATATAATTTTTTATAATCAAAATGATTAAATGGATACTCAAATATTAATTATAAAATAATATTTTATGATAACGATAACTATTCACAAATAATATTTATTTGAAAACAGCTTTAAATAATTTAGATTCTCCGATTTCATATATGGGGCTTATAGAAATAAATAAATGAACATAAATGTAATTTTATTTTATTAATTAATATAAACATTCTTTACCAAATAATTAAAACATTTTTAATAATTATTATAATTTAAAAATCTTAACGAAGTAAATTACGTAATAAGAACTTGTTTGTATTTATTAAAATTATATTTGAATTTGAAGCACACAAAATATTTTTCTAATACTTACCATGCTTGTTCATTAATTTCCCTTTACTAATTAAACTTATCTTGACTGCATTGTAAATATTGATTAATTAATTAAAACACGAATATTTAGTAAATATAAGTAAATATTTATAATTTATTTATTTTTTAATTAATCACGACGTGAATTATTATTCTCAAATGTAATATACTTGTTAATAGGATTTTTATTAACATAAAAATTTATTATAACACATAAATGATATTAAGATAATAAGAAATACCAGATATTAACTGTTGATGCGAATACGAATATTTATGATCTGCATCAATGGCGTCGATAATAATATCTTGATATCTCTACATTTTAATTCAATTAATAGATATACCAGGTGTAATAAAACGATTGCACCTTTAAAAGCTTTGAACAGGATTTAAATTCAATGGATAAATTTTAATTCTTTGTTGTACCTGTTATTGTTGGACCTGTCACTGAGCCAAAGCCCTCAAAGAACAACTGATCAACCAGCCACTTGAAAAGTGAGTCAAGGGGAAAATTGTTTATGACAACCAAGGAGCATGTGAAAGCCCAAAAAAAAAAAAAAAAGGGTCCAATGGGTCAGTAATGGGAGAGAGATGAACGCATAATGCTGGGATTGTCACCGTTTGGGGTTTTTTTCCCTTAATTCTCTCGTTGATACAGGGCTGCACCGTTAATCGCTTGAGCCGCCTACCCCATATTAACGGGGCTCGAGCGAACACCGAGGGTGTGGTTTTACTGGTCTTAGTTGTAGGTAGTGGCCGAGCTCGCTTAGATCATACCGGCTGGGCGAGCCTCGTTTACCCGTTGAACCTACCCCACATTCATCGACTTCGGGGTAAGTCCGGGGGTAAGTTCACCCCCGGACCGCCGAACGTGGATTCCTCGACTCCGGCGCCGAGGCTGCGGCTGATGGCGCACATCTTCAAGTGTTGCTGATGCCAGCGCGGGGAGTCCCCAACACTAAGGAAATCCTCCCTAACAAGTCAAATCTCTCATTACGTTCGAGTCCTCCGAATAGAAGTAAGGTTAAGTAAACTTGCTTGAGCTGCCGCGCGAAATTATTTATCGACCTGAGCCTTAGCTTTTACCTCTCTACTCTCTAGCTCCAACTTTTTTCTCCACCCCCCCCCGCCACCCACCCTCCGCGCGAAGAGAAAATAAACAAACGATTTTAAAATGCAAGGAAATGCTCGTTTTATTTCGAATAAGAATTTTCCTCCCTTTCCTTGTCAATTAAATTTATGGAACTAACTAATAGTGCATTTAAAATGGGTATGAAAAACTCGAAAAAATTCGCCGGAAACCTTAATATTTGTTGTTAATCTTTCGTTCACACTCCAGCATTTGGTCGATAATTTACAAATTTGATGTGTTCCACTAATGACTGACCAAAATATTACGATATTCTGACAGTGGACTATAAACTCAAAACTTATGTCCTGGATTCTTACCGGATGTCTGTTTCCGCACTATTCAAGCCAAGCAACAGGTAAATATCAATAAAAGCTTATCGAAAGGACCGGAGCACATATATTTATTAACAGACGAATTATAAAAAAAATCGGCTAACTGAGAATGCGGTTAAATCAAGAAAACTAAATACCTATTATAAACTAAAAATCCTCCAAGATTCATATAAAATATATGCGAATAAGCAATGATTTGAATTGGAAGTTATAAGATGGACAACATAAATAAACATTTAAGAATTAAAAAAACCAACTGTAAAAGTACACAATTTTTTGTTATAATTTATTTAGTTTTATTAAATTTTGTTGTTAGAAAAATTATTTTTTGTCATAGCTTGTATTTTAACCTAAATTGAGAGATAAAAATATGCGTGTGTGCGTACATATGTATTGAATATTTATTGAATATTTACTAGAATCGTGAATCGTAACACTTTTTTCAAGAATGTAAAATTTTTAATTTTTATCCGCTAAATATTCTTTATAAATAAAAAATTAAAATTTTAATCATCAACATAAAAACAAATAATTAAATAAATTTAACTCATAATTATATCGCAATACATAATGCGGATTTTTAAATAGAATAATAAATTAAAAGTCAATAAAATAATAAATTAACCAATAAATTAAGGCAAGCTAACCGATTATTGAAAGTTTTGTATCATCCCTAATTTACAGTTTTGAGCATTGAATTCAAGAAAAGATAAAATCATATATTTTGGATATTAATTATAACGTTTTATTTATTTTTGACGTATACAATTTAAGGTAGATATTTACGATTTCAAGACGTATTTTTTTTTTTTTTTAATCATTAAAAATTAAGAGACAAAATATTTCATTTAGGAATACGTAAAATCATTTTCAATGATATATTTCTTTAAAAATTTAATGATTCACAAAGTCTTTCTATAAGACAGCATGTAAAAACCTTCAAAAATGGTTCCAGTTTACAGATGAACCATTTTAGTGTTGTTGGGCAAATCAAAACAATTGCTAAAAGACTCACACAGAGTGGTGCACAAAGTATTAAAATGATCTGAAAATAAAGAGAAAAGCATTTCATTGGTTTAAACTTACACAAACAATAAAAGAAATATTTACAATAAAAAATCCATACGAGATAATAATAACCCTGTATACTTATGGCTCGAAATTATTCTAGTAATTGGAAGAAAATAATAAAAAAAACAGAAATAAAATATTAAAACAATCATGTTTTCTGCCGTAAATGGCGTCAATAAAAATTCGTACAAATTTTAAGTTGACAATAATTTTAATGGGAATGGGGATTTGATTAAAATATCATGTTTTTATCCAATTCTATCGGAAATCGAATTTTGAAATCGGATCTATAACAGACCAGAATTAACCTGCATTCAATGCGTATTCATTTGTCTTTCAACTAATAAACACGTCATTAAGTGCTCTCTATTCTGTTGACCTATATTTGAATAGTGACAAATACGGGTCTGTTTGACAATTTCCTTTAAGTATAAAATGCAAGCACTTGCTTTTTTGTAACTTAAGAATACCCGTCATGATATTACGTTAAAATATCCAAGATATTCACTTGGGGTATAATATTATTACTTTTTCTCCTAGAATTACGATCACTAAATAGAATCACTAGATAGAAATTACCAAATGCATAAATTCACGTGTTTTAAACAATTGCAATTAATTTCTTTATTATTTTCTCTTTAAAAATAATATTAAAATAATTTCTTGGTACCAATAGAAATAGACTCTATGTAATAAATAATATATAAAGAATAATGTTTCATTTTTTTAAATTCTTTTTTTTAATGAATAGTTTATTATATATTTATTATTAATACTAAAATAAAAACCTGTTTTTATGGGTAAGAACAGGGTAAAATTATTAATAGTAGTCAATGTAATATAATTTTATAATTGTCAAACTTCAATGCAAATATGTAATCTGTCATAAAATTGTGCATACCAAATATTATTACTATCTAATTAATATCAAACAAGTATAATAGTTGTTTGTTTTCTATATAAAATTGCAGAATTATAATAAAATACTACATTGGTTTCTTATAATTGGTTGGTCTTATCTAATTATTTATGCGATTACTCCCAGTTTTTTATTGTTAAGAATTTTATAGCATTACAATTTAAATGAACATTTCATTGTTCCTGGTGAGTAACTCATATTAATACATTAGAAAATACCTTGTAAAAACTGTAATTTTTATTGACATAAAATAATTTATAATGTATGTAATAATTTTGCAAAGATACATACTCACAGATAAGTTTAGTATGAACCTATACATTTTTTGCAGTATGTTAATGGACTTGTGTTTATTTATAAACGTGTATATAAATACGTTTAGTGTGTAAGTGCATAGTTATGTCTGGAGGGCCATATATACAGATAAGCTAGTAAATAAGTATGGGTTTGTATAAAGGTATGTGACGACTAGAGATTAAAGGACAGGTGAGTGGAAGTGTGGATACAGGTATTTCGTATATTAGATGCTTTTATACGTAACGATATGTATATATTTTATGCATGTGCTCATGTTATGTACGCGCATAAATAAATATAACGTAAGATGCAATATTGTACATTGGCAGAAAAATAAATTTAGTTTTTTATAACTTAATAATACGTAAATAAAATTTACAATTTAAAATTGAAAAAGTATTGAAAAAGTACGATTCAAATACATTTGGCTGATTGGTTTTTTAAATTTGATTTCCTGCAATTAAACATAAGTTCTAAAAAAGTTTATAGATTAAACAATTCATCGATAAAATAATTATTTTTTTTTCTTTTTTACAATAATTAATAAATAAAGTGCTAAGGGTAATTAATGAGAATAAAAGCATTCGTCAATGGTCGGGTGGCGAGTGCTCGAGAGTGCAGAATTGGAGCATCGAGGCTTCACATTCACATTCACACACAAACCATCAAAGTTTAAGCAGCCATCGGTGTGTTTAACCTGCCGCATAGCTCGAATTTAGACGTTTTTTTTAGCTTTGGCTATTAGCTCATTTGATCTTTCACTGAGAGCTACTTTTTTTAGTTACTGAGTGGATTTCTTTGATGTTACCTGTGACGATGAGCTCTTGAATAATATTGTTCTATAGGCTCTCATTTCTTTGTAGTAAAGCCTCAGCTTCTTTGACAAACATTACCTGGTTGAACATTCTTAGATACCTAGGCTCAAATGGATATTACATCAGGAAATATTGTTAAATGTAAATCCTGATCGGTGTAATTTTGCGATGTACGCTGATGATAAAACGATGTATTCCGAATTCATAATTTGTCAGAATGCAGAAACAAACAAGGGACGATTCCTAATCTGAATCCATTATTATTCGGGAATGAGGCTGTTATTGTGGAACATCTGTCGTACTCTATATGCGATGAGGATATATCCTCTGGATCCAAGGCCACTCGATTTAAATTTTCAAAAAAGACATTTTCAGCAAATGGAATAACCTTCCTATAATACTCGGTGTTTTATGAATTTTTAATCAAATTTGATACATATTGCTCTTCAAAATCATTCAACAATGTTAAACTGCTTAAGCTTAAAAATACAATCCAAAAGTCAAGCATATTCTTGCAATTTAAATATAAAGTATCGTTGCATCTGCTTTAAATTCTTCTTCAAAGTAAAGAACATACATATTATCTCTTTTTATTTTAATCTGTAATTGCTACTTTGCACCAAACATTGTGAAAGCAATGCAGTATAATTTGATATTGAACCTTTGCCTACATGTTAAACACCTCGCTAAATTCACCTTTTTTGCTCATTTTATTGATATATCGGTGGCTTTGATGTTCCTCCGACGTTTATTCCAATTTCTCTGAAAATTCTGAAAATTCTGAACTGAAAATTCGTTTGCGCTCTAGGTAACGTACCTGAATCTGCCAGGGCTACGTTTCACCCTCTGGATCATGGCGTTTTTATTTGGATCTTCTTTCAACTATTGAACTGTAAATCGAAAACGAACCGGATTACTTATTTATTACTTATTTGGCGACTAACTACCAACTGTTATTGAGAAAGGAGCCTCGATGCCAGTTGACTATCGTGAATGTCGCACACAAGATGATTCACGACTTGCACTCATACCCTTGCTCATTGTTTGTTTGAATAATTACCGTTGCAATTTAATTGTTTGTTATAAATTTACCGCATTAGTATACATTGTCTTAGCAGTTGATAGGCTAAATCGACAATTTTATTGTTGCTTCTGCTAAAACTGCAATTGTTGTGTACTTTAACATAAGCTTGGATCATTGGTAGATTTTAAGGATGATACTAAATACATGGAGCAATTAAAATGCAATTTCCATGTATTTTTATTGTTTGTAGTATCAATTCGGATTGACATAATCTTACACCACACTCGCAATTTTCAAAGCCTCGAATCTCTCATTACAGTATTATGTATTCGTATATAATAGTAAATAGATAGAGAGCCCATTATAGATAATTCGTAGATAAATTAACCTTTATATAAATAATATTGTATATAAATGATACACAATGAAGGTGTATTAGTAACATGCAGTAAGTGAATTTTATTTTTTATTGTTATTTTTAATATAATATTAATTTTATAAGAAAAATTAATATATATTGATGATACTTTTTTCGTTATTAAAATTCTTAATGTAAAACAGTAATTTCTTGTTCAATATTAAAATTTATAAATATATTTCAATTAAATACCTCTTAAATAAAATATAAACATTGCATATATTTCATTTAAAATAATTAAATTTTAATATTAGCAAAATCTAAAGTAAGGTAAAATTTGAAACGTCAACTGAGTGCGTACACTGATTTTCCGCATATAAAATAATAATAGCATCAACTTCCAACATGTAACACTACTAAATTCCTTGCAAAATTATTACAAATTTCGAATAATTTTAAATTCTAGTTCAATATTAATCACATTAAGACCTTTTGAACTTTCATCGCATATTATATTTAAATGAATCTCTTATTAATTTACAAGCTTAAAATTTGAATTGAATAGTATAAAACTACACATACATGCCATATCCATGAAATTATTATGTATCCTATAAGAACTGTTCCAGCAGTCCTCACGTACGGTGAGATATCTGCTTCACACAAATAATGATGTAAGCAAGTATTGGTTGGGACGTGCGGTATGACATACTCAATCATTTTGTTTCAATTTATTATTCGATATTTTTATTTCATTTTTTTCTAACGAATGAATTTTCAATTTTTTTCTTCAGGATTTTAAAGAATATACGTGTTGGTTATTTCCACTTCAAATTTTAATATTTTTTTTTGTACTTTTGATGAATGCCTGAAATTTGTTCCTAATGTATAAAAACAATTGATTTATCAAAATTGTAAATAAAAAAAAATCGCTCCATATTTCAAATTTATCGAATTAAAATTATTTAACATTATGTTTTATTTATATAATATAAAATGTGTTTATTTTAAAAAAAAAAACAAATATTTATATTGTAAATAAAAGGAATCAAAAAAATTTAATACCAACATAAATAATTTTTATAATATTAAAGTAACATCATATATTGAAATTTACTTACATAAATAATAAAATAATCTTTTGATTATGCAAAAAGAAAATTCGTTATCAAAATTTTATTTTTTAATTCTAAAAAATCTTTAAAATAGTAATTTAAACATTTTTATCTGTACTAAAAGTCTCTTGTTAAATATATTTTTAATTAAACCATTATTCTTATAATTTTAAATAAATTTTTAAAAAATTATTTTAGTACATAATTTATATATTATTAATTTATACTCTATACAACCTTAATGTATATTTAATAATTATTATTCAAAAAGAGAAAAAAAAATTATGAAAAAACATTTAAATGTCAACATATTAAATTCATAAATTTTATTAATTTTTTTTTTCGTGTAAATAAATAATTTAAATAATAAATAATAATTGTAATTTAAATCATTGAAACATGAAAATTAAAATAAAAAATATATTCCAGAAACAGTATTATGAAATATCTAATGTGTATTCTAAAAAATTAAAAATAATTATTACTTCATATTAAATTATTCATATGTTAATATTTTTAAAATACAGTTTTATTTAAATAATTATAAATTCAATAGTAGATTAAATTAACATAATACAAATATGTTCATGTAATAAAATTTTTTTATTTCTAATTATTTATTTATTGTAGATACAAAATAATTAATATAGAATGACAACAAATTAATATTTGAAAAATTATTGTGTTTTATGTATAATTGTATTCAGTATTAAATATGTTGATAAATTGTATTACTAGAATATTAAATTTTATATTTACAAAATATTTACAAAAAAAGTATCGATATTATCTTTATAGATTAGTCCTATGACCACAACAGTGAAATTGATGTATGAACTAATATTTCATTACCAACGATTATAATGAAACTAATTCATATTTTTATCTATTCATTTTTTTTTTTTTTTTTTAATACCAAAAGATAGTGATATATAGTAATAAAATATTACTTTAGTAATTTGCTATTTTTATAAATTTCTATTGAATATATTCATAATGTTTTCGAAACTATCAGCTTATGATAATATTAAATTTTTATACATTTCGAAAACACATTAATAATATTTTTAGTTTATAGCAAAAAATTTATAAATAATATAGTCTTTTAAATCGTCTTACTTAAAATACCAAATCAATAAACAGATTATTAATTTCTGAATATTTCTAATATAGAAAGTATTCGAATATATATAAACGACACATTAAAAAATTGACGTAAAAACTACAGAATTTATGATTTATAAAAATGAAATTAAAAATTCAACTGAGATGATATCACAAATATTGAATTTTTAATTATTTGATAAGTACTACATTACTTTAACTTATGTATGATTATTCGTTATTTATTAAAAGAATATTTTTTTAAAGACTATATTTACTTTTTACAACCATTTTTAATAATTGTTTATCTTATAAATTACTAAATGTTTATGAATATTTTTTCTAATAATTTACTGATTTTCATTAAAATTGAAATTTACCAAAAAATTTTCATAAAATTTGGAATAAATCCATAAAAATAAATTAACTAAAAAAATTTATCTTTAATATATATAAATATTAAAAGACAGACATTGATTTCGTCTGCAATTTAGTGGATACGTAGTTGTAGTAATTGTGGACTTTTAAATACTTGTCCTTTTAAAATATTCTGTCGGAATGTCATTTTTTCTTATTTCTATAGGTTTGAATGAACAATTATTTCGAACCATTTAATAGACAAAATTAAATTAAATTGACGAAACAAAGATACGTAATTTTAAATTAGGTCATTTTCGTAATTGTCTGGAAATTTCACACATTATAGTATTTAAAATAAAATAAAATAAAACTCTTTTTTCTATATAAAACTCTAGTGTAGTATGTTTTCAAACAATTTTGTTTTTATTTTCTTCTTCTTTTTAAGTAGATTTTTTAAAGAAAGAATAATAAAGAAAAACTGGAATATAAAATTTACTATACCAATTTAATAGTGCCTTGAATAATGCTTTAAAGCTCATTGTATATATGAATTCAGACGTATAATATGATTATGAATGGATGAATGAATAATATTTCCACTATAGATTTTTACTGCAACTTTACTCGTAGGAGTAAACGACAATATTCCAATGATATATGGTTTAGCGATTATGGCACAAAAGTCATTTAAAAACTTGAAATCCATAAATAATTGTTGAAAATATTACTGAAATATTATAAACGTCAAGTGATATGTGACATTGAATTCGAAGATTTTTCATTAATTTTCAAGTATTAATATGTTTTACACGTATATATTCTACTCATAAATTTTTATTAAAAAAAACTCCAGTGGTTACTGTTGATCATAATATTATTTAAATAATAATTACTAATTCATATAAATATTTAAAGTTTATATTTTTAGACTAAATAAACTTGAATAATATATTTATATTATTCAATATTATAACATACTATATTAGATATAGCGGAATATTTAAATAAAAATATTAATTTTTAATTTATTGCTTTAATATATACTTATACTTAATGGATATAAAATAAAAAAAAAAAAATTTCAAATTAAAATTCGTAAATAATATTGGATAAAAATTTGCGTTATTATATATTATTATTAAATATTAATAATTTGCAAAAATAAGCATAAACATCTATTTTAATTGCTTTCAAAACAAATGTTATTAAAAAATAATTTAATATTATAATTTATAATATTTAAAATATCCTATAAAAATGATTATGTTATTATTTATAACAAATATATGTTTGTTTCGTCTAATTATAATACAATTGCAAAATATACTTAGTACTGTTTTTTTTGTTTTTTTTTTTTTTTTTTTTTTTTTTTTTTTTTTTTTTTTTTTTTTTTTTTTTTTTTTGTTAAATTATTAAATTTTAATAATTTAAAACATTATTTTGACTTTTGATGATTTTTGAAAATAAAATTACGTACTTTATTGTGATACAATAACTTGTTCATTTAATATACATGGAGCCATTATTTCTGATTCATCTAGAGTCATTGGAATATTTAACTTAATGTCGCCAATTGTGCCAAGTACGTTCCAAGTTTGCATGACAGTTAAGTTGATCAAATACTACTCATAAGAAAAATTAAAAAATTATTTGTATTATAAAAATATTAATTACGTATTTATTATTGTTATTGACTACTTCCAATTAATTTAATATGTAATTATATAGTTTTTTTACTTAAAAATAACATATTACTCAAAAAAATTCCTGGTAAATTTAATATTAGTCTTGAATAAAAAAAATAATAAATTAATTTATTTATTTATGATATTGTTTATAAAAAATATGTATTAAATTATGAATATAAAAAAATTTTAAGACAAAACAACAAATAATAAATGAAAGAAATATTTCTATTTATAATGTTATTCTACTTACATCTACATTGTTTGTATAGTAGAAATTATTTTGCTTGTTTAGAAAAATATTTATTAACGTAGATGGACCAACTTTGCACTTACTATCATTACTTTTCCAATCTGTTGTAGAATAAATATAAAAACAGGATTGGCTATAGCGATTGTAAATTCTAGTAAACTTGAAAAAGCAGCAAATGTTATAAGAATTCCACTTATTGCTAAAAGCAAAACTACTTCAATCAATTGAGCTAATGTCTGCAAATAAATATTCTTACATACATTTTAATTTTAAATAAATCAAAATTAACAGTTGTTGGCAATCGATTCACATAACTTACATAAATTATCGCCATCTTCGTTTCTTTAATACTGCTCAGATGAAAAATTATATTTAAATATTCTTTTAATTTTACTTTATATTCTAAACAAGATTCTAAAAAAATTTGTAATGTCTAACCTTAACTATTTAGAATTTAAACTTTCAGATTTCACTACATAAATAAGATTTTTTCTTTTTATTCTTTTTTAGTGTAAATAAATGAATTTATAAATCTTAATGAATAGTTTTAAATATTTACTTGAAATTTAAGTATTTTTTTTTTTTTAATTTTAATGTATTATTTTCTTGTAAATTTAATTCTGATACAATAAAAAAAAATAGAAGTCATTTGTTCAAAACATTTTTAACTAATCATTCATATTTCCAATAGTAAGCCTATTTGTAAATTTATGTATAATAAATTTATTTTATAACATACAATTTTAACACTATATTATTTATTTAATTAGATTTTAATCAATATTATTTGTAATTGTTTATTTTATATTCAGTAAAAAAGATAACATATATAATTGAATTGAAACATTATATGTATATATATATTAATATTCAATATTATAAATTATTGTATACATATTAATATTAATTGTTCTACAAATATAATTTTAAATATAAATTTTCTTTTTATAATATGTAGATTTAATCAAATTATGTAATTAATCAAATCAATACTTTTCTACAATCTGCATGCATAAAAATAAAAATTAAATTATTGGTTGATTAAATATTGATATATAATAGTTTATTTCAACTTTCTATTTGTTTAATGTAATTTACAAAAAATATTAAGTAAGGGAAAAAACTACTAAAATACTACTTAAAAAAATTTAAGATTTAATTTTTAAGATAAAAAAACCACTCATAATTATCATTTACTTTATTATAACTTATTATTTAACTATTAATTTTAACATTCACCCAAAATTATAATTAAAATTAGTTTTGAAATTGAATCACGTAAATTAAAAAAAAAAGATAATATCAAAGTTATTCTTTAAATGCATTAATAATAAATTGAAGTTGAATCAAACCAATAATACTATGCTTATATATAAATAATAAATTAATTATTAATAATTTATTAGTAAATAATTTGAGTTTATTTCGTTAATAAAAAAAATCTGAATGTATAATCCATTGTCTGCATCATACAAAAAGATAAAGAACAATCTTTTAATCAATGCTTTTTAAAAAACTATTTTTTACAATTTTACTACGTAGATATTAAATAAACTACTAATAAATAAATTATTGCTACAAAATTCTAATTTCAAGAACCATTATAGCCATTGATATGTATTATAATTATAAAATTCCTTGTTTATAATTAAGCGTTTCAGAAAGCTTACCGAATTTTTGATCGCCATACACTCTGTAAATATTTTGAAGGAAATTTCCTGTAACTATGTATTATCATATTGAAGCTATAAAACTTTCTTGAAGACAAATAAATGAGAGCGCAGAAAGAATCAGGTGACTCGAACAATCAATGACAAGAACTAAAAGATCACTATTCAACCAAAACAATGTCAACTTGAGTTTCATTTAAAGCACCTGACTATAAAAATTAATTTTGATTGTGCGTTTCTCTGATCAATCAATATAACTACCTTTGATATTAATTATGAAATTCGATTGGCACAAATCATATTTGGCGCGTTTACAGGGCTAAGCACTTACTACTTTCACTAACATTGATTAATCTGTCACAATTATCACTATTCACTATATATGTATCTACTGCTTATTATAATAAATGCGACTTTCATAAAAAGTTATCCCTTTTTCTGTTCCTAAGATACATTTATTCGATAACTAAAAATTGGGTTTTTCATATTAGGAAATTTATATTTAATACAAAGGAGAAAACAAATTATTGTATTCGAAAAGAAATGCTGGATACATCTTCTGTATTCGTCTGATTAAATACCTATTGCCAGTTATTAAATTTATTTTTTACATAACGGATAATATTAATATCTTGTTAAATTAACTTTATTACCATTTTTTCTACCTTTCTTCTAATTTTGTCTATATTATTTTTGTATCAATTAAATAATTTTATCTATAAATATTTTACTTGTTTTATTTATTTTTTAAACTTTTAATATTTCATCCATATTTTGAGATAATATTTTTATATTTATTGCATTTAAAATATATTATTTATATAAAATTTCAATCTTAAATTTATTTAATAAAACTTAATAATTAAATAATTTAATAATTTTTTAAATAAAATTTTATTATAATTCAATATTTTTAAAATTTAATTTTTATCAAATAAAAAAATATATATAAATTTTGTAGCATAATTAATATTAATGTCATCATTATAAACAATAATATTTTAATAAATGATATTGATAATTCTTTCATATACTCATCTCCTTGCTCTTCAATTCTTTCTCATTGTCCATTGATAATCTATATAAAGAAATAAAATAAAATAATTTATGTTTTATCCTTGAAAATTACACCTATAATATTTATTTTATTCAATATATATGTTTTCAAATACTTTTTAATTCACACATTTCAATATTTATTATTTTAAAATATTACATTACCATATTGAAACTAGATTCTTAACAATTTTCAAAAATATAAATTATAAATAAATTAATTAAATAAATGTTTGAATATATAATAAATTTTATTCAAATACATATATAAATTATAAACTTACTTTATGGAGAAAAAAAAAACTATAAACTTGCATTTTTCTGCAATCAAGATAGTGATCCAAAAAACATAACTTAAATCTATTATTATTTATCTTTACTCAAACGTATTTAGTTATATATTTGCTTAATTTGCGGTAAAAAATATGAAATTGAAAAAAAAAGGTTAGTAAAACAAAAAATATATATTTGTAAATATGATAAAAATTTATTTAAAGTAATTACATTTAAATTACTTCATAATATAATAACAGAATCATGTGATAATGTATTAAATATTTAATATATATCTTATTTTTCTATAAATTTAATTTGTATAAAATCATAAAATAGATTTAACAAATTATGCATAATTTTTTATAATAATAGTTGTAAATCTAGGCAATAAAGTTTTAAAGTACATTAATAAGCTCAACTGTAAATACATAATATACTCTCTGTCTTTTCAATATTTCATTCTAATAAAAAAATTTACAAGTGAACGGAAGATTTAAAAATTTATCATTAAACTAAAATTAAAACTAAATTGATAAAAATTAATTTTTATCAAAAGTTATAAAAATTTTTTGTCAATGTTAATATATTTTTAATTATATATTACAAATCACTAAAGTAGTAACTTTAGAAAATTAACTAAATATACAAATTCAAAAAAACTTGCTCGACAAGATCTTAATGATTTAACCACGTAATATAAATGCTTTGTTACAATTAAAAATTACTCTTTTTCATTTCGACGTGTATAAAATTATGAAATATCAGTCTTGATATTTTATTAGGCGGTACTAGAGTGACTATTGGTTGTGCCACTAATAGCATTAAAGAGAGCGGCACTATTACGTTTGAAGGTCGTAATGTGCTCATCAGGCCACACCGTTTCTCCCAAAAGATTTGACAAGTTTTGACAAAACTTTTGATAATTTTCTCGTAATGCCTCTTGATATTCAAACTGATCGCAAGTTATCAATTTGCTATTAATTTGCAGTGCTGTATAACAAATTTTTACAAATTCTCTGAAATAATTTAAACCATTACTTGTTTCATTATTACACAAAACACAAATTATGTACAGTAAATTCATATCTAGTAAGCTTACCTAAAAACGTCTTTTAACTCTAAAACTAAATCATCAGGATATTCTGAGGGTTGATTAGGATTTAAAAATGCATAAGCGTACGCTAATGGACCGGCATTAACTGTAACACAAACACTTCCCTGAAGTTTTAATTGAAGTTTCTTAGCATCTGCTGGTCCACTAGTTAGTGCAACTTCTTGTAATTCTTTTACTCTTTGTCTCATCTCATCCAAAGCAACTTGAATTGGATTTAACTCAATAATTCTCTTTTTAACTACTTGAATTCGTTTTTTAACATACGGAAATGAGCATTGCGCTGAAATAAAATAAAACTTTTAATATATAAATTTTCTACTAATTTTCTAATATAAATAATAATAAATGAGATAATACTGGTAAGAATAGTTCTTCGCTTCCACTGTTCTTGTGGTTCTCCTCTTGATTTACTACCTTCTTGAGTAAATGGCGTTTCGAACATAAAACAAGATATGTCATGATTTCGTTCAAATTCTGTTAATCGAACATCAAGTTCAATTTCCTCAAAATAAGGGGTTACATATGTTACTTGTATATAAGCTATTTTATGATCTAATTCAGAAATCTGATCTAGAGGTGAATCCATTATGATTTTTACATTTTCTGTTCCAAATTTGTCCGAATACAATCTATGCAAGCGTTCTGAGATTTCGGATAAAGAAGTTACTTTTGGTTCTTTATAAATATATTCCATGCCATTTTCTTGTTCAAAATAAGCCTGAATAGTAAAAAAAATGACATTTGTAAAACAAAATAATTTTGAAAATTATTCAAAAACAATAACAAGAATTGAAGCCAAATTATATATATAAAATCTACTTACTTTCATTGTTATTTTTCGTATAGAGTGATTAAATTACAGTATAAAAAAAAAACTATAAAATAAAAAATTTAAAACGTTTAAAAAGAATCAAATTTAAAAAATATAAAAATTTTACGGAATATTTCAGTAATATTTTAAATATCAATTTTCTAATTTAATAAAAAAGTATATAATCGGATTGAATAAATCATTATGTATATTATTTTCACTAATTTATAAATACTTTTAAATAAATTCAAAATGGAAAAGAGTAAAGAAAAAAACAATAGACGTAGTAATGAAGCCAAAAAAGATAAAAAATTGAAACAAAAGCTGAAATTATGAATAAAGCTTGTGCAATTAAAAAGAATGAATTCCTTTGTAAATATAATAAGAATATAAAATAGATTGTTATCATTAACGTAATATTAGTTGCATTATTTAAATATATACGTGTTAAATAATTATTTTAATTATATAAAATACAATTGTTACCAAGTACTATTAAAACTAATAAAATTTTATCCTAAATGTTAACAAATCCATTTAAATAAATAAAATTGTAAGTAATAAAAAATTTTGATTAGCTCTAAAGAAAAAAAAGCAAGAATGAAAGAAAGAAAAATAGAAATCGAAAATAAAAAAAATAAAAAATTTTTGACCATTATTATTATTTGAAATATTTGAAAATTAATTCTCAACTAAATATATAAATTAAAATCTTATTAAAACATTTATTAGAATATTAAACTTACCGAACCAAAAAAAGCTACTTTATAAAATCGTCCAAGCAATCTCTTTCCACTTTTATTGACTTGAACTACTTTATTACATGCCTGTGTTAAATGTCCATAGCAATTTGCCAAAGCTTGATAATTTCTTTGTTTCTCGTACATAGGTATTATTAGTCGATATAAATGGCCAAGTAATTCAAATCTTTCTGCTTTATCCAACATATCTGCACAAATTTCTAA
The DNA here is from genome assembly GCA_018907245.1 of Eupristina koningsbergeri. Taxonomy (NCBI): domain Eukaryota; kingdom Metazoa; phylum Arthropoda; class Insecta; order Hymenoptera; family Agaonidae; genus Eupristina; species Eupristina koningsbergeri. Next base: position 1,914,698 of record JACCHV010002768.1, read on the forward strand.
TTGCTCTAAAAGTATATTTTCATTATAATGTATATCTTGTACTCCAGCATCAAGTTTAAGGCCCTTCTCATCTCGTGATATATTTTTTGATATCTTATCAAAAGCTTCTGCACCCCAATCGCTTAAACTATTCAACTTTAAATATTCTGCCATTAATGCGGAAATGTGTAATTGACAACAAGCAGCCTGTTTATTATAATAAAATCCATGTATTTTTAAAATTATCAACAGATAAGGAATAATAAATTTTTAATATATTCTTTATAATATGTAATATAATTTGTAATGAATTTATTACGTAAAGTCAATAGATAACTTACTTCAGAATAGTTTCCGTCTCTTACATGATTTCTAGCCATAGTTTCCAGCCAAGTATGTCTCAATTCAGGTGTGCTGGCGTAAGAATTTGCCAAACTATGTTCAAGATCAAGAAGCATTTCAGAATCGTTCTTGTGTTCTCTCATTTGTGCTGTTGCCATTAAAACCGTCCTAATTCTTTTATTTAAATCTTGAACTTCAAGGGGAAAATTAGTTCCTTTCATGGCTTTATCCGAAGAAGCATAACTACTTATCAATGACAAAGATTCTTGAAATCTTGAATTATTGAGACTAATGACATTGCCTAACATTTGTGAAACGGAAATTATCACCTAATTATAATAAATAAAATAATTAATTATAGAAATATATAAATGTTTATTATATTGATTTATGTATTTAATATATTATAATTTCATACTTGAAGATGAACTCTTGTCAATCCTTTTCTACTTGTAAATTCAAAATTGCTACGCATAAGCAAATACAGTAAAGCACATGATTCTTGCCTTATAGAACTTAGCTTACTATTACAACATCTTAACAATTCAAAACATAATCTGCCACATAACACTGCATTACCTAAAATATACAAAATATTTAAATAAATTTTAAAAAAAAATTTTAAGTATAAATTAATTGCCTTATGTAGTCTTTGGAACTAATAGTACATTAGCATTCTCAAAATATCTATGTTTTATATTTAAATCAAAATGTGCTTCATAGCCTGGCAAAAATAATAAAATATTTATCATAAAATCGGCTTTCTTTAAAGAAACTATTCGAGATCAATAAATTGAAATGTAAATTTTATATGTAAAAATTATTAAAAATAATATTATTAACTAAAGATGTGTAATATAAATATTAGCTTTGGATACAAAATTTTTTTATAATAATACATAAAACTGATAAAAAATCCAAACTTATTATTTAAAATTTTTTATGATAATACGTTTAATATGTTTAAATAAATTTTAATTCATTGAATCAATTTATTTGATAATTTCATAAATAAAAAAAAATTTAAGTACTTAAATTATTTAAAAATGTGTACGATTAATTAAAAACATTTAAAATTATTATAATTCTTAATTATTAATGGTTCTAATTTTAAAAATAAAAAATTAAATATATATTAATAAAAAAGAATAGAAGATTTTATTCTTTATATACTAAATATTTATAATGAGTTACATCGATTTTTAATTAAATAATTAATTTAACAAAAGTTAGAAGAAATAAGTACAGTTAATTATAGTTAGTTAATATCATTATTTATTGTTTGTATAAAAAAAAAATTTTTTAAGTAAAAAATGAATAATAAAGTTAGAAAAATTGATATTTTTTTTAAAACTTAAGCTTATTGTGTATTTAATAAAAATAATAAATATACGAAATATATATATAGAAACTAATAAGTGTATAAATGAATTCAAACACATAATATACTATAAGGTTGTAAAAAAAAATTAAATTAAAAAAATTAAAAAAAAAAGGAAGAATTTCAGAATATCAATTCAATGATATATTATTAAATATATTTTTTAAATTATCTGAATACCTTGAAATAATATTGCAGAATAATTATTAAGCAAAGCTCGCAAACTAGCGAATACATGACGAAATAAGCTTTCAGATTGATCAATTTGAAGGAATGTCAAATAAACAGTAAAAACTTGCTGCACAATTGAATTACTACCATCCGCCTCCAATAATAACTCCTAAAAATTATTTTATAATATAATATAAATTTAATACACATTTAAAAAATTCATAGTTGACTTTGTTTATTCTACTATAAATATATTTGTATTAAAATAATTTTTGTAATACATTATGGCATACAATTATTATTAATTCTTATAATAATAATAATTTACAATCTGTTAAAATATATTAAAAATGATCACACAATTATTAATTATTAAAGGGAGATTTAAAGATATTTTAAACAGTTTTATTTTAAAAAACATAAAAGAAAAGATAAATATAGAGGTATTTTATATATTACAACAGCTTGTATATTTTATATTTATTATTATATTATATTATATATTTATTATATATTGTATATATTTATAAAAATATTAATGTACATTTTTCTAATGATAAAAATTTATGTAAATTTAAAAAACTTTATAAAAAAATTTTACCTTAAAATGAAAGCAAAACAATCCTAAACAATCCAGTACAATAAGGCCAACTTCTACTGCTAAATTAGCTTGTTTACTAATATAATTTAGTTTTTCACAATCATTTTCTAACAAATTTTCTCGTATAACCGTTGTATTTTGAGGCTGCAATGTACCGGTCGTAGGAGATGAATCATTGGAAAAGTCAGGAGGAGCCATTCTAGCAGGTAAGGTCATAGATTTTACGGCTTTTGGTTTCTCAATATCTTGTCCGATGTTTGTAGACGATTGTCTCTTGCCGAGATATTTAAAATGATGTAAACATAATCTTTAAATAAACATAAAAATTTTAAGTTTTATTTCTTTTTTATATTGGGTATTAAACCGTAGTATAATAGTGTAAATTTTAACAAACTTTATTAAAAAGCAACACTGCTTGAAATTTACTCTATAAAATCGTATGAATAAACAAAAAATTTATGAATTTATAAAATGATTTATAAAAACTTATTCTCAAATATTTTTTAAAAAAATTATTAAATTTCTTACTCTAGCACTGTTAAAAACTTTTGAATCTCAATATCATTGCACTGTTGCCACCAAGTTGTTATTTGATCATCGTCCACATATTTGACCACAAATAGGAAACACAACAGTAAATCTTGGACTTCTAAGGGCTGAAATTTATCACATCTTGATGATATAGTCGTATTTTGCGAGACACTAATCGAACGTGAATGTCCTTTTAATTCTCTTATTTCATTATTAACATCTAAATGGTCACAATTTAAAATAGCAGTTTCTTGAGAAACATTTGAGTGGGTCGTACTAGAAATTGTTGATAAATCAGATTCAATGCTCGTGCAAGAGAAGCCGTTGGCCAAATTATGACCAGCAATGGCAGCGAAATATGTCGAATCTCTTATATTTGAAGAATTTTTAATTGGCGATGGTTGAGATTCAACATGTGGTAAGCATCTGCAGATGTTAATACATTTAAATTATAAAACATTAATTTAAATATTTAGCCATCGATTACTTACTTATGAGATAATCTCACAGGAGTGCTTGTTACACTGGAAATATTATTAATAGAATTTGTTGCAGAAGATACAGAGTTCGTATCTTGATGTGAAAAACACGTTGAAGTACGATTGAGAATGCACGGTTTATTTTCATTTTGTTGTGCTTCAGTTTTGATGAGACTATTCACAGATTCCAAACGATCCAGGTTTTCTAAGATAATATCCAACCAAGGTATATACAAAGATGCTATTCTACTCATTCTTCCCTTTATTAATGTTCGAAAAAAAATCAATATTAATAATTAATGGTAGATGTTTCATTACAATAAATTATAATTTTAAATATCTTTATTTAAAAAGAATATTAAAATTTATTATCAAAACTTTGGAATGCTTTTATAATAATTTTAATATGTATTCTTCCTGTCTGTAAGAATATATATTACAAAATGGTAAATGATAAGAGCGTATACCACTTCTTATTTATAATAACTTATCCTCGACAAACATAATTCTATTATTTTGTTTAATTTTTCGATAAAAATAAATCCTCTTACATTTCCCGTTCTGTTTTACTTTTTTATTTTACTTTCTACTTATATTATTTTATTACAAATGCAAGTTTTTGTGTATACTGTATAATAATAATAAATATTAATAATAATGAAAATTGTATAAGAAAAATTAATAATATTAATTATTTGAAATTTCAGTATTTTTTTCATTGTCTGTTTTATGAGTAATCATTTTCAATCATTTTCTTTTTCTTTTTTTAATTATTTTCCTTAATAAATAATTAATTACTTTATGATATAAAAAAATTAATTACAGATACTTCTGGTGCACTTAGTAATTATTAAAATCTACTACACACAACATTTTTTAATGATTTCGAATATCATCGTTTGCATATAAAAATACAAAAATCATATGAATTAGAATATTAAATTTAATTCAAAAATAATTTCATAGAAATATACGCTATAATTTTGAATGAAGTTGTGATAATTGAATATAAAATCAAATTGTAAATTGTATTTTTCATAATGTATTTCATAACAAATATATACATACTTTATCTCGATATCTGTCATCCCACTCATGCTTGGCTAACAAATCTCTCAAAGTATTAATCGCCATTTTCCGTAAAGCGGCTATTTCATTTAAAGATATTTTAACTTGCTGTAGTAAAAGTCCCACGAGAAAATGATATTTGCAAAAATTGTCAGTCAGATAATACTCGCTGCGTAACGTGTCTAAAAAATTGAAAGTACAATGAATTTTTATAAATATTATTATAAAATCAATCGGTATAAAACAAATTAAATCTAACTCCACTAATGGAGATTAATTTTAAATTAAAAAATCTCTAAAATATAAATAAAATATAAATTGATGTAATTGAATGAAAAGGCATGCATTTGTGTAAAACTTTGATAAACTATTATAATAAAATTCACTGCTTATTTAAAAAAAAAAAAAACTAAAAATGAAAAATAAAATAATGCAAATAATAAAGCATTAAAAATTTTAAGCATAAGTAACAATAAATTAAAACTGCACATATGTTGGGTTATGATAATAAATAAAAATTGATTGTAGTACAATACAAAATTTTAATTTAAAACAGAATAAAACATATAACAAATTAAATGTTATATATCAACAGAGGATGGTCTGGTCAATTATATTTTATCAATTATCTTTAAAAATATATTTATAAATCCAAAATATTAATCTTAATATTCAAATTGTATACTAATTTTTATTCTATACATCATGTCCATATTGATATTGCAATGAATCAGTGTAGCAATGGTTCAAGTTATACAGAATATCTTTTATTAAAATTTTTAACATTACATCTATAATAACATGTTGTATTAATGAAATAAAATAAGAAACACAAATAAGTAAATTAATAAATGAATATTAAAGAAAAAGAATGTGTAAAAAAAATTTTTAAATAAATTAAATATTCATGTCAAATTTTTTGATAACAATTACTTATTTTTATTTTTACTAAACCAACAAAAAATAGAATAATTTAATTCATTCATAATAAATTTCACGTATGAAATATTTAAATGATATTTTAAACATAAAATAATACTCTCGTAAATAAATTTTAATTTTAAAAATAATTCGATTATGTTATAATGCATCAGTGTTTAAACATGAATATAAAACAACTAATATAACGTAATAGTTTAACAATAAATCAGTAGGAAAATTAATTTTTCAAAATAACATTTAAAAAATATGGAAAGAAATTTTTTAGTAAATTTCATAACAGTTACATATATTTTTAATACATGTATACAAGTGTACACTTTCAAGCACTAATATTAATACATTTTGTATATTGAACAAGAGAAAATTTATAATATTCGGAGGAGTAATAAAATAACAAAAATTTTAAGAGGTCTCTTAAAAATTATTTTTTATATTATAATAATTATGATGATGATAATAATGATGTAAATAATAATAAGCAAAATGTATTTTTGATACTATTTGGTTTTCAAAATATCTTATTAATACAGTTTTATATCAAAGGATTAGAAAAAAATTTGAGAAAAAAAATAAAAAATATTCTAATAATTGCATTATAAAATTACATATTATATATATATATATATATATATATATATATTTATAATCCATTGTCACGTGTATAATATTATTATTATATTAAAAAGAATATAATCGCGATTACTTAAATTCGTAAGACCATAAATAAAACAAAAATTTTTCGAAACCTAATGACCAGTCCCACTCCATGACATAAAGAGTCTTATTATCTTTCATACATATAAGTAATAATAAATATTAAATTATTGTTCAATCATTAACAATAAAAATATCAACATACCATCGCTTTCAGTGTTACTGTCATTTTCTTCTTTAAGATGGAGGGGAAAATATAATTATAATATATTTACAATATTTTTTGAATATTGATGTTAAAAATTAATATATGTGTATAAAATACAGAATGTTATTGTACCTTTTGAAGTAATCCATGTTTGCATCAATGGTAAATTAAAAGAAATATAATGTTCATGAGAACATATGATTTGAAGAAAATTAAATTTAAAATCTTGTAATGTACGAGAACCGCCAGAAGGAAATTTATCAATATAAGAGTTGATTAATCTGAAAATCAAGCCTCGATCCATAAATGTAAGACAACGCTGAAAAATATAAATATTTTTTTTTCTTGCAAATAATATAAATTAATGATAAATTTTTTAATTTAAAAATAAATTACCTTTAGAAACTGAGCAAGACTTTTATTAAGTGCATGCGTTTCAAGAGGTAATTCTTTGTATTTATTTGTTAAATGAGGTATGATTAATTGGACAAAAACTTCTATTTGCTCTTGATATTCTTTTGGAAATCTTTCATATCGATGCATCTAAAATAAATGTATTTTACAAAATGTTGATTTATTAAATTTACAAAATTTAAACCGATTATTTCACCTTTATTCGTCCAGTAGTCAAAAGATATTGTGCCATACTCTTAATCATAATATCAAAAAGTAATCCAGAATGGTGCATAAATTTATTTAAGAGCAATATGTCCGTATTACTCGGTAGTAATAAAAGTGGTAAGTATTTAGCCAGCTGGGAATGAACTGTTAAAATACTGTTTTGTCTATTTGTCGGTGATGAAAAAATAAACTAGAATACAAGAAATTATAATTCAACAAATCTTCAATATTTAAAATTTATAATTATTTAAAATTTATGTTTTCTTACTTTAACATAGGCAAGCAAAATCTCTTGTCGACCAGCTTCGTCTATTACATTAACCATATGAATCAATAATCTAACGATATGTTGTCCCACTTCATCACTTACATTGCAAGTTAATAATGTAAACAATTGATTTAAAATTGTTGGTAAAAATGTGATGGCAGTTACTAATTGAATAGCATGAGCTGCTTTTAATATTTTGCAAGTTTCTGTATCGGATGGTACGGCTATTGGCATTGGTTCTATTATTTTTTCAGCATGTGCAAATAAATTGTGCAAGTGCATGTCTCTAGTAAAAACTGTCGAATTTATTTGAATAGAAGCTGTAAATATTGGTTTTTGAGAATCTATCCATAATATTTCTGGTCCGGAATTCTAAAAAAATTAATTTATGCAATTATATTATCATAAAAATGCCTTGCTATGTATGATACATATCGTTACATAATATGAAACAAAGGATTTTGTTTATTAAATTTGTTCAATACATTTTATTATACGAAATTTTGTAATTGAATTACAAAATTCATTAAAACTATGCAGATTTGTACATTCCATCTTTGTTGATCAATTTTAATTTTATAATTGATTGAATATGTATTTCTAATTGAGATTATTAAATTAGTTTTTGTAAATTATGAATTTATACGATATATTTATCATTTTCTTAGTTACAAAATCATATCATAATATCCGAGGGTAAAAAGGCTTGTATGCGTTTTACATAAACAAATTGAATAACTCTAACAAAATAAAAATTAATAATTTTCCAAAAAGTATCAAAGATATATAATTAAAGTTATAAATTAAAGAAACTGTATAAATATATCATTAAAAGAAGTAAAATATAATTCCTCATTAAAATAGTATACTAAAACAAATATAGAGAAATAAATATTATCTATAAATTAAAAAAAAATAATGAAAATGTTTTCTACAAATTAAAAAAAAAAATTTATCTTAAATTTAAATACTTTTTTATTCAAAATTTTTATTTAAAAACCATATGATTATTAAGCAGCATAAAAAAAAATTAATAATATAAAAAAATAATATTGTAAAATAATTTAAAAAATATTTCCAAATATTTGAATATAACTATATTGGAACACTTGTTTTTTTAATTAAAAACAAAAGCTCTTGTACCGCAATATCCTTAATTAATAAACTATTAATAGAATAAACTAAATAAATTTAAATTTAAATTTTTCGGTTCCTTTTCACATGTTAATACTATTAATAATTGTTCAAAGGTGCAATAAATAATATATCACGATGCTCGGCAACTTAATGATCTGCATCTGTTTGGTTGGGACCTTATTAAAACACAATTGTTGTATATTGTTTTTCTTTGTATATACTTAAATTTTATTTCTTAGAAATTACGAAGTGGATGCGTCGGGTTCACAAGTATATCTGATTTAAATTACATGAACACATATATTTATAGGAAAATGACAAGTTGTCCCGACAATAGAAACGAAGATATCATAAATAACGTTTTGTACTATAACTAACGTTCGTTTTCCTAATGACTTCTAACTAAAACACAAATATCAATATAAATATTATACGAATTGTCATGTATAAACTAAAAATCCAAAAAGTCGGGGAATACCCGAGAACAATTTTAATTCTTAAAGGGTAAGGGTAATTGACATAGGTTCATTAAATTACTACTCTAATTCGGCAAGCGGTCAATTACCTTAATTACCTGCAATACTGAGAATTTAAAAACGCATTAGCATTACGACGAAGTCTTACCTTCTGTATCCGACTACTAGTAATGCTTAGACTGAACAATAATAATTAATAATAATTACTACTAATAATAAAAAATATCTATTTTAAATATTAAAATAGTATACTAATTATTTTATACTATAAAAAGGAGATATATAAAAATAAAATATATATTAAATGTATACGTACATATTTATTCAATTATTCATTACTTATTCATTTATATTTAAATATCCACTTACCCCTCTTCCGAGACCTAATGGCTGAATTGATAAATATCCATCGGGCAAATGTGTCGCTACTGGCAAAATTTGTAAATTTTCTTCAACGAATACAAGCCTATAAAATATATATTTATATGTACAATAAACGTAATTTTATTTTTTTCTTATTTTAATAAAAATAATAAAACTTACCGGCCTTTTGCTAGTAATGGTAACCATGCATAACCAAGACAATTTTCAACTGTGCTATCTTTTTTTTTATTTATGTCACAACTTATATGATAAAATGAAAAAAGAAGATGATGTTTGGAATGAAGTTTAAAGGGTAGTCTAATTTTTATCTCTTCGTACCAAGATGGTGTTGCATTATGATGTAAAACTGGGCATGAAATTCTTGAAACCAACAAAGCAGATCCAGGTCTTCCATAAATACACTACAAAAAAATTAATATTTATATGTATGTAGATACGTATAATTATAATCAAGGATTTTAATAAATAAAAAAACATTCTTCCTTAAATATAATTATGAATACTGAGTTTAAAATAAAATATATAAATACATATTTTTTTAAATAATATTAAAATATTTAATTTTATGAAGTGAAAATTTTTATTTAATGATTTTTAAAAATAATGTAAAATAATTAAGCAATTACATAGAACACAAAAAAAAGTTTCGTGATATATGTGAATTAGAAACTGAATATTTTCTTATTTTAAATCAGATACTTTGAATTTTCTAATAGAAGCAATATGTTTATTTGTTATATTAAATTAAGTAAAAAATATTAAAATAAATCAAAATTGTAAGAATTATTTTCTGAATAAAAAATATAATTCTTTGTCTGAGCTTTAAACATACTCAAAAAAATTTAACACGTTTAAAATTTTTTTTATTTAATCAAATGTTTCTAATAGTAATATAAATATATAAATTTAATAATCTATTAAAATACTTTTTATACTTTTTAAAGAAAATATTAATAATAAAATTGATGAATCATTTTATATAAACATAACAATTAATTTTATATTAAAAAGATATACATTTACTATTACTGAAGACACAAAAATTTAACAAGTATCTAAAATTATTAAGATATTTAAAAGTAAATTGTAAACATATATTTTGAAAATAAAAAGACAAATCACAATGATTGACAAAATGAAAATAGGAAAAAATATTTTTGTCAAAAGAGACAATCTTTCTGTTTGAAATAATAATAAAAAAAAGGAAACAATAATCATAAATAAATTTTCAAGATATTAAACAATTGAAACAAAAATTACATAAAAGAAACAAGGAAAAATCTTTAATCAAGAAAAAAAGCAAAAGCCTTAAATAGATACTGTAAGGGAAATATAAATGAAAAATTTTAAACATTCGTCGACTGAAAAATAATTATATTCAAGAAATTAGAATAAGCATATTACACTGATCGATTTAGTATTATAACGTATTTTTTAATTATTATGATGTATCAGTATTTAAATTTACGGTTATAATTGTTTTTTTAATTCTAATTCTTTCCTATTATTTCAAGTTATTTTCTCCATTCAGCTAAATCATAGTATTAAAATCACAATTTATTCTTAGAAATTATTATTATAGACAAAGAATATTAATAGTAGTTAATTATGAGAAGAGGAAATAGAAAAAATGCTGAATTAATTTTTTAATAGATCTTTTTAGGACAAAAATTACAAAATAGTAGTAGATGTAAAACATACACAACTTATTATAAAAATAAAATTATATAAAAATCATTGGTCACAAAATAAGAACATTAGAAAATCCAATATAATGTATAAAAGAAATAACATTTACCACATATAATTGATAAGTATAGTACGCAAATTGACTTACTGTAGACAAATCAATAATTACAAATTAATAATTAATAAATTAAAATATGTAATAAAAAAATGGCAATGACATAAAAAAATTAATTTTCAGTGCTTTAAATTTACAAATTCAAAATAAAATTATAGTAAAATTTTTTAAAATATAAATTTTAGTTGAAATATAATATAACAAATAAAAAAAATGATCAGTTTTCCTAAAAGTCAACTTTTATTATTAAAATTAATGCACAAAATTTTAATGTATTAAACGTTTATATTATTTTTATAAACGTTTACATATATTTATAAAATTTGGTTATTAGTATAATTTGACGTAAATAATTTTTATTGATTGTCATATTCTTATTCATTATTTTACTACAATATTCTCAATTATTTATTTAAATATAAACTGAATTTATATTTATATTTTATTAATACAATTATACTTCTTAATTTTTTAATACTTTCAAAATTTTTACAAACAGAAAAATAATTTAAATTTTAATTCAATTTTAATAGATTTAAAAATGCCCTCTACTGTGCATTATTAAAAACTGTATTTTACTTTAGTTTATTATATACTTAGAAAAGAAAAATTATAAATAAATCTGTTTTTAAAATTCACTAAAATAATATATGAATGTTTATAAATTTAGTTAAACTTTTAATTAAATTATATAACTTTAAAACAAAATTAAAAATAAAGTATATATATATATGTATGATATATCTAAACTTATCAATTAAATTTTTATTAAAAAACAGATAAAGAAATTTTAATTAAATAAAATTTCATTTAGAATTTTTTATTAAATAGCTGAATATGATTTTCTAATTTTAGGAGATAAAATTTGTATATTTAAAATTTAAGTAATAAATTACTGTAAATTTCTCGATTGTAATAATAAAATAATAATATTTAAAATGTAAAATATTGAATCTTACTTTTAATGGCAATGTTTTATCATTATCATTATCTCTCATTTCTACAACACATGCGATATTTCTTGCTCTACTGAATATTTTTTGTGTATCAAATGACAGACTTTGTGGATATACATAAAGATGATTTATATAAGTTGTATATGGATGAACATCTTTCACAGATGAACTTTCAAATTCTGCAATTTCTAATGTAATTTCAGATGTTAAATTGTTGGAGAAAGGATTTAATGTTTCAAGAGATGTTGTTAAACAGTCTGAAAGAATAAATAATCATTTATTACTATTATAAATATTTAAAGTTAATAGCACATATAAGTTTAAATTACTTTCTGGAATTTCTGTAATAGCTTCAATTTTCATTTTTATCCATCCAGGAATTATTGTTAATTTGTTTAATTTATCAGGCCTATATAAAATAATCGTATGATATTAGAAAATTATAGAAATAAAAATTTTTTAAGTACATTAAATATATTATTATATACATAGACATACTTTCTATATTCTAAAAGTAATTTTAATAATTCTTCATCTTTTATTTTATTTCCTTCTTGTCTATAAATAACTGGAAAATCCGATGAAATATCCAATTCATTACTATATAATCTAAATAATGGTCTTGCTGACCAAGCAAAGGGCATTCTATAATTTCCTAATCTATAACATAATTATGAGAATTTTATACAATAAGTAATAATACAAAGATAAAAATTAATGGCAATAATAATCATTATCATCAAATACAAACAATATTTATAAATACCTTTGGCAATAACTTTGAACTTGTTTATGGACTTTTGTACCCAAGCGAGGATCTTTCGCAGCACGGAGATATGGCTCACAAGTTTGATAAATACTTCCTTGTAAAATTTTGTCAATCCTTATTACAAGAAATATATCTGGATGTGGATTGCTTATACTGAATATTGCTTGCTTTACTCTATTAAACCAAGAAGTTGAAATTGTTTTTACATCGTCTTGCAATTCTAAACTATTTTCTGATAAAATTCCTGCATGATTCTCATCTTTAATTAATTTTCTAACAGTTTCATGATTTATATCAAAATAAAAATTTTCACTTAATTTTCTATTATTTCTAGCATCAAAAATACTTAAAGTTGTAAAATATGGTTCAACTTGACATAAAGAGTCTTGTTCATCTATTAATGCCTGTAATCTAAACTTGATATTCTCACATTTAACAAAGATTCTTTGGTTAAATTGTTCCTTATATGGCTCAATATTATTCTCATGATTTGGTAAAATCTTAATATTATGTTGTGCAACATGCATTTGAAAAAGATGTCTTCTATTTTTTTTTCGTGCTGATGAAATACTGATATCTGTTTCTTGAGAATACTTAATTAATTGTGGATTCATACTTTGCTCTAAACCTTTTAAAGTACCAAAAACCTGAAAATAATAAAGAAATTAACTGTTATTAAATAATACTTAATAAAATATAAATATTAATGAATAAAACATATTTTACTTGAGAGGACGGAGATAAAGTGTCAGATGTTTTTTCTAACCATGCTGCATGTTTTTCTTCTTGTTGTTTATAATGCTGTAGTACAGTATTAAGTTTTGCAATCCAGTCTTGCAAGTCATTTTCATTTTCAGCAGCTAATGTATACGATTTATGCGGTCCACTCATTTTCAATTCAAAACAATATTTACCTCTTTTAGGATTTCGCACAATTTCTGTACAAAAATCTAGATTAGCAATTTTTACATCATTTTTCTTCTCATCTTTAAAAAATTCTAGAATATATGTGCCATCCACTTGTTGTCTTAAATGACAAAAACGTCTTTTAAATGATTTTGATCCAATATTAGAAAACATAATGCGATCACTAACACCAATTTCTGGACCTTTCATGAGATAACCTTCCTTTGTAATACCATCACTTTTCATTACATCCTAAATATAGTAAATATATTTAGAATATATAAACTAAATTTTTAATCAATATATTGTTAAGTATTTTACCTCATTTACTTGATTAATATCTACATCTATTTCATATATTTCATCTTTTAACTCATTCTCAAGTTTTCCTCCATTAAAGCTAATATTAAAAGATAAACAAATAAGTATATGTTTTCATAATAAAATAGGAATTTATTATTGCACACATTTTCATAGAATAATATTTATTGAGATTTATACAATTATTTACATACCAAGGTAAATCAAGATACGATCCACTGTAAGCAGAATATTTGTAGTGTATTAAATTCCAATCTGAAGAATAACTTTTTATACATTCTTTTGTAAGTAAATTTGCATCTTCTAAATTAATTTGGGGTGCAGTTGCAATCACAGTACGATATTCTCTAGGTACAACAATTTGCTGTAAAAAAAAATCATAATTTCATATTAGTTTATTATAGTATTATAAAATAATTAATACAAATAATAATCTTTACTCACAGAAACATCATCTGATGGATACAGTAATATTTCCCTCTGTCCATCATTGTTTATTAATGTTTTATTTTTTAGAATAAAACTTTCATAATCTATGGGATCAACTAAACGTAGTTTATTCTAAAAGTTAATCAAAGTGTATAATTTAATTGTAAAAATCAATTGGTACAATTAAAAATAAACTTAAATAGGAAAAGAGCTTATATTTATTTATGCTTATTAATAAAAAACAATAATTCATTTTGTTTTTAATTGTTGAAATAATACAAAAATATTAATAAATATGTATATAACAATTACATTAAAATATTAATAAAAATTTTAAAAAAATAATATATCACCTGCACAGTGCTTTCTCGAACAACTTGGGAAACTGTTTCGCGTAATTGAGCAGCCATTCCAGGCTTCCCCAAAGCTCTTGTAAACTTTCTTTCACTCATTTTGTTTAAATAAACGTGTAAAATCACTTACAATTATTGTTTTGTATACATAAATTTTTAAAAAATTATTAAACTTTCATTATTATTTTATAACTACATCGTTTGAATTGTATGGCACAAACCACATGTATTAAACTTAATTGACATAAATAAAAACATGTCAATTATCAACAACATAAGCTTCTGAAAGTCAATACAAAAAACTATTACAAAAAAACTTATTGACTAAACTACTCACAACATTTATATGTATATTATTCGATTAAAATATAATATAAAGAGATATTATTTGCATATTTTTAAATTTACTTATAAAAACTAAAATAAAAATTAATTTTTGATAATGCTGCATTCAATAATCTAATACTCAATATAATAATAAACGTAGTGGACGTATCATCAATAATTTCAGACTGTACATTGCACTTATTTCTTAACTATTATATACTTATAAATTTAAATTAATAATAAATTTATAGAAATGTCGAATTCTTAATATTTTTTTGTAGACACCTGAAATCATTCGACATGCACTTGAAGATATATAATTATCATTCAAATCCTTAATACTTTAACACCAAAAAACATGACTAACATTTTTCTAATACTTTAATAGTAATACTTTAATAAACAATATAAAATACACAATTAAATTTTTTGACAACTACACATAATACTGCCGACTGCATTATAAACTATTGCAACCATATCTAGCTAATTTACTGTGACAAGGCTTTTAAGGAAATAAATTAAAACCTCTTGCACAACGTATAACTTGTCACATATTGAAAAGAATATATTCATAATACTTGATTGAAGGTTAGCAAGTAGAAACTAAAAATAATAACTACAATTTAATTAAACACTATCGCAAGTATAAAAAAAAATTAATACAGATTCTCATCTTCAATATTCCTAAAGCACAATTGAATCAATCAAAATCATTTCATTCTTTGAACATTACAATAATATACGCTTTCATATTTTGCGCGAAAATACCCACCAATAACATTGTGATAAACTTCAAAAAAGGCCATTCTCACAACGCAAGAAAAAGTAAATTAAGATTAAACAATTATTGCAACGAAACCAAAACTGTTTTGCGTATGTAAAACTCTACTGCCATTTTATAAAAAACGAAGATTAACACATATATTTATGAGAAAACTTAAAAGTTCATTATATATTATCTAACTACTAAAAATGAATAGAGGTAAGAATTAGCTGATCAACTTAATAACATACATTATTTAACAATCCATGTCAACATTGCATCATTTTACTCAAAAAGTATTAACAAAAGCTTGAAAATATTTAAGAATATTATATTGATTTTTCCAATAGAATGTCGAGAAAAAATTATAAAATACACATGCAGCCCTGCAAATAAAAAAAATGCACATTTAAAATTTATAATATTGACAAAAAATTTTTTAATTAAAACAAGTTCGTCCTTAGGATATTTGTCGATTACTAAACAAAATATAGAGTTCCATTTCCTTCAAATAATATTATACTATACAAATAACTATTTAAAATAATACATAATACAATAACTAATTATATATTAATAAAAAAGGTGGGAAAAAGAAGAATTCTAAAAATGATGAGAATGATAAACCGTCTGAAAGTGAAAATAATAAAAGAACAGGTTCTGACCAGCAACAAAGTCAACCATCTCAACAACATCATCAAAGACCACAGTCACATCAACAGCAAAGTCAACAAACTCAACCTCAACAACAACAAACATGGCAACAAACTCACAAAAAACAACAGCAGCAACACAAAGAGCAACGTCAAAAACAAATACAAATGACTGCTGGACCACACTCACAATCGCTACAGATGCAAGGTCAGCCATCTCATCAGCCAGTTAAACAAGCATGGGGTAAAGAAGAACAAGTCATTCAAACACAAAATCAGCCCTCTGAACAGCAACCACAACGGCAACAAAAGTCTCGGCAAAGACAACGTAACAAGCATCCTCAACAACAACAACAGCGATACGAAGAGCAATGTCAAAAACAAACACAACCGACTGCTGGACCACACTCACAATCGCTACAGATGCAAGGTGAGCCATCTCATCAGCCCTCTGAACAGCAACCTCAGCAACAATTTAAGCCACAACAACATCAACAATACAAAGAGCAATGTCAAAAACAAATACAACAACCACATCAAACACAACCAACTGCTGGACCACACTCACAATCGCTACAAGTGCAAGGTCAACCATCTCATCAACCAGTTAAACAAGCATGGGGTAAAGAAGAACAAGTCATTCAAACACAAAATCAGCCCTCTGAACAGCAACCACAACGGCAACAAAAGTCTCGGCAAAGACAACGTAACAAGCATCCTCAACAACAACAACAGCGATACGAAGAGCAATGTCAAAAACAAACACAACCGACTGCTGGACCACACTCACAATCGCTACAGATGCAAGGTGAGCCATCTCATCAGCCCTCTGAACAGCAACCTCAGCAACAATTTAAGCCACAACAACATCAACAATACAAAGAGCAATCTCATCAGCCCTCTGAACAAGCAACCTCAGCAACAATTTAAGCCACAACAACATCAACAATACAAAGAGCAATGTCAAAAACAAATACAACAACCACATCAAACACAACCAACTGCTGGACCACACTCACAATCGCTACAAGTGCAAGGTCAACCATCTCATCAACCAGTTAAACAAGCATGGGGTAAAGAAGAACAAGTCATTCAAACACAAAATCAGCCCTCTGAACAGCAACCACAACGGCAACAAAAGTCTCGGCAAAGACAACGTAACAAGCATCCTCAACAACAACAACAGCGATACGAAGAGCAATGTCAAAAACAAACACAACCGACTGCTGGACCACACTCACAATCGCTACAGATGCAAGGTGAGCCATCTCATCAGCCCTCTGAACAGCAACCTCAGCAACAATTTAAGCCACAACAACATCAACAATACAAAGAGCAATGTCAAAAACAAATACAACAACCACATCAAACACAACCAACTGCTGGACCACACTCACAATCGCTACAAGTGCAAGGTCAACCATCTCATCAGCCAGTTAAACAAGCATGGAAAATAAAAGAGCCACTACCTCAGGAAGATAACATATTAGTTTCTAAATTACAAATGGCAACACTGGATGATTCACAAGTTCAAGCTCAGGATAAACAACCAGCATCCAAACAAATTCAATCAACACAAGCCCAACCAAATTCATCTATAAAAGTAAATATAGATTGATTACTACACCCTAATAAGGTTCTAATTTATAAAAGAATATATACATGATTACCTAAAAATGTATTTAAGAAACAATCATTTTTCACTTTGACTTCAATAACAGTTATAACTATTTATTCTGTTTGAATTTAATGAAGAAATGTATAAATGAAATAATGGGTTTATTTGTAGTTAACGAATGTATATCTGATACATTGAAACATTTGTGTTTATTATTAATAAAGTAAGATGTTAATATCTACAAAAATTACAAAGTAAAAGAATTTATACCAGTAATAGGCTTAAACTTTCCAAGTAAGTTCATTATATCTATTAATAAATCAGTTAAGAATTTGAGTGAAAATTCACTTACATTAACTTATATTACAATTATTAAAAATACAAAAAAGATTTCCCAATATATTATAATGTAATTTAATTAACATAGAGAAAATAGGCACAAAAAAATTATCAGAATTTAGGACTAAGATTAATGGTATTCACGTGAACTTATTTATAATTTTTATTATTAATAACTGCATGTTAAATATATATTTTATTAATTTTTATTATAGCTCAAAAAACATTAATGCATTGTTTAAATTATGATGCAATAAAGTATACGTCATATATTATTCATGAGAAATAAATTATTTTTATTAGAATTCTGGTCAAATAACATCGTATCAAACTACCGGAGGAATCTTAGACATACCACATCGAAAGAATCCTCTCGTAGCTGGTAAATCTGGACGTCGGATTGAAGTTTTCACAAATATGATGGAAATTAAGTTGGGGCCAAAGTTTAAGCCTTTAGCAATTCATTACGATGTTGATATAGTACCCAATATTCCAAAATATTTAATGAGAGCTGTATTTAAAGAAGCCAAGAAAAAATTATTTCCTAACAGCAATCCAGCTTTTGACGGGAAAAAAAATGCATTTAGTTGTGGATATTTACCAATAAAAAGTCCAGTGTGTATACGAAATGAAATTATTTTTATTTTTATATTGCTACATTAAACGTATATATTGCATTGTTTAGACTACCACATCGGTAACTGTTTATAACGAGGATGGAAAAGAGAAAAATTTCCAAGTTACAATTAAATTCGCGAATGAAATTAATCTGTCATGGCTGAAGAAAACATCCGCTGGTATGAAACTTAACGAAAGTCACCAAATTAGCATTCAAGCTCTCGATATTATATTACGTGATGCACCATCTCAGAATTCAACAATAGTGAGTTTACCCATAGAAAAGTTTGATATAAATTGTTGAAAGATTACGAGATTAATGGAAATTCCTTCACAGGTGGGACGTTCTTTTTTTTCACCACCCAAAGGACAAGTGATGTCTCTAGGAGGTGGTATGGATTTATGGGTTGGTCTTTTCCAATCAGCAGTTTTAGGATGGAAGCCATTTCTAAATGTTGATGGTAATTAAAACTGACAGATAATGGATTTCTCATATTTTTACCGTCACTAAATCATAGCTATTTTATTGAAAACGTGTTTCAGTGGTTCACAAAGGATTTCCAAAGTCGGAAAATGTAATAGATGCGATGAAAAATATTTGCTTATCATCTGAGGGTAGATATCAACAGACACAGGAAAGAAATTTAAACGATCCTAAAGTTTTGTGCGACTTGATTCATGCCCACAAAGATAAAATAAGAAGTTTTTTAAAAAATTTAAAAGTAACAGTAGAAATTCCTGGTCAACCTACATCGAGAAGAACTCAACGTATTGTTGATCTGGTCAAATCAGCAAGAGAAAATGTATTTGAATACAATAAAACGAAAATAAGTGTTGAGCAATATTACAGACTAGAAAAGAAATATACTCTCAGATATCCATTTTTACCGTGCCTATGGGTTGGTCCTAGAGACAAAAATATTCACGTTCCACCAGAAGTAAGAGAGGCACTGGAATAGTGTGTAACAAATAGAAATGATTTATTTTTGCAATATTTTATTTTTTAGATTTGTACAATAGTTCCTGGCCAAGCAACACAGAAGGTTTTAACAGAAACTCAAACAGCATCAATGGTTAGATATGCAGCAACTGGAACCGAAACACGCAAGAAAAAAATAATGGAAGCTGTAAGTATAAAATCACCAACGAATAGTCGGGAAGAAGCGTGTATCACAGATTTCCTAATTTATTGATTATATATTTCAGTTTCACACTATGGATTATAGTAGTAATCCATGCATGAAGGAATTTGACATTTCTATAAGCGGTGAATTTGAAAAAGTTCCAGCTCGTGTTTTGGATCCACCTAAGCTACAATACAAGAATAGAGTTGCTCAAGTTAACAAAGGAGTATGGCGTCCAGATAAGTTTTTAACTCCCAGTTCATTGATTTCAAGTGATGGATCTTGGACAATTCTAAACCTTAATCAATCCAGAAATCAAAATGATAGAGATCTTTACGCATTAAACGATGCGTTGATCCATAGAGGTGAATTTACATATTTATCGATTGCATTAAAATATTATATAAATAATAAATCTTCTAAAAGTGGGTTTTGCTCTTCAAAGGTCGAAATGTAGATATGATTATTGGTAAACCATCAACACCATTTAGAACTATATCTTTAAGAGGACCTGATACCCGAGAACTTATTGGCTATTTTAACGATCAAAAGAGAAAAGGTCTAAAATTGATAATCGTCGTTGTTCCCGAAATCAAGGGACATTATAGTACGTTGATTATCGATTTTATCCGTATGTGATATTGAATTTTGTGATTAAAATAAAATTTTATATTTGTATTAGGTAAAGTAAAACAAATAACCGAGCTCAATATCGGTATTTTAACTCAATGTTTGAAAGCAAGAACTCTTTCGAGACTAAGCGATGCCACAATAGATAATATTTTATTAAAAATTAATGCAAAATTAAATGGAGTTAATCATATGTTTGAAAGACAAATTAGGTAATTGTACAATTCTGTAAAATAAAATCTTGATAGAATATTGCTAATGAAAAAATAATTTTATGTAGCCGTCCTAAATGTCTGGCACGTCCGTGTATGATTGTTGGTGCCGATGTTACTCATCCATCACCGGATGCCATTGACATACCTTCAATTGCTGCCGTAAGATATTTAATTTTTTTAATCCAGTATTATTTTAAAAAACACTCCATTTTTATTAATTATGTCATTATTGGTCCTTTAAACGTCTGTATGTCAGATATTAATACTCATTGTTATTTTGACTTAGCAATGATAATATGCTGTTAAATTTTTTGAAATGGAAATTAAAAAATTTTTTAACCGGGACGAGGAGTCCTCTTGTTGATATGTCGGCTAAATATAGATTCCAGTTTTAATTTTATTTCCTAAAATTCCAATAAAGACCAATAACTTTATATTTAATTTTTTTTATTAATATTGAGAATGCTTTATTAAAATTGTTATTTAGGTTGCTGCTAGTCATGATCCTAATGCATTTATGTATAATATTGAAATAAGACTGCAACCTCCTCGACAAGAGGTTATACAGCATCTTACAGAAATTATGATGCTTCAGTTGCGATACTTTAAAGAGAAAACTGGGCATCAACCGGAAAAAATAATTTTTTACAGGTACAGTATTGTTTGCTTTTGCATGTTTAGTTCAATAGAACTTTTATGGCTATTTTATTACTTGATTTGAATTAAAAAGAGTTATTTTAACATGAAATTGTTCAATTGAATTTTCACATGATACAGTTCTTAAAATCATAAGAAGTTCCCAAAATCATTTGTATCTTTCTGTTCAAATACTCTTTTTTTATAATAATTTACTGATTTAATAATTTTACCTACTTTTTAATATAAGGTAATTTAAAATTTTTGAATTATAACTTTTAAGAAGTAGGAAATGGGTGGTCAGTGTATGGTTACAGAATTTTAAAGCTGAGAGATGTAGTTGTAAAAAATATGTATGTGTAGTAAAAATTATTTTTAATTCTATTTAAAACTAAGATACTTCTGAGTCATAAATTATGCATAAAAAATAATTTTTTGAAGTTTTTCACAATAATTAGTTAATTTTTTATGGTTTAAAAATATAGATGCGTGTGCATAATGTCAGAATATTGGAAATATTTTGCCCATATTCATGTAATTTTGTGCTTGGAGATAATTTCATTCTCTAAAAACTGCATTTCCATACGAAATAATTTTACCTACATGTTATTTTATGTTGCAGAGATGGTGTTAGCGAAGGACAGTTTCAGCAAATAATGACTGTTGAACTTAAAGCTATTCAAGCGGCTTGTTTAAAACTTAATGAATCTTACAGACCAAAAATAACCTTTTTAGTTGTTCAAAAAAGGCATCACATAAGGTTGTTTCCCGTTTCTACTAAGAATTCGGATGATGTTAATAAAAACTTTAATGTTCAAGCTGGTACAATTGTTGACACAAACATAACTCATCCGACTCATATTGATTTTTATTTAGTTTCTCATGCTAGTATTCAAGTACGTACAATTAAAAAATTAGGCTGTTACTCAACATCATAAATATTCTGAAAATTAAAAGTATTGGATTTGTTTTTTCAAATCAGGGTACGGCAAGGCCAACGAAATACAGGTGTTTGTGGGATGATTCTGATATGTCAGAAGATGAAATTGAGAATTTAACGTATTTCCTTTGTCATATGTTTTCACGTTGTACACGATCTGTGAGCTACCCAACTCCAACTTATTATGCTCATTTGGCAGCTTTTAGGGCAAGAGCACTCACACAAGAGTATTATTTTTATTATCTATTACATTCTTTTTGTATTGAAAATATTTATTTTAAATGACAATAATAATTATTTTTCAGTGTTCCTATCAAGTTAAATGATCTACTGCAAGAACAACATAGAAAATTGACAATAAATTCAGAAATTTTGAAGGGAATGCCGATGTTTTTTGTATAAACATGTTTTTAACAATTATTTCACATTCTTTGTGTCTTATTAGAAATTTTATTGTATTTTTATTGTATAATTCATACAATAATATATGTAGTCAGTCATAAGTTAATAGTATAGACCATTAGGTTGATATTTTGTAATTGTTAATAATTTAGTATGCTTTTATTTGTATCACTTACTATTTACACATGTTATATCAAGCATTAGCTTTTATACTGTATGATACTATAGAAAAACTCATGTCTAAATGAATACTTATTTTTTTTTAATATTTAAATATGCAAATATATAGAAAATAATAGAGTTAGTTTGTAAAACTTTCATTAAATGTTGATTTATAATACTCTAGTTTATAAATATATCTATACTTATTATTGTAAAAGTTTTATTAAACAAGTCTAGTTGCTTTGTTATTATTCAAAATTATACAAGAGTTAAGATTTTTTTAATTACTTTGTACTTGTATAGTTCATATATACATTTCAATAAATACATAATAATACTAACTGTTAATATAATCAATGTTAAATTAAGTAAATAAATATTTTTGTGCAATGTTACATTTTTGAGCCATTTAATTTTAGCTTTGAAGTAATTATGTATTCTTTATTTTATAAAATTATGAAAATCTATAATATTGGATAACTTCGCTTTATGGCGACCGCGATTTCAAATAGTTCTTTTTTTTGTATGTATCTATATATGTTAAAATTTTAATTAGATATCGAATTACCCAAACCAACTATTTGTAATAAATAAAAAAATTTAATTGGAAATATCGTTTGACTATGAAGCATAGGGCTGCTTAATCAAATTTTGTGATTAAGGCGCAATTTAGGTCTTAATAATCCATGAAATAGTGTAATTTGTTGGTTGTTAGCTAAATACAACAAAAAAATCGATGAAAAATCGCAAAAAAATCTATAGTTTTTTATTTTCTAAAATTTCACATAATATATTAACTGGCTAATTTTTTATAAATAATTTCAATACTATTTTATTTGTAAATGAATTGCAAATAATGAAATTAAGAAGAAAATCTATTTTTATATAAATTGATAGGAAATTTTAATGTATTTAAAAAACCTATAATTATTAATATAACTTAATAAATTTTTAATTTTTCTTTTGAACTCTAGAGAAATTAAGTAATTTATGTACACTTTATTTGTGCAAAATTTAATTGTAAATTGAATTATGTGAACATTTTCTAAATTTATTTTTGTCCAATGTGCTATCCGATTTTACCTTTTTCAACGATTTAAAAAAAATATAATTATAGTGCAGCAAAATATTTTTCTTACATTTTTTTAAATCTTGGATTGTCTTAATAATAGGGATAAAAATAACTAAAAACAGTAGAACAAGAAAAAATTAGAGGAAATAAAATTTGTGAAATTTTGTTTATTATAATGAAATATATAAAGTGTTCCTTTTTTGTAAAGATTTCTCCATTTTTAATTTTCCAATCGATTTGTATAAAAATGGATTTTCTTCGTAATTTTATTAGGTTCGATCGATTCATTCACACTATAGTATTGAAATTATAATATTTTATTGTAAACAGAAAATGTAACAGAATGAATTTTTTTAATTAAAATCGTTTTTAAAAAATTATATGGTAAACATTTCGAATGGCATTTGATAAAACAAGAAACTAGATTTTTTGATGATTTTTCACGTATTTAGTTTACTGTATTTTGATTATTGTACGACCAAAAAAGTTCTCCATTTCTTGGTCTATAATAAAAATTGGAAGATACTATCAATCTAAAACTTTCTGGTTAAATTCTCCGATTCTTGGAAATTAAGCTTAATGGCCGATTTATGAGCCAAGTCATAAAATAATAATTGAAAATTACCGGATAAAACACCGGCGATGGTACGAAACTGATATCATTTTTAAAAAGATTTTTTCATATTTTCATGGCAATGGTGGATTTTTATACCCAGATTAATATTGTAAAAATAATATAAAAGTGTACACTTGGTGGTGGTACACTTGATGATGAACAAGAAATAACAAATGAAGTCAAAGGATAGTTAGTCTGAGTTATAAATCGTATGGTTATAATGCCAAGGTACTCTGTGAATTAAGAAAATTCAACTGTTGTTCCAATAAAATTCTTTTTTTTATTTCTTGATTTTTTATTCTTTTTACCCATTTATTTTGTTATTGATCAATTCGTTTTACTTTTAATCCTTTCAATGACATGGTAAGTAATATATCAATGGAAAACAATTTTCATTATTGTTATAATTATCTTTCGAATTCGTAATTACTGACAATGTTTGTAAGTTTGTGTTTTTCTCAAATTAAAAAAAAAATTGATAGATTTTATTATTTCATTAATCAAAAACTTTTGCATAATATACTAAATATAATTTGAAAATTTTGGAATGTATCATGTAATCAAAGGATTTATACGTATCGCTTTTTTTTTAAATGTTTTATTTTCAGTTCCTAACCGTTTAAAATTTTTTTTATACTTGTAATTATCCCATTTTTCACTAGTATGCTAATTGTGTTAAGGAATTTCCCGAAAAAACAATAATTTGTGAAATTATTAGTGAATCATGATCAATTAAGATGAGGTTTAAACGAATTTTTAATTCTGTATTTGAGTAAATTTGCGAACAAAAAATTTTTTACATATTTAATTTTTTTTAATTTTATTTCTTTTTATTTGTATTTTATTTTATTAACATATTAATAAAAAAAGTAACTTTTCTAAATAAATTAAAAAAAAAAACTATACAGTATTCAATATTAATTATAATATTATTATAATATTACCATTTTTTTCTGTTCACAGTCATTAAAATAATGGTTTTAATTTTTACTAAGAGAATTTAATATACAGCTTAATTTTTTGGAGGATGAATACGGAAATTACAATTTCGCTGCTTATTTTCATTAATCATATTAAACCTTTGGAGTATTTCAAAAGAAATATTATCTTGTAAAATATAATCCTTATTACATTATCTAATTTATCCATTGAATTTTAATAAAATCAATCATATACCTATTTGAACATTATGTATTTTAATAGTATTAAGTTTGTTGTAATAATCAATAGTATTGTAATGATATTAAACAGAATTTTTTATTTTAATTCATTTACCTGCTAAAATTATGTTTTCAGATAAGTTTTTACAACAATATAGAAAGTAAATTACAATAATATTAAAAAAAGGTAATGTTAAACTTAATTTGATTTAATAGTTACTATTTTTTATTGCTGTTGTTACTGTTTATTATTTTATTTTTATATGTTAGACGGCATGTAAATTGTATAAGTCAATATATGGTCAGACATAATTTAAGTAGTATGTACAAACCTTATCGTTAAATGTATGGCATATATTTTATATATACACTGTAATTGTACTTTCATGGTATTTTCGAACTGTTTGAACAAAGTGAAAATCTCTCTTAGCTTCGTAATTCATCGACTGCTAGGAGCATCAGAAAAAACTGTTTAGTCGTTGGAGTGTTCTTTTATATTAAAATTACAAAAAAAAATGAATATAGTTTCGAGATTCATTCCTCTTACAACACATTCCAATGTCCAGATAATTTTCTAATCAAAAGCACACTTTAAAATCTTTATAAGATCCTAAATACTCTCATTCTATGGAACCATACAAAGTTAGTGCTTATTTGGCATTGAAAACTCACCTATAGAATACCAAGCGAAATATCTATTTTACTAGGAAGTATTCTTCTACAAACGTATATAGAAAAATAAATAAGAATGTAACAACTCACTGACGGAAAATTCTTCCCAAAACAAAAAGCGATAAGCATAAAAGAATTTATTCAAAAGATCAAAGAGTGTAGGCCTTTGACACCAATGTTGAACGAAAATATTTTTAACACTATAGCAGAGATCATAGAAATTGCTTCCAAATATTAATATCAATAATTGCGACAGAACAATTATACTTAATCAAACTTTTATTTTATAAGTTGTACATGATTTTTTGTTGATATAAACTTCCAAACAAGATTAATAGAAAAAGTAAACACCCCACTAGAGGCAGAGAAAAAGTATCGCATGACTATATAGTTTTCCTATTAGTTATAATCAGTTGCCTATACAAACTTTAGTATAAACAACTGTAATATATTTATAATGATTCGTCACCGAAATTTCGAAGACAGATATGCTGATAGAAGTTTACGAGTGCAAAAGAACTTTAGATCCTATAAAAAAATCATATTATGGATTACCAAATATATTATAAGTTGTTGTTTATTATAAATTCTATTATAGTAGTACCTACAAAAATCAAAATATAATTACACATTTGAAAAATGGTAAATTTATGTCGTTGATATATGGAGTGGTCACACATCTACTCAGTAGGTTTGTAAATAAGATTTCAAATATAATATGAAAAATTTAGTTCTTCGTTTACTAGACGTTTTGACCACATTAATTTGTTCGGTCAGAAACGTAATTGTAACATTTAATTGCAAGAAAGACAATTGAATATATCAAGAAATAAAAGATTTTTTGAAAAAAGATGACTAATTTTAATAAATCTCCCTTGTGCCCTTATTAAAGAGGAAAGCATGTTGACTTTTTTTCAAATTTTATGATCGAATCTATAATACTGAATGAAAAACTCAAGCAATGCGGAATAAGTCATTACAGAAATGATCGCTTGTATAAGGTTAAAGGATGAAGGGAAAAATTTTAAAAAGAATTGTTTAATATTATGATAGTGTTGGCGATAAGCCCGCATCACTCATTAACGCATATTTTTGTTTCCCCTTCTCCCTCTGTATGCAACTGTCCCTCTCCCAATCCAACCACCCATTCCTACCCGCCGTCCTCTCAACACCTCTGTCTACCTGGGGAAAAGTACGTGTCCTTATCGGTCGGAGGTCGACTTAAAGGACCTGTAGAGAATATGGACACCGCGGCTAGACGTCGTAAACCGCCGTGGTGCCGCGAAATCTGGTCTCGGTGGGGCGTCGAGCGATCCGAGTCGGTAAATGGGGTAGGGTAGGTAAGGCAACACAATCCGACCTCGAAAGAGACGTACCGTGAACGCCAGATTCCTGGTCGGGAAACCCCGACGCCTCCTCGGTCGCAAAGAAGAGCGGAGCGATTCGACGCAATAAAAGGAAACACCGATTTAAAGAATACCCTAGCGTTCAACTGAGATTAAGTTTACGTACACAGCGGAGCATGAGCGATCGGGATATTCCCAGATTACCTGTGTAAATGTCTTGGCACCTTACCTCCGGATGAGACGAGCCGTATGCCCAAGAAGCAAGAAAATAAGCGGCGAGCGGCAAATGAAAGGCAATGACAACGGCCGCGTTAGAGTAACGGGTGAGAGGAGGGAGAAAAAGGATAAAAGCGAACCTAAAGTGCGAAAGGGCACTTTTTCTTCCTACTCCGTTTTTTTTTCGCTAGAATTCGACAAGGGATTCAGTTGCTCAAAGCAAGACATAGCGCCGAACTTTATTGTCAATCGCCACATCCAGAATAAAAAATATCAAAAGTTAAAATAATTTGTATTTGTTGAATTTACACCAACCCTTCAATCGAAAACTACAGAAAGTGTTGGATTTATGTATAAATGTTAATTTGAATTTGATGTTTCGAAGAATCTAACTTATTAACTCCAATGTAAAGCAAATAAGTATTTTGCTGCAATTTAATTTTAAGGGCGGTTTTACGAATCGAGAGATATTCTACCCGTAAGCACAAAAAACGTATCACGAGAACTCGTGATATAAGAGCCGGCGATATTGGAAATAAACAGAAAAAAAAAAGTCAGGAGGTCTCCGCTAGAAAGAAGCCGATGAAAACGAAGAAATGACCGGCAGAGAACGGGCCGAAGGCCTACAGAAACGCTTACGGGGAAAATGAAAACTGGAAACGCATAAATAACTTTGCGACACTCGAACCGCGGCCGAATATTCCATTACGCGCGCGGCAAATCCGTAAGGAGTACAACCGTATCATAAGAAGCTAGATTTAATATTATTATACGTCGCATATGGCAGTGTGATTGCTTTGTTGTAGAAATCATACCCGCAGTCTTTAGTCTTAAGATCGCCGACAGAAAAACAAAAGAATGTGTAAGAACCGCAAGGAGATAAGCAAAAATTCGAATAGTGGGGACGAGTTCTCGAGTCGATAAATAAGGGCGACTCAGATTCGGGACCTCTTTTTTTCCCTTGCGACTCTTGAGATAGAGCCTTATTACGAAATTCGTAATAAAGATTTTAAAAACAAATTATCAATTGTAAATTTATTGAGAACAGGGGGGGGGGCGCAAAAAAAAAATTATATTTGCATGGAGTATTTGTAACGATCAGGTATCTGCTTGTAATTAATTTTATTGTGCGTACCTGGGACTGCATGGGTGGGGAGAGTTATCAACTGTAAAATATTCTATATGTAGTTAGTTCGACTTTAACTCAACCCTAGCAAGGTTGCAACTCTGCAACTATTTGTATATTTGCAATTTATTGCTTTTAATCTAAAATAAATAAATTAAACAAATCTGTGTTGCATTTCAATTTTCAGCACAAAGAATATAGATTGATTTTTTCGGCGTAATCTTACATGCGCATGAAAAACTATTTGACTCTGATCTGTGAAAGATTTTTCATCTGACATATATTTATGCCTATTTTTATTTCTTTCATTCGGTATGATTTATCCTGTATATACTAATTATTGCATTTTTCTAAAATCCTTAACATCTTGTGAATATTTTAGTAAACACCAAATTTTTATTTTTTATTCAAGTGGTGATAGCAAAATACCTTATTTCAATTTAATGAAATGAGGTATATTTTAAGGAGATGATTAAATAAATTTTATATCGCATTGACATTTTTCGTAACTCTAATTTTAATTTAATTGAAAAGATTGAGCAAATAAAAATATTTTATTTTTTATGATACAAGTATTGTTTCTTGTTTGAAGCTTCGTCTGAAACTGCCCTTCAACTTTACCTAAAGATCCCAAATTTACATTTTTGCCATTAAATTTATTAGAGCAAATCGACAGTTTCACCATTATAATCGTCTAATCTGGACAGCTAAGATTAAGAATTCGAAAACGGGGCTTTTCAAATCATTTGCAAGGCTTTGACTCATCCGTCAGGTAGCGAAAAGATTTTCCGTAACGGTTATACATTATTTAAATTTTAAATTGGTGTATGTGCAACGGAACACCTTGTAAATTTTGCCTATGAATACTTTAAACCAATTGTACACACTTTTACGAATATGCACAATTGAAATGTAAAAAATTTTACTTAACATAATCATAAAAATTGAATAATCTGGCATCGATCCAAATGTCCCTTTATTCCAGAAGAAATTTTTTTATTCGATTAAATGAGGATTTAAATGATCCGATCTATGCGCGCATGTATAGGATACTAAAGTGCGCATATGAGTATGAACCTGGTTATCATGTTTAATTAGCGATTAAAACAAGCCTTGATTCATTCAACACACCAAGCACTTTCCATCAAATTTATTAACTGATTAGCAACTTTATAATCTTTATTTTTATGTGATATTAAATATATTACTACTACTACTACTACTACTACTACTACTATTGTTATTGTTATTATTTTAAATATTAATTCATCGTTCGGGCTTATATATCATCGGAAATAGAACATAAATATCGAAGAAAAAAATAATCAAAATTTCAGGGACATTTGAAGCGTGGAAGGTTAAGATCAAACTCGAGCTAATCGACCTGGGGACCCAATCTCTGGGGCACCAGAACATCACCAGGCTATCGTTAGTCCAGTCATTTTTGTCAAAACAACAACAATTTTATAAGTGCCCAAGATTTTATTCAATCGATCAATTACGACGCATAGAAAAGGAATAAAATACGGCTATGAGAGCGGACATTTGTTTGAATAAACGTTTCAACAAAAAAATTCCAATTTTTCATTGCAAACATTTTTAACTTTCCAAGTTTTATTTTTCTGACTAATGATTATTTACACAAAGAAAGCATTCATGAAGTTTTATAATATTAAGCTGATCAATACCTGATCAAAAAGCTCTTACTGTGAAAATGAATCTGCAAATCAAAAGTGGGCGCGGCACATTGATTACTCATGATTTAATTGTTTTTGAGGGAGCTTTGAAAATCGAAAACATTACTTAATTTCAGCGCAACAGGTTGCAAAATATGCGCGAATTTTTTTTTTGAAGCTCCTTTAAAGACTCAGAATCATAAATTATCAAAAAGTACATAATTTTTTATTTTACAATACCTTTAAAATTTTTTGAAAGTCCAACCTTAATTAATAAATCCGTGCAAAAAACCAATCTATTATCATTCAATTTTTTCATCAAACAATGCATCAAAATACATTTCTTTAACTTTTTTCAAAATGCAAATATCTTTATTACATGCTTGGTGATCAACAGATCAAGCTTATCAAGAATTGCAGCAAAATTATGCAACGTACATGGATTTAACAAAGCCAAACAGAAATTTGAATAAATTTACTATTCAAGAAAATTAACTCTTTTTTATTATATTATTTATTAAGTACTCGATGCCGCGATGTTAACGCAAAAAAATTTAATACATTTTACTGCGTAGATGAGTGGAGGTTCCCCCACCACGTCGACCACTCAAAGGGGGGTGGGGAGAACGGGGAACCAGAGGATCGAGAGGTTTTTTAAAACGCGAGTCGGCCTCTCAAATTTTCTAACGAACAAAAATCTAATAAAAATCTGTAATATCTATTTAATCAAAGCACAGACTTACGGATTTTAAATTCTCACTTTGACTTTTCAATAAAAATAGCATCTATGCATCAGCTTCATATTAAACAATTTTATTAATGTTTTATTTGTGCAAATATATTGGGAAAATAAATATTTGCAGACTTGAGGCTTTCTGTAACGAAAATATTGGAATTAAATTATTATTTAGAAGCTTTCGTAATGAAACAAATAAAGTTGGTAAAATATCTTCATCCGAGGATTATTTTTCAAGAAATTTAGCCTTTTTTCGGAGAAAAAGTAGCAAATTCTTTAACGTTAATTTACACCATTTCCGATTCTAATTAACAAGCAACATACTGATTTTCTCCTTTTACATTTTACACGTCACTAAGTGATTGTAAAAAAATCTCTCGTATTTCGTGTCAAACAACAGATTTTGTGCTCTTTCCAGCTAAAATGACCGGACTTTTATCATTTGCACATTTTTCCCCGAACGCTTACACAGGCAGAATGTAATCTCCCATAAACAATATAATACATAAAATATATAACGCAACCCCATCCCCCATTTAAATTGAAGTCTGAAGCTTTCCATTCCCCCCTCCCACCAGCCGCTACAGCAGAAAATCGATGCTCTTTTCCATTTCTGTGATTGTTGTAGAATTAACAATAAACATTGATGTCGTCCCCTGGCATTGCATGCACATATGGAATAGACGAATATTAATCGGACCAAGTTTCCAAGTTTTTTGTGTAATATCAGACAAAGAGAAAAAACACATGTCAACATTTTTTACATGATTTTCACAAACCAAATGTCACAAAGAACAAATTTCGCATGTGTAGCAATAAGAGTTAATATTCTAAAACAATTAGTAATTTATTTATTACAAGTAGATGTTACTTTGTTAAGAAGAGTTAAGAAAAACCAAATCAAGGTCTGGAACATTCAACTATTCATTATCATGCACCCAACAAAGTGATACATCCGTTTGAAATTATTCATTTCATCGTCATAACAACATCATCTCGTATTTCAAATTCTTTAAATTTCCGCGAAATCCACATCCGATCCCGAACAAAGATGGCAGCACCCACAATCACTGGAAACCACAACAACGGACAATAACAAAAAGTAATTCTTCCGCAGATTAAAATTCCGACAATTGAAGTTAAACAAAAATTCTGAAGAAACTATATTTATTTTATATATATATATATATATATACGAGAAAACTTAAAAGTTCATTATATATTATCTAACTACTAAAAATGAATAGAGGTAAGAATTAGCTGATCAACTTAATAACATACATTATTTAACAATCCATGTCAACATTGCATCATTTTACTCAAAAAGTATTAACAAAAGCTTGAAAATATTTAAGAATATTATATTGATTTTTCCAATAGAATGTCGAGAAAAAATTATAAAATACACATGCAGCCCTGCAAATAAAAAAAATGCACATTTAAAATTTATAATATTGACAAAAAATTTTTTAATTAAAACAAGTTCGTCCTTAGGATATTTGTCGATTACTAAACAAAATATAGAGTTCCATTTCCTTCAAATAATATTATACTATACAAATAACTATTTAAAATAATACATAATACAATAACTAATTATATATTAATAAAAAAGGTGGGAAAAAGAAGAATTCTAAAAATGATGAGAATGATAAACCGTCTGAAAGTGAAAATAATAAAAGAACAGGTTCTGACCAGCAACAAAGTCAACCATCTCAACAACATCATCAAAGACCACAGTCACATCAACAGCAAAGTCAACAAACTCAACCTCAACAACAACAAACATGGCAACAAACTCACAAAAAACAACAGCAGCAACACAAAGAGCAACGTCAAAAACAAATACAAATGACTGCTGGACCACACTCACAATCGCTACAGATGCAAGGTCAGCCATCTCATCAGCCAGTTAAACAAGCATGGGGTAAAGAAGAACAAGTCATTCAAACACAAAATCAGCCCTCTGAACAGCAACCACAACGGCAACAAAAGTCTCGGCAAAGACAACGTAACAAGCATCCTCAACAACAACAACAGCGATACGAAGAGCAATGTCAAAAACAAACACAACCGACTGCTGGACCACACTCACAATCGCTACAGATGCAAGGTGAGCCATCTCATCAGCCCTCTGAACAGCAACCTCAGCAACAATTTAAGCCACAACAACATCAACAATACAAAGAGCAATGTCAAAAACAAATACAACAACCACATCAAACACAACCAACTGCTGGACCACACTCACAATCGCTACAAGTGCAAGGTCAACCATCTCATCAACCAGTTAAACAAGCATGGGGTAAAGAAGAACAAGTCATTCAAACACAAAATCAGCCCTCTGAACAGCAACCACAACGGCAACAAAAGTCTCGGCAAAGACAACGTAACAAGCATCCTCAACAACAACAACAGCGATACGAAGAGCAATGTCAAAAACAAACACAACCGACTGCTGGACCACACTCACAATCGCTACAGATGCAAGGTGAGCCATCTCATCAGCCCTCTGAACAGCAACCTCAGCAACAATTTAAGCCACAACAACATCAACAATACAAAGAGCAATGTCAAAAACAAATACAACAACCACATCAAACACAACCAACTGCTGGACCACACTCACAATCGCTACAAGTGCAAGGTCAACCATCTCATCAACCAGTTAAACAAGCATGGGGTAAAGAAGAACAAGTCATTCAAACACAAAATCAGCCCTCTGAACAGCAACCACAACGGCAACAAAAGTCTCGGCAAAGACAACGTAACAAGCATCCTCAACAACAACAACAGCGATACGAAGAGCAATGTCAAAAACAAACACAACCGACTGCTGGACCACACTCACAATCGCTACAGATGCAAGGTGAGCCATCTCATCAGCCCTCTGAACAGCAACCTCAGCAACAATTTAAGCCACAACAACATCAACAATACAAAGAGCAATGTCAAAAACAAATACAACAACCACATCAAACACAACCAACTGCTGGACCACACTCACAATCGCTACAAGTGCAAGGTCAACCATCTCATCAGCCAGTTAAACAAGCATGGAAAATAAAAGAGCCACTACCTCAGGAAGATAACATATTAGTTTCTAAATTACAAATGGCAACACTGGATGATTCACAAGTTCAAGCTCAGGATAAACAACCAGCATCCAAACAAATTCAATCAACACAAGCCCAACCAAATTCATCTATAAAAGTAAATATAGATTGATTACTACACCCTAATAAGGTTCTAATTTATAAAAGAATATATACATGATTACCTAAAAATGTATTTAAGAAACAATCATTTTTCACTTTGACTTCAATAACAGTTATAACTATTTATTCTGTTTGAATTTAATGAAGAAATGTATAAATGAAATAATGGGTTTATTTGTAGTTAACGAATGTATATCTGATACATTGAAACATTTGTGTTTATTATTAATAAAGTAAGATGTTAATATCTACAAAAATTACAAAGTAAAAGAATTTATACCAGTAATAGGCTTAAACTTTCCAAGTAAGTTCATTATATCTATTAATAAATCAGTTAAGAATTTGAGTGAAAATTCACTTACATTAACTTATATTACAATTATTAAAAATACAAAAAAGATTTCCCAATATATTATAATGTAATTTAATTAACATAGAGAAAATAGGCACAAAAAAATTATCAGAATTTAGGACTAAGATTAATGGTATTCACGTGAACTTATTTATAATTTTTATTATTAATAACTGCATGTTAAATATATATTTTATTAATTTTTATTATAGCTCAAAAAACATTAATGCATTGTTTAAATTATGATGCAATAAAGTATACGTCATATATTATTCATGAGAAATAAATTATTTTTATTAGAATTCTGGTCAAATAACATCGTATCAAACTACCGGAGGAATCTTAGACATACCACATCGAAAGAATCCTCTCGTAGCTGGTAAATCTGGACGTCGGATTGAAGTTTTCACAAATATGATGGAAATTAAGTTGGGGCCAAAGTTTAAGCCTTTAGCAATTCATTACGATGTTGATATAGTACCCAATATTCCAAAATATTTAATGAGAGCTGTATTTAAAGAAGCCAAGAAAAAATTATTTCCTAACAGCAATCCAGCTTTTGACGGGAAAAAAAATGCATTTAGTTGTGGATATTTACCAATAAAAAGTCCAGTGTGTATACGAAATGAAATTATTTTTATTTTTATATTGCTACATTAAACGTATATATTGCATTGTTTAGACTACCACATCGGTAACTGTTTATAACGAGGATGGAAAAGAGAAAAATTTCCAAGTTACAATTAAATTCGCGAATGAAATTAATCTGTCATGGCTGAAGAAAACATCCGCTGGTATGAAACTTAACGAAAGTCACCAAATTAGCATTCAAGCTCTCGATATTATATTACGTGATGCACCATCTCAGAATTCAACAATAGTGAGTTTACCCATAGAAAAGTTTGATATAAATTGTTGAAAGATTACGAGATTAATGGAAATTCCTTCACAGGTGGGACGTTCTTTTTTTTCACCACCCAAAGGACAAGTGATGTCTCTAGGAGGTGGTATGGATTTATGGGTTGGTCTTTTCCAATCAGCAGTTTTAGGATGGAAGCCATTTCTAAATGTTGATGGTAATTAAAACTGACAGATAATGGATTTCTCATATTTTTACCGTCACTAAATCATAGCTATTTTATTGAAAACGTGTTTCAGTGGTTCACAAAGGATTTCCAAAGTCGGAAAATGTAATAGATGCGATGAAAAATATTTGCTTATCATCTGAGGGTAGATATCAACAGACACAGGAAAGAAATTTAAACGATCCTAAAGTTTTGTGCGACTTGATTCATGCCCACAAAGATAAAATAAGAAGTTTTTTAAAAAATTTAAAAGTAACAGTAGAAATTCCTGGTCAACCTACATCGAGAAGAACTCAACGTATTGTTGATCTGGTCAAATCAGCAAGAGAAAATGTATTTGAATACAATAAAACGAAAATAAGTGTTGAGCAATATTACAGACTAGAAAAGAAATATACTCTCAGATATCCATTTTTACCGTGCCTATGGGTTGGTCCTAGAGACAAAAATATTCACGTTCCACCAGAAGTAAGAGAGGCACTGGAATAGTGTGTAACAAATAGAAATGATTTATTTTTGCAATATTTTATTTTTTAGATTTGTACAATAGTTCCTGGCCAAGCAACACAGAAGGTTTTAACAGAAACTCAAACAGCATCAATGGTTAGATATGCAGCAACTGGAACCGAAACACGCAAGAAAAAAATAATGGAAGCTGTAAGTATAAAATCACCAACGAATAGTCGGGAAGAAGCGTGTATCACAGATTTCCTAATTTATTGATTATATATTTCAGTTTCACACTATGGATTATAGTAGTAATCCATGCATGAAGGAATTTGACATTTCTATAAGCGGTGAATTTGAAAAAGTTCCAGCTCGTGTTTTGGATCCACCTAAGCTACAATACAAGAATAGAGTTGCTCAAGTTAACAAAGGAGTATGGCGTCCAGATAAGTTTTTAACTCCCAGTTCATTGATTTCAAGTGATGGATCTTGGACAATTCTAAACCTTAATCAATCCAGAAATCAAAATGATAGAGATCTTTACGCATTAAACGATGCGTTGATCCATAGAGGTGAATTTACATATTTATCGATTGCATTAAAATATTATATAAATAATAAATCTTCTAAAAGTGGGTTTTGCTCTTCAAAGGTCGAAATGTAGATATGATTATTGGTAAACCATCAACACCATTTAGAACTATATCTTTAAGAGGACCTGATACCCGAGAACTTATTGGCTATTTTAACGATCAAAAGAGAAAAGGTCTAAAATTGATAATCGTCGTTGTTCCCGAAATCAAGGGACATTATAGTACGTTGATTATCGATTTTATCCGTATGTGATATTGAATTTTGTGATTAAAATAAAATTTTATATTTGTATTAGGTAAAGTAAAACAAATAACCGAGCTCAATATCGGTATTTTAACTCAATGTTTGAAAGCAAGAACTCTTTCGAGACTAAGCGATGCCACAATAGATAATATTTTATTAAAAATTAATGCAAAATTAAATGGAGTTAATCATATGTTTGAAAGACAAATTAGGTAATTGTACAATTCTGTAAAATAAAATCTTGATAGAATATTGCTAATGAAAAAATAATTTTATGTAGCCGTCCTAAATGTCTGGCACGTCCGTGTATGATTGTTGGTGCCGATGTTACTCATCCATCACCGGATGCCATTGACATACCTTCAATTGCTGCCGTAAGATATTTAATTTTTTTAATCCAGTATTATTTTAAAAAACACTCCATTTTTATTAATTATGTCATTATTGGTCCTTTAAACGTCTGTATGTCAGATATTAATACTCATTGTTATTTTGACTTAGCAATGATAATATGCTGTTAAATTTTTTGAAATGGAAATTAAAAAATTTTTTAACCGGGACGAGGAGTCCTCTTGTTGATATGTCGGCTAAATATAGATTCCAGTTTTAATTTTATTTCCTAAAATTCCAATAAAGACCAATAACTTTATATTTAATTTTTTTTATTAATATTGAGAATGCTTTATTAAAATTGTTATTTAGGTTGCTGCTAGTCATGATCCTAATGCATTTATGTATAATATTGAAATAAGACTGCAACCTCCTCGACAAGAGGTTATACAGCATCTTACAGAAATTATGATGCTTCAGTTGCGATACTTTAAAGAGAAAACTGGGCATCAACCGGAAAAAATAATTTTTTACAGGTACAGTATTGTTTGCTTTTGCATGTTTAGTTCAATAGAACTTTTATGGCTATTTTATTACTTGATTTGAATTAAAAAGAGTTATTTTAACATGAAATTGTTCAATTGAATTTTCACATGATACAGTTCTTAAAATCATAAGAAGTTCCCAAAATCATTTGTATCTTTCTGTTCAAATACTCTTTTTTTATAATAATTTACTGATTTAATAATTTTACCTACTTTTTAATATAAGGTAATTTAAAATTTTTGAATTATAACTTTTAAGAAGTAGGAAATGGGTGGTCAGTGTATGGTTACAGAATTTTAAAGCTGAGAGATGTAGTTGTAAAAAATATGTATGTGTAGTAAAAATTATTTTTAATTCTATTTAAAACTAAGATACTTCTGAGTCATAAATTATGCATAAAAAATAATTTTTTGAAGTTTTTCACAATAATTAGTTAATTTTTTATGGTTTAAAAATATAGATGCGTGTGCATAATGTCAGAATATTGGAAATATTTTGCCCATATTCATGTAATTTTGTGCTTGGAGATAATTTCATTCTCTAAAAACTGCATTTCCATACGAAATAATTTTACCTACATGTTATTTTATGTTGCAGAGATGGTGTTAGCGAAGGACAGTTTCAGCAAATAATGACTGTTGAACTTAAAGCTATTCAAGCGGCTTGTTTAAAACTTAATGAATCTTACAGACCAAAAATAACCTTTTTAGTTGTTCAAAAAAGGCATCACATAAGGTTGTTTCCCGTTTCTACTAAGAATTCGGATGATGTTAATAAAAACTTTAATGTTCAAGCTGGTACAATTGTTGACACAAACATAACTCATCCGACTCATATTGATTTTTATTTAGTTTCTCATGCTAGTATTCAAGTACGTACAATTAAAAAATTAGGCTGTTACTCAACATCATAAATATTCTGAAAATTAAAAGTATTGGATTTGTTTTTTCAAATCAGGGTACGGCAAGGCCAACGAAATACAGGTGTTTGTGGGATGATTCTGATATGTCAGAAGATGAAATTGAGAATTTAACGTATTTCCTTTGTCATATGTTTTCACGTTGTACACGATCTGTGAGCTACCCAACTCCAACTTATTATGCTCATTTGGCAGCTTTTAGGGCAAGAGCACTCACACAAGAGTATTATTTTTATTATCTATTACATTCTTTTTGTATTGAAAATATTTATTTTAAATGACAATAATAATTATTTTTCAGTGTTCCTATCAAGTTAAATGATCTACTGCAAGAACAACATAGAAAATTGACAATAAATTCAGAAATTTTGAAGGGAATGCCGATGTTTTTTGTATGAAAAATTGGTTCTCGCCATTTTTATATTCTAATATTTTTTTTCTTTGATTACTGTTTTTATTTCTATTTCAATATATTATGTTTATATGTTTATGGTTTTATTTGTTACTGTGATGGAATTGTAATGGTTAGAAATTTATGTATACATGAAATTTTTGCTTTTCTCTATTATGTCAGTATTATATGTTTTTTAATTAATGTTTTAGAGAAAAAAATAGTATTCATGTATTTTTACGGGGTGATATAAGTAATTAAATATTTGTAGTAAGGAAATTTAAGCTTTCAAGGCGAAGTTCTGTCTTGCGTATGTTTATATAAGATAGAGCACATTTATGTTGTTAAATAATGAATATCTTTTATATTGAATGTAATAGATTCTTGTTCAATCGCTATCAAGTTTATGTCAGATAGAAAATAATTTATTGTTTGTAATATAATTATTCTGTTGTAGATGTTTCATCAATACGTGTTATGTTTTTTTCGAATTTAAAATTATTTTTTTAAATAGAAATTTATGTTAAGAATATTATTTGAATTGGATATTAAATCCTCTGTCAATTTGTTTAACAGTATAGCAGATCGTATATAAATAATATTTATTTTAGATTTTTATATATAGTTTTGGCTTCTTTGCATAATATTTGTTTAATAACGTAAATGTCATCTATGAAATGATGTAATATTATATTTGGTAAGTAGAATGCTAAATATTGTTACCATAAAACTGGATTATGTATGTAAATTTAATTATTCTTATACAATTAATTAAATTTGAAACACAGTATTATGATTACTGAAACATAATTTGTCTTAATTGTTGTTTTTTTTCTCTAATAGCTTAAATGTTTTTCTAAAAATTTGTCTATATGTTCCTTTATTATTATGAATTATCTTTAAATTATTTATATGAGATATATTATCTATGTATGATTATTTTTATAAGAAAAATATTGAAATAAATATTTTAAATTTACAAAAGATGCCAATGATTGTTTACTTATTGATTTTTATTTGTTTTTATTTTGTAATATTTAGATCATTGAAATGCTTAGATATTTCCCTTGTTATATATATTTTGGAATTATGAAAGATCGACTATTTACAATTTATTGCAATAATAAATAATTTTCAAGGTATACATTGTTGTACTTTAATATTTATAATTATTGTGATAAATTGTTTCGATATGATGTCTTGAATGATTTTATATGCAAGGCATCTGGAAGGGAATGGAATGGGAATGAGCCAACTGATGTAAATTGTTTTAGTGTTTTTTCAAAGTACAGATTAATAATTTTTGTAGATTCATACAGCAGGAAAGATAATAATTATTGGAAATGGTTGTAGAAGTCGGCAAGGGTAAAATAAATCGAGGAGATTTAAAACGGCGATGGGCTGGCGCCAAAGTTGCTTATAGCAGAGGAGCGAATGGAGTTTTGAAAAAGTGTGACGTCACAATAGGTAGATCCCAGCTTACAGTGGAGAAAGTCACTTAAATAACGCTGCATTCGTCTACCCAGCTAATCTTTATGATACGTTCGTGGTCTAAATAAAAGAAAGATGGCTTCCCCTTACTTAGGGGCAGTCGCGTTAAAGTTCGGGCATTGCACGTTTAAATTTGCAATTATCAATTTAAAATTGTTTGCGAGTAATGATTCGAGCGGAGAGGGTAATTGTGCGCTCGGGAATGGACATTAGAGTCGTTAGTGCCTAGAGTTACGAGTTGTCAAGAGTCACAAGTCCAGCGGCTTAAGCTTTGCCTTGCTTTCTTTTCCTCGCTCCCACCGCTGCCACTCCGTACAACTATTGACAGAGCAAGAGTCTACTGAAACAACAACCGGAGGATCTCGTAAGTAGAACTTGGCAACTTTTCTCTCTCCCTTTGCGATCTGACGGATGTAAAAAAGAAACGAAATAAACGAAATAAACGAAATAAACAAAAGAAACAACACTCGCTCGTGTCCCCCTGTAAACACTGTAAACGCACTGTGAGTATCGGTCCAAGGCTTAGCCCGCATCTCGGGTGCACCCGACCGCGTCCGGGCATCCAAATTGATCCGGACTATTCCCGGTGATGACCACCTTCGCTACTCCCTCGGCACGCGCGAGCAAATTTTCGTGCACGCGAGCGCGCACTTGGTTCGTCGGCGCATAATTGACCGAGGAGTCATGGGATGCCGGTGTCTAATGCCGAACCGACCTCAGCTTGACGTAACAGCCCTGCAGCGTTATTAATAGATCGGGGCCATGCCATTTGCGGAAAATGAGATTTTTCCGAATGTAAAGGCCTCCCTCCTCTCCCGCTTCCCGTGCCGCCTCGGTCTCCTAGCAGACCGACTTTCCCGACTCGACCGCCTCCCATGTGCCACCCTACCCTACCCCCATGGGACGAAAATAAGCCTTCGGATTGTCCATGTGCGAGTGCACGGTGATGTGTCAAATGTAAATCCCCAGGGGGTCGTTGCCCTTAAACCGCATCATACGCAATCTCCATTCCTCCCTCTTTTTCCCTCTCAATCCAAGGAGAATGGATTTCAGCTCCGCCAAATCAACGGCTTCATTAATGACATTGTCTTTTGTTAATAACACTGACACACAAACGTGCATTATTAATTCAAATTATAAAACATAAAACATGGTTTAGCTTACATTTGCAATGTGTGTCATTGTTTTTTTTTCTTTTCTTCTTTTTATTTATAATCGCATTCTTTTAATTTTTTTTATTATAAAAATGAGAACAACGTAAAAAATGTAACATTTTTGTAAAGTAGGTTAATGTAAGGTGTACATGTACTTTAATGCTTACAGAAAGAAAAAGTATTTATTCGTGCATTAAATGTTTTCGATAAGAGCTGGTCGGTAATCGTGTGATCCTTTGATTCGGCCAAACTTACAATATACCAATCGCGAGAAAATTATTTATACACCCCCATTAATGAGGTCAGACATTTATATGGAAAATCTATGAAAAACAATATATCAATGTTTACACGTGTTGGTGTAGTATCTAATGTTGCTTTAATTTTTTGCGTTTAAATTTTTTTTTAACGCATTATTTAACTTATCATTTATAACTTTTTTTATTATAGCATAAAATAATTTAAAGCGATGCTCATATTTTATACATGGACTGGTAAATAAAAGAAATCTTCTCATGTTTAAAAATGAGTTGATTTAAATATACATTTTTTTGTATAAATAATGCTTAAATTGATTTTTTTTTTTTGACAAAACCGTAAATTCTATTTCCAAAAGAAATTTGACGTAACAACAAACGAAAAAATATTAAAAAATTATTAATTAATAACAACTACATGCACGCATATGGAATCGTATGTAATCTTTAAACTTTATCAATACATGAATAATTTACATTTAATAAACATATTATAAAAAAAATAAAATTGAAAATAAAAATATCCGTCACAACAGCCTAAAAT
This sequence comes from Eupristina koningsbergeri, assembly GCA_018907245.1. Classification (NCBI taxonomy): domain Eukaryota; kingdom Metazoa; phylum Arthropoda; class Insecta; order Hymenoptera; family Agaonidae; genus Eupristina; species Eupristina koningsbergeri. The sequence continues at coordinate 1,958,099 of JACCHV010002768.1, forward strand.
GATTTAATGATTTGTTAAATTTTGTATCAATTAAAAAATGTTCAAATAGCATAATAATTTTTTAGATTCAGCATCTAGAAATCAATCACTGCGACGCTATTTCTTCAATTAATTGTAAAAAAAACAAACAAAAAACAAAAAAAAAAAAATATAAAAAAAAACAATAACAGTAGAATCTCCGTTGATAACGAGACTATTTTTTACGAAACGGTGGTTCATATATTGTTACTTTCGATTTCTATTCCACTTTATTCGCAAGCAAACGTTCTATTTAAAAAAAAAAAACAGTCCCAATGGCTTTTTACAAAGCAAATTAATGATAATTGCGAGTCATTCCGCGGCTAAAGTGCGAGTGCATGCTTATGTAATGGAAATGGAGGAGTATAAAACAGTTGGGAGTAAAACGTTACGAGGGTACGGGCGCGGATTATTCGAAAGCAACGTCAATTGTCTCGAAAGAATAATGCGAAGAAAGCGATAAGGTTAGCCGCAAAGAGAGTAGCAGCCGTGGGTTTAAAAGCCCTGGTCTCGGTAAACGAGAAAGTGTCGAACCCACACAACCGCTTAGGAGTACGGGTGGGTGGGTGGAGGGAGAGGGGGAGGGGGTTGTGGAAGGAGGAGGGCTTAAATTTCGCAGTGCCGTAAGGGGGCGATCGATCATCCCTTACGGGATGCCAGGAAGCACCGCCGTCGGACTCGGGTGACCCAGCCAATTCTCGCGCTCTCCTCACTTGTAAACAAAGGGTCGCGCGGGAGGACCCGGAGGAGGAAAGGAAGAGGCGCGCGCGCCGGTATTGATTAAGCGCGGTCGCGTGGGGCGCCCTCCGGTCGTCCGGGGGGTGGTGCATGCGCGTCGTCGGCGTGCAGGCGCGTACCTGTCGCTCGCATTGCGCCGCCGTGTCCGGAGCACCGATGACGTCCCACACGGCAACTACGTAGCCGCCCTCGCTCACCACCTCTAGGCTCTCTCGCATGGACTAGGTAAGCCCGAAGGCACTCGGCACGGGACGGTCCCTCGCCCTCGCCCTCGCCCTCGCCCTCGCCGTTCGGTTCTGCGGTCGCCCGCGCCTCGACTCCGGACGCGCGCGCCCTGCCACGAGTACCACCTCGGTTATTTTTGGAGTTTTGCGCCGGAGACGACGTGCTCGGCTTCTTCTTTTACGACGCAGTACGGGGAGCTGGAGACACGCACCGAGTCTGAGTCGAGACTGGGGAACCCCGGAGGTCAGCCCCGATTTCGACTGATGTCTCGATGCTCCAGTGCGTGAAACTTGAGAGTAAATGTCATCTCGCGGTTCAACTTTACTTTCTCAATTCGGGAGTACACCAAAATGTTGAACACTCAACTTCAACGTCATTGTTCGCCCGTCCGTTTTTAACGATAAGTGCAAACTTTGCTGATCACTAGGTACGATTGAGATTAAATGCACGTCGGTGCAAATCACTATTTTTTCACTATTTCTCGATAACAATTATCAAAATATTATTTTTAAAGTAGGGGGTACAAAGTAAAACAGGTGAGATATAATTTTCTTCACATTTTTAGAAATCATTTTTGAAATGTTTTCTCTAGATATTTATCTTGTATCTGCTTTAATTTAATTGCTACATTCAATTAAACCTTTATAAATTATTTATAATGATAAAAATGATTAAATAATATATATGTATTGAAGATTTTTTATCCATTTTTCCTGTTCTAAATTTAAAAAGTATATTCTGATAAGATTTAATAGTAAAATAGTAAAATAGTTAAAACAATAAGAATTTGAGAATAATCTTTAGAATAAAGTGTAATACTTTGAAGATTTAATTGTGATTTTGTTCCTATAATTACTACTAAAAATTTTATTAAGTCTAATCTTTGAATTCTAAAAATAAATTGTTAACTTCATAATGATAACACAGCATATAAATTAATTATTTATTTATATATTAGAAAATATTTCTTCAAATTATTTTTTAGAGTAACAAAGTTTCTGTAGATGTACAATCAATACTTGAAATTTCTTAAATTAAACTTTATACGACTTGGTTCAATACACTACATTTGTGCAAAGACTTTATGACTTGAGTTTTAATTCGTAAGCACTCATTACATTAAAAAACAGGTTTTCATCCCTTAATAATGATATTATACCCATTCAAGTGCAAGACAAACCAAAAAAAACTCTACATAAAATAAAAATTTTATGTACAATTTTTTCTACATTATATAATATATATTAAATGAGTTCATTCATTATTATTACTATTTTTCACCATTATGGAAACATTTTTTTTTTTATTCCTCTTCAATTTACTGGTTTCTTTGATAACTTTTCAACAATTGAACGTAAAGACACATTACCTATTAATCTAATTTAATAAGGTAGTATGTTTTATTCTATTAACATAATTATACACTAATCAATATATTGAAAAATAGATTTAATGATAATATAATTACATTTTGTTCAATAAAAGTGTGTTATTAAATACATGTATTGATTTCTTTTCTTTTTTTTTTCCAAGAAACTAGAGATAATGAGACATGATTACCAATGTATAAACTTATAAATAACATTTTGAATTATATCAATAAATTATTTTCATTTATCAATCTTTTGCGTCGTACCAAGTATTTCTTTATTTTATTTAAAAAATTAATTCACAAAAAAAGGATATCGCTGATCAGCAACGGGGAAACCCGAACAAACCTCGGCTCACAATTCAAATTCTTTTGTCTTTTGTTAAGAAATTGGACTAAAATAAAAAAAAAAAAACATAATTGGGCAAAAAATTGTTGATGCAGTGGCCTAGAAAATAAGTTCAGTCTTGAAAAACAGAAAATGACAGTTTTGTATTTTTTGATTTTGCTCGGACAATGTTACAGATTAAGGACAGCCGATAAAGTATGCAAGTGCTAGGATCACAGGAGTGGTGACCTAAGGTGCGGGTGACTTAAGGCTTAACCGCATCTCCGGGGTGCGTGGGGTCCGTCGATGCTTAAGCTACGATTGGTATCGACCCATTTCCTGAAGCAGCCATAGGCAGGTCCAGGCCAGGTGCGATGTGTCGCGATCGGGACATGATCCCGTAAGGCACCAGAACGCAGGACCGATCGCCCAATCGAGAGACTTTATCCCGATAGCCGATCCGTACCACTCCCCAACCCCAGCTTCCTTCCTGTCCAACCTATCCAGCATCCCGGGCGCCGCGGCGATGCCGCCCAGATGCGAGTGACCGAGTTCCGCTCCACGGAGACGAGGACGAGGACCTGAGTCGTCAGCGCCTCCAGCGACGCTGGGCGCCTCCTGAGGCCAGGACGGCGTCAACCTTACTTGCCATTGGAACCCCCATACATCAACCTGTGGAGAGTCGCGAAAGAGTGTATTGTGAGTACCTTTTTATGCCTTTTTATACCTGAATGCCTTTTCACGCGGGGAGGCGTAACCCTCGACGGAAAACCGGAAATAACCGGAAAGTCGGAAAAGTGGCGTAATCGCTCTCGTGATGACGGGAAATCCTTGGCTTCGTGCATCAACACCGACGAGCGGTGGATGCACTTTGGATGCCTATTGAGTAATCATCATCGCGAGTCACGGGTGACAGGGAAATATTTTGCTGATACAGTTCATTATTTAACCGGATGAGCTAACTTGTGATTATTCGTTACAATTAACTTTGAGGGTATAATTGGAGCGAGGAATTTTCGTGTTTCGAGGTTACGGTTTTTATTATTGATTAACGTGTAACATTTTTTATACATTTAAATCGAGTGTACAAGAGCTTACAAAATTTAAAAAATGCTTCATCAGTATCCAATAAATATTGTAACTATAGATTTTATCTCATTAGGTCTATGTTAGTACACACTGGCTTTCACCCACAACATGTTTTATTATATATCTATATATCTATGTATATATTTTATTACTTTAAAGAAAAATTCTAATCAAATATTATTTAAAACGATTTAAATTAACTCTTGTAATTGTTTTGCAATTGTGTCATTAAAATCGTAATTTTAATCTAATTTCGAGGATAAATAAAAATTTAAATTAAAATGAACTGTTACAATGGAAAAGGTATAGTCTATTGCATCAACTATCAACTTATAATATTTAATATTTATACTATACTGTATTCCGTAAATAAAACATGTTGTTTATAAAACAAATTTGAGATATTTACTTTTTGTACTAAAATAATCATTCTCTTTAGTGCTATGTTTAAAATTTAGAAAATATCAGCAATCTGTTTGTTCATTTAAAGTTTACTTTATTTAATAAATTTATCGTTTCATGTGATTGGTTAAAACTTGTATCATAACTTTGTATTTTAATCTTGCCAAGATTATTAAAAATTTTTGTTTTGAATAATTAATTGAAATTTATCATTAAGTCTTGTTACAAATTCAGCCATCAAATATGCAATGAAGAAATACTTAATATTTTAAATAATACAAATTTAGTGCGTACAAACATTTTTTTGTACAATAATTTAAAACCTTATTTTAATATAAAAAATCAAAGTTATTAATAAAAAGTATTTGAATAATTTTTAAATAGTGATATAAAAAAATTTGTTTTTATTCTTGTGAATTTTAATTAATAAATATTAGTCAATACCCCAAATTTTATAAAGTTTTAAATGAAAAACAAATACGATTACCCAATAACATGAATAATATAGTTTATTTCATCTTAATATCGTTAATAATTTTATTTATATTGCAGATATTAATAAAGTTAAATAAATACGCATATATTTTTAATATAAAATTATTAATTTAAACTGCATTCAATCAATTATTTAACTTTATTTCTTATATAAATCTTATTTCATAAATATTTGAATTTTTACTTTGGTTTTGATCAGAAACCATTTATCCTACCCATTTATCAAAAAAATTACATTTTCAGTTTACTTTTTCAAACAAAAATAATTTTTTTATTGCTTCAGTATCTTATTTTTGTTTTCAAAAACCAATATTTCTTCGTCAAAATACCTTTCAGCTTTTTAAATGATCTTATTTTGTTTATCTTCTTAGTCAGCTATAAAGTTAAATTCCATTCGCACTTATTACTCTTGTTACTTTTATATTTTAGTAATGTATTTATGTTGGGTATTCTATTATGCAAAAGTAACGCTATTGATATCAAAAGGTATTTATAATTAATTAAGACTCAATGAACCAACCAATCTGCTGAAATCGACATCGACATAAGATTTAATAAATAAAAAAGAATAATAAATAAAATAAAAAAAAAAAATAAGATACTGTAGTGGATTTGGTGTGTGGGTACGCATTAATTTGTGTGCATTATGAAAGGCACTTTTTTCAATTGACAAGGATTTTGCGGTTAAGCAGCAAAGTAAATATAAAGTAAAAGTGAATCCAGAAACGAAAGGCCAGTTCCAATCCATAAATAAAATGGTTCGTCAAATGAGCGTCAGTCGTTTATTTCCCAACTTTCCTTCATCGCGCCGTTATTTCGAGTACAAAGTTTCCTCGCGGGCACTCGTGCCACAAATCTCAATACTCGATCGTGGGAGGGGGGTAGAGGTCGCACAACTCGGGGCGTTCGCACAACTACGCCGAGGGGGAAAAAAAAAAAGAAGTTCAAACAGGTCCCCGGAGCGTGCGCCGACGATAATTAAACGAGTGATCCGAACGGTCGACAGTGCGGCAGTGGGTCGCGGTACAGGCGGAGTGGGATGAGAGGCCCTCAACAGGAAAGCAGTCACCAGCAGCGAAGGCATCAGCAGCTGCAGCACCAGGCCGAGGGGAATGAGGACGAGGATGAGTACCAGGAGCTCCGCACCGGCGGAGGCAAGGACGAGTCGCGGCTCGCGAGGGTGAAGCGCGCTCTGGGAGGCTCGCTCCTGGGCCGGAGCTCCTCCTCGGCGTGCCATGCGCCCTCGTGCTTCGGGGTCGAGCTCGAGCTCGCCGAGCGCCACAACGAGACGGGCGTGCCCTACGTCGTGCACCGCATCTGCATCTACATCGAGGGCCACGGCTTCCACAACCCGGCGCTCTTCCGGCTCGCGGGCGAGAGCTCGAGGCTCGCGGACCGGCTCCGGATGGGGTTCGAGCGACGTGGCGACGTCGACCTGGAGTCCGCGGCTTGTCCCGCGACCGCCGCACTCCTGCTCAGGCAGTACCTCAAGGAGCTACCCAAGCCCCTCGTCGGAGCCACCTGCATCTCCAAACTGCTGCATCTCCATTCTCGTGAGTATCCTGTTAATGCTTATCGCTATTTTGCCTTCGCGGCAGGATGTTTTGATCGGCACATCCGATTATCCATTCGACGCCCGATTTTTCCAATAAACTCTCGGCTCGGAAACTTTGGTTTAATTGGAGTGTCGCTGATTCACCGAGTGCAGTAAAAGTAGTTTGCTCCAATTGAGTCGCCCGACACCGGCTAAAGCACCGAATACGGCTAATGCTAATGTTGGGTCAGTTGGGTTTCGTCGGTGGGTTTTGTCGGTTTCGTGACCAGTTTTCGCTCTCCTTTTGTCCATTGGCCGGCCCCGATCAACAATCAACGCGTGGAGCAACGATTCAATGATTAATGATCGATTAAGGGGCCTCGGGGGTGTTGGGGGCGGGGGCGGGCGCGGGCGGAATAGCGCCGATCGATAATTCATGTCTATTTATAAGCGCGAGCACGTGCGCGCGATTCGCTTGCACCCGCGCGCGACGCTCGGCAGGTGCCAAATATTGTCTGCCTGTCTGTCTGTCTGTCTGTCTGTCTGTCTGTCTGTCTGTTTCGCCCGCGAGCCTCGGCCTCTCGTAGCTTCTCGGTCGTTTCGCAATTCGGGCGTCTCCGCATTTCAAAACAAATCGGAAAAGGGAAAATGGAAAAGAGCGCAGGTTGCCGGCGCCGATGCACCTCGGCACACCGGCGCAGGTGAACGAACTCCCCGGGCGCTCGACTTGCAAATAGACGACGCACACCCAGCCAGCCACGTGCGGCCGCTCTGTAACCCCGGGTCTTTTTGAAATCGGCAGAGGAGCGGTCCAGGAGCCGCGAGTGCTGGATCGACAAGACGCGCGACCTCCTGCTGAGCGAGTTGCCGCTCGTGCACGCCCGCCTCCTGGAGTACCTTCTGCTCTTCCTCGGGCGATTCGAGGGCCAGCACGGATGGACCGCCGGGGTGTCCGGCATCTTCGCCCCCATACTCATGCCCCACGTGCCACCCGCCACTGTCCTCATGCGGGACCTCCTCCTCGACGCTTCCCTCATCTACCCGGACTGCACCACCAGGTAAGAGCAATGCACGACACCATACATACTTCACTATGTCTGGGCCCTGCTATTTCCGCTCGAGAAGAATTCTCGAAACGTAACCGAGGAGCAGCGCACGTGCGAATGGTAGTTCGATACGAGTTGATTTGGATCTTCGATAAAACCACAGCGGAAAGAGTAAATCTTTGTTGTCTCTTCGATTGTGTAAATATTTACAAATTTTTAAAAGCATTCTCAAATATTTTGATTGGAAGTAATTCAGGGTCCATATCATTTCTAAATTTTTAAGAATGAAAGTAGTGATTGACAATGAATTTATACAAATTCTTGCTTGGAATGTAATCAAGCCTTTGTTTTTGCATATGCGCGATTAGAAAGTTTTATTTGAAACTTTTACAAAAAATAAAGCCACTTAGTTATCCCTCTCATTATTAATCAGGATACTTTTAAAGCCAAGTGTAATAATATATTATTGACTAAAATGCAATTATTCCTCATAATTATTTTAAGCTATTAATTCGATTATTTAAATTTGCGTCGCTTATTCGTTCATTTGTTATAAATTATAAAAAATTTCAAGTTATTAAATACTATTTTCTTAATTGTTCAACCTTTTATTATCAATTGTAATAAATTTATTTTAAAAAAAGTTATTAATAATTTATTATGCGAAGTTTAAATCTGATTAAAATAAAATAAATAAAACAAAATAATTAATATCATAATAAAGCATTTTACTTTAAAATATTTTATTTATTTTATTGTATAACTATTGCATTTTTTCTATCTATTTTTTTCGTCACAAACTTTAGAAACGTCTCTTTATTTTATTTTAAATTAATTTATTAGAATTTTATATAAATAAATTTATTCAGCCTTGATAATATGTAATTTACTTTAAATATTCTATATCAAATTTAATACGAAATTCTAAAATAAATTCAAGTTCCAAGGCAATTATCCAAGAAATTATTTTTCCCTTATAACTTTAACCATTCTTATCGATTCGTGACAAAGCTTTTATTAATATTTCAGTCAATATAATCAATTAAGTCAATTTTTACATTTATATGTTACATCCTAACATTTATTTATTCAAGAAATCTATTTTCAAGTAACTGATTACTTTAGAATATATTATTTGTGATACAAATAACTGTTACTAAATATCTTTTTCTATTGAAGCAAAGAAATAAACTGAATAATTTAATTTTCCAGGCAACTAAAATAATGAGTACATTCTATTAATAGAAAGACAGTCACAATACAACGAATAATATTTTTAAAATGTATCAATGGAAAATTTTTCCTTCAAAATGAGATTTACATAAATCTTCTTATCTGAAAATGAAATTTCTTTGACCTTGAAATTATCACATGCAATAGTTGATTCTTATTACTTTTACTGATAATATTTTCATTTTTGCCAAACTATCGAGATTCAGATCGTATCAAGAAAAACGAGTTAACAATTCAATGATACAAGATAGACATCGATAATATTCAATGTCCAGATGTGGACAATTGACGCGTTACATAACATGTTAGTAGTTTCTGTTTTCTTTCATTGTACTAACAGTATGGCGGAAAAGTAATGTAGAACTCTGCGAAAAAGTTTATGTTTTTTTTTTTTATAGAAAATATAAAACAATTCAATCGTAAGCTTTAGAAATTTGCGAATCAATAATTTAATTTTAAACTTTTATTTCAGCAACGACATTATAAAAGAATATATGATATTATATTAAAGCATAAATTTTGAGTTGAAAATTACTTTTGAATTATTACAGAATTCTTTTAGTAAATAATGTTATTGATAATTAAGAAGTTTACAATTTCTATTTTCATCTATCGTGGTTTATCTGTCAAATAGAATTTCAAATAAAAGAGAGCCTATCAATTTTTATCGGACTTTAAAGGCCTTTTCAGATTATTTTAGATTGTTTGGTAATAGTCGTTGTTAGACGAATAAAATTCCATACTCAGCAAAAATTTGGATAATTCTATAATATTAATTAGAAAAAATAAGGCAAGTTGTTTTTAATGAAAAACGATTATCGTTAAAATTTCTTTATTGATGTTTTAAAAATGTATAGCTATAAACTGAAACCGTGTAAAAATTAATTAAATTGAAATCTTGGTTTTTTTTTTTTTAAATAAAATTTGTTTTCACATATTTTTATATTACGTTATTTTCTTTTTCTTTTTTATTCTGAATACTATTATAATATTTTTATGAATTATAAAATGTATATTAAAAATTATAAAATAATTCAAATAAATCGATTAAAATTAGATTTAAAAAATATTTGATTCCTTACATTTTTGTATAAATATTTGTTTTTTGAAAAAGCAATAAAATTTAATGTTATTAAACTTATGAGATGTTCCGTAAATATTTTTTTTTTTTTTAATGCAGTCAATAAAACTACGATAAAAATACTCGTATTTATAAGAGAATTCAAAACATGTAAAGCTAGATTATTAGAAATTTCATGAATGATAGTGATATAATGAAGATGACACAAATAGGGTATATAAAACTTTTAAAATATTGAACAGATATCAGCTGTTTAAGCTTTAGATATCATATTATCGAAAATTGTTATAATCAGTCATAATATTTAATTATTGATGCAATACGATTTAAATTTATGATTGCTAGGTTCCTAATAATTAAATCAATATCAATCAGGCACCGTTGGAGTAAAATAATAGTTAAGGCATTGTTGCATTCTATTTGCTATTAAAGTAGATAAATATTTTTAATTTGAAAAGAGTGTTTTCAATGAAAAATGAAAAATGGATAGGTGAGGTAGAATTTAATTCATTTGATCGTCTCTTACGCGAAGCCCTCGTAATCACAAATGCCCACCTCAAGTAAGCTTTTTTTAAGATTTTTTTCGGTGTATCTTATTACCGATTGTGGCCAAAGCTTTATGAAGTATTGTGACGCATTGGTTCGGGAAGCCAAAAAAAGTCCCGTTGATAAGGTTGTCTCTGGTGTTGGTACACATTCCGGCGGTGGTTTAGTTTAGTCAGGGTCAGGCTCTAAGCTCTTCGCCGCGGAATCAACGGAGTCCGGCAAATTAAGGAGCTTCCTCGAACTTTCGAGCAACCTAGGGCTTCGCAAAGTGCAACGCTTCTTCGTGGTATTGAAAGAATTGAAGAATTACGTGCTCCCCCTCCTCCTCCTCCTCCTCATTGCGCAATATGTCACTTTCAATAATTCCTCTGCCTATATTCCTCCTCCTCCTCCTCCTCCTCCTCCTCCTCCTCCCCCTCCCCCGCGTTTCGCAACGAGATTTGTAATGACACCTTGCTTACGTATTTACGTATCTCTAATCCTTCGAATTAGAATATAAATCGCGGACAATAAAGCCCGACGTGCCGTGGGACTTTAATTATAACTCATGTTAATTTACTTACTTCATTTGTCTTGCCGATCGCTTTATCTCACTCGAATTGAGGATTTATGGCGAAGAATAACAATCAGCTTGATTGAGCTCGATAACACTCGAGCGGAGATTTTTTTCTTTTATTTTATTTTATTTTATGCAGATGAAGATGCAGATGCAGATGCGTTCAATTTGAAAATGTATACGTTTCGAGTTATTGCATTGATTGGACCAATCGATGTACAGATAATAGACAGTAGCACGTGATTCAATTTCAAAAAATTATTACAAATATCACTCGAAATGAGAGGATTTGCTATTTATTAATCGATGAAACACTCTCCGACAAACTAATTATACCTCATAATTCTAATACTACGAATTAAAATTTTTAAAATATTTACAAATTTCTAATGTGCAATCGATTAAAAAAAAAAATTCTTGGTAATACGTTTAATACTAGGTATTAAGTTTTAGTACGTTTTAGCTTATACGCGATGTTAATTATAAAGATATCAAAGAAACAAAAAATCGTTAATTCAAACTCCTTTTAAACTAAATTTTTAATCGTAAAAAGTAACGTTCCTGATAACAGTGTATTCTATTTAAAATTACTAATAATGATAATAGAGTTAAAACCAATTCCAGAAATACGTTTAAAACAAAAGTTTTTAACTTTAAAAACGCTAATTAGATGGTGTAATTGTATTTGACGTATTTTAAAGTTCACAGCGATAAAATTTTTATTACGACTAAATTCATTAATCAAAATTAGTTGTAAACTTTGGTTATCTTTCTGAAACCATTCTTTATGCTTAGATAAAAATTCAATGAATAAAAGTCATAGTATCAATTGATAAAATTAGAATATAAATTTTTGGCTGAAAACCGAGCATTTGTAGATATCAAAATTAACAGAGAAACTCCGTATAATTATTTATTTTTTAAAAAAGAAATACTTTAATAAACAGGATCACCATCACCTAATAAAGTTCAATGCTCATAATTCAATATATGACAGCATCTGTAATTTGGAATCGATGTCCTAGATAAGCTTTGCACTCGAGCAAAATCAATACTCAAGTTATCCGATTTAAAGAAGAAATAAATGCCCGGAAGTCAAGTGCAGCATAAAAATCTTAATGCAATTATCTGAATTTGTACAATAAAATCTATCTAGGATGAAACGAGTTTTACGCACAAGTATAAAGGCAACGAAGGCAACCGCGTTATAATGTCTTGAGCAGAAAAAGAAAAACATTGTGAATGACATTTTAAGAAACTGTGTTTCTAATTCTGCAAACGTTTTTCCATTAAAAGGATCGTCGCATTAACATAGCGCGTAGCCTTATCAGTAGCATAAACAACGCTAACATCCGCATGGAACATTTGCATAATCGAGGGTCTAATCCGTTGCATAAGCAAGCAAAAGGTCGATATTCGAGGAGGAGAGAGTAATCGAGAGCGCAGTCGTCGTTGCCGTGGCGAGGGACTCCGGACTACTCCGAGTGCGAGCCATTGCATTGATTGGTCTTGGGGCAGATGCACTTGGAGATAGCGGAGCGAGGTCCCGGTCTGTACTTGGCTCAAGACTTCCGCCGACCTTCCCCCGGTCTCCCGCACCAAGGATCGAGTGCAGATCGTCGCCGGGGACAATCCCGAGGAGATTACACACGGGCCCCCGGCGTCCTCGTGGCGCATAGCCACGTGCCTTTTATTCTCTCCGATTGATAGAGTGTGATTTGCTCTTAGAGGAGGAGAGCTTGCGCAACGCGAGCGCAGACCGAATCCGCGTGACTCGCGCGCACGCACGCGCACTCGGGCGAAGGTCGGATGGACCTGGAGCACTTGACATTGGCAACCCCGCGATTTTTGGTCACCGAGCTCCGGAGCCTCGAGCGCGACCAGCAGAGTGGTCATTTATTTTTGTTGACAAGAATAATTGCGAGTCTTTGTTGCTCGCCCTCCCTTCGCTTCTCGAATAATTGCAATTTAAAAGCAGCCGAGCTTTAAATTACAGACCGATGATGCACTGCTTTTGCTCGCGAGCATATTGACGTTCTTTTGGATTCGATATCACGCTCGCTCGGACATTTATATTTAAGCAATAAGCGCGAGGTGTGACTGAAATAAAAATTGATCGCTCCGAAATTTTCCATTGCACCTCGCTTCGCGCAGTTCCCGATACATTAATCTCGCCATCGTAACGGCCATTAAAACGTCTTCGCCGCTTCTTTCGAAACAATTTTTGCCAACTTTTTGCCAGGAAAAGTTAACGACACTCGCTCTGTCTGCCTTTCCGCTCGCGCGCTCTCTCTCTCTCTCTCTCTCTTGTTTAGTGTAAAAATTGAAATTACAGCTTCTATTCGCGGCGGTCGAATTCCGCCCCTCCCCCTCCCCTCCCCTTCCCCCCGTGAACAAGATCCCCGGAGAATTCAAACAATGCGATTGGGAACTTCACAGTGTCATCCGCTATCGATCGAATGACACTCGATACACTTGGAGCTTCTCTGTTAGCCCGAGCACCGAAAGCTGGTGTCGAATTCGCTTTTGGGTTGGTCTCGGATGAAAGGTGCTCCTCCCCCCCCACCCCACCCCCCAACCCTCCATCCCTCCCTCCCACCACCGCCCCCATCCTCGTCGGAGGGAAGGTCCCCTCTCCTTCACCTTGAGCTTTTTGCCATTCCAGGAGAAGGGGTACGGGTGCTTTTGGTGGACCAACGACAATGATCCCCTCGAAGGCGACGGAATGCTTGGTGCGCGTTCGTCACCGGGAATCGCTGGCTCGCGAAAACCGGTCGGCCCGGAGCCCCTGAAAACCGGTTCTCGCCTTTCTCTCTCCCTCGCTTTCTTTCTCTCCTCGCTCTCTTTGTTTCTCGGAGGCTGCCCTTATGAAAGAGGACGCACGTGGCCTATGGAAAAGTACCGGTCCCCGGCGTTTCTCGGCCGATACTAGAGCTCCGCTCACCTGCACTCCCGAGCAACTCCACAAAAAGAGCACACTGCGATCTTTATGGATCAATTTTTTCCTCGATCTCTCGCGAGTGTGCAAGTCCTATTCCCGAGCGAGCGACTGAAATCTTTAAAAGCAGATATTAGCGGAGAAAACGCTGGAAATTTATCGGACACTCGACCTTGCGCGATTCTTTATTGGCGCCTTCTTATATTAAAACTTTGCACTCCAGCACAGAGACGAAACTTCGAAATACATGTTTACAACTTTTATAACCTACATTTACAACGTTAAAAGGTTGTACGTCAATTTATTTGATCATCCCTGTAAAAAAAACTTGCGCGCAGCTTGTGATGTCAGCCTCTTCTTAAACAAGGTAGAGTGTTTTTTAAAAAAAAGAATCTTTCTTATGCTACCTTTTTCGTTTCGTAATTTAATTTTTATATAAATAGATTTGAAAAATAAAGAGATAAATAAGATAATAATAAGTAGACCGAACTTAAAAATATAACATAAACATTGGGATAAAAGAAAAATATAAGTAAATAAATACTTGATTGAATGTCTTTAGTTTAAGCTTGTGTAAATTTCTATAATAAGTTTCAACGTGGAGCTGTGCTAATGTCTTAAAAATTCGAATTTAAACCTAAATTTAAACTCTATTTTCTACTCGTGGAAAGTGTGTTTTCGTACTTGTTCATTATTTTATTTTGACCAAACATTCTTCGCTTACAAATGAATGTTTATAAATACGAATTCCTTCGACCCCCTTCAAGTTTTTTTCCCCTTTAAATAAAAGATGATGAGAGCATAGTGTAATGACGGAGAATTTGGTAATTCCTTCTATAGCTACACTGTTCACACATACGTGCGAGGTAGAAATAGATTTTGGCAAGTTTCAGTCTACGCACATTTAAATGTATATTCGCAGTGTCTCTACTTTAGCATACGTCACGCATAAATATCGCACAAAGAACAAGTAACTGTCTTTGTTACATATTTGCCTGTGAATACACCCGAATCAGGAATGCGAAATAGTGCATAATAGCGCCAATAATTTTACATGCGTAGTCGAATGGCACCTGAGGAAATTATTGCGAATATTTACATTATAAAGCAGAGCGATTCGGTTTACCCGGCTGTCGAAGCTTATTTAATATAGTGAAACGCGCCAAAATTTGCAGATCGTGAAAGCAACACCGTGCGAGCACACGAATTAATTACCAAAAATAAGTGTCCATTCATCGGTGAGCATTGTTATAGTTGCATTTTCTAGAGCTAATTATCAAATGAAAATTTAATTTTTATTCCTTGCTTAAGTGTTCCATTGAATTTTTAAACTTGAATCGTTAGATGATTTCGATACGTTAAAAAAAAAAATTAGGTAAAATTGTTGTAACGTTCTGATTGAATAATTTGAAGCTTTTCGCAATTTTGATTATTATTAAGATTTATGGTTCTAATTAATAATGTCACTTGAAACGGAGATACCAATACATCTTTAAAAATATATTTCCATTTACACGAAATGTAAATCTTTTGTAGATCGGTAATAATTTAAAAATTACAAGAATCTCAAAGTTCAAAGCAAAGACGAATAAAACGCTTTGCATTTATGTGCTTGGAAGGACGGATACCGAATAAACTTTTTTAATAAACTTTTTTTAAAGAACTCGAGAATGATCATTTCCTTGAAAATGTATTTTTTATATTAAATGTGGACCCATTGAACAAGATTTCAGACAGGGAAGGTCGGCTGAGGAATCCCGGCAAAAGGAAGTAAGTTTGGACGAATTAATACGCGAGTGGGAAAGTTCGGGAAAGCGGCGGGGCGAGGAGGAGGGTGGTGGTGGTGGTGGTGGTGGGGGGGGGGAGAGCGAGCAAAGCAACAAACGAACAACCAAAAGAACAAGTCACGTCGTGGAGTGTACCCGGGAGATCCACCCACTCGTCCCCGCGGGCGGTGGGCCCGTTCCTACTTATTTCGGCGCGCATCTCCTCTTCCTCTTCCCTCTCCCGGGTCGGACCGGCGAGGGATCCGAGCAGACGAGAAGCGCCGCGGCGCGTCGCGTCGGGAACCGTGACTCGGCGTCAGCGACAGTCGCCCGAGCGCAGCAAGAGGACGAGCGGCGCACTCGCGACCTCATCCGCGGGAACAAGTCTCCGGGCCACCAGGAGCAGCGCCTCGCATCCAGCCGGGAAGAGCATCGACGTCGGCCGTACCCTCCACAGCCGGACCCGACGAGCCAGAGCCATAAATGCCGCACCGGAGCCTCGCGTTGTTGGCGCAGTCGGCGAGACACTGGAAAAGAAAGTTGGTCCTCGTCATCATATGAGAGCGACGACGCCGCTTCCACCGCCTCTCGACCACCACCACCGACGTCGCCGCTACTTCCAAATGCGGTGAGTCATCGGGCACTCGCCCGAGCCGCCGCCAAACACCCGGACACGGACACGCGGTTTTATTGTTTTATTCCCGCACTACCTGCCCCCGAGAGTGGCTGCGAGTGCCACTACGTTCGCTGCACTCTTTCCGAGTGTTATCGCGGGCTCTTGGCTCGTGTTTTGACGAGCGCACGCCTGAATCATCCGTCGCGAATTTTATTTTTTGCGAGCGATACCGCCGCGCGCCCGTTCGCTCGTTCGCGGAGCGAGTCCCTTCGCTTTGCTCGCTCGCTTTGCTCGCTCGCTTATCTCCCGGCCGTCCTTCGCCGTACTTTTCCATCCGACCGTCTTTTAATTTTATGAATTTAGCCACGTTCTCGACAACTCGAATAAATAGAATAACCATACTTACTCGCCGCGATTCTAGAGCAACTAAACTACGTGCGTCAACATTTGACCCAAAACGTGCATGACTTTAAAATAAGGTGCACATTTTTTTTTTTGTTTTTTTTTTTTTTTTTTATATATACATGTATATACAAAATTTTACGTCTACTCGCGACACAACTTGCTCAATTCAAAAAATTGCAACCTTGCCATTAGCCTCTGCGAATATAATTAACCGAACGCGAACAGCCAGACGAGCTTTTCACAATAATTTTAATAAAAATCCCTGACTGTCGTGATCTGTGCGAAATAAGAGAAATACCCTTCCTTGAATGAAACATTAATTGAAAATCAACTGATATACGTGAAATACAGCTTGCATTTTACAAGAAAAGTGTCTTGGTTCACATTAGTTCATTTCTTTACACTCCGGTTATATAGTATTTTAGAACTACCAAATGAGGTTTTTGTAATTAAAAAACATATTAAAATTACTAATTGTTAATCAAGTAAATGTTGTTAAATAACAATCTATTTTCAGATTATGATCACTTAAACATTGCACAATCATTCAACGAACTTAATTTAAATATTAAATATTAATTGCCTTGGCAAATTTTTTATTTTTATTTTTTAATATTTTTCAGGAATATCCATAAAGCTTCATGAACAATATTTTGAAATTCGATAATTAATCCCTGATGTAAATGTATATAATTAATTTTTATTATTCTTTAATTTACTGTTTTCATGTTGAATGATTATTACTGAAACTCTTCCTTAAATAATTCCATTTATATTACGGAAAGTAAAGTAAAATAATTTCTTTGAATTATTTAAATTTGATGAAGTAAATTTTTAGAATAATACTATAAAAAAATATTAACCAAAGAAAATACGTCATTAATTTATTCATTTTTCATGCTACTAAACCTTTTGTTAATATAATCAATTTATTTTGAAAAAGTCAAAAGTTCTGAAAACTTACATACAAAAGATCATAAAAATTATCGCATAAATGTGTTTACTTTTTAAAATTATTAATGTAATTGCATTTTAATGAAATTGAATTTATCCTAATAATTTCACTCGTATTTCATTGATTGTCTATTTTTTATAGCATTACTCATGAGTAAATTTTAAATTATCTAACTATAAATTAAAAGTTTTTTCATTATTTATTTATTAAATTTGTAATAATACAATGTTTATCTTCAATTAATAAATAAAACATGCTTTTTCTAAAAATGGCTAAATTGTTATCTTTGAAAACAGATTCTTACTTTTTAATGAAGACTGAATTTAATTGTTTTAGAAATAGATTTATCTTGCAAATATATTGTTTTCAAGAGTTAAAATAAGTTATGTATAATTAATTAATCTAATAATGAACTAAGTTTAAATCGCATATTTTGAGTACTAGTTTGTCAATTATGAATTACATTTTTAAAATGATATTTATATTTAACTTATAATAAATTTTACGTATATTTGAATCGCAAGTTTTTTCGTATAAAATACGTTTGCCATATTAAAATTGTTTTTCTATTAGTCAATTTTATTATTCATAGAATATCATAAAAAAAGAAAAAAAAAAAATTAAATAAATGGAAAAACAGATGAAAAGTTTAAAATATTAAAAAGTAAACGTATTTTACAATAATTAAAATATAAAGATAAATTGCATCATTTATCATAAAAATTGTTACAAACACGTATTGAATTAAATATACGGTTAAATACAATGTAAAGTACGAAATATAAGGTAGATCGATCATTTTCATTGAGTAATCATTTAAATTTCTATTTATTTTTATCATAATTAATATAAATAAAGATAATTAATGTAAAAAGAATAGGCTTAATTTTACTATGTATTACATGAGTTTATTATACAGTAAATTTCTACTTATTAATTAATTATATTGATGATTAATTCTACAATCATGATTGATACTAATAAAGTTCAATTAAGAAATATCTTATATTGCATGATAATATAAATTTCAGCAGTGAGAATTATTTTGATAAAAACACATTCGATATTCGCATTCGCGATCAAAAGCACTAATTGATTTTGTACATTATTTTCGTTAGCTTTGACTTACACCAATTTAGTAAAATATCAAACAAAGTTTAATGTTACAGTATAGTATAATTTACATTGCCATCGTATATTCAATTTTTAATATTAACGCCTCTATTCAATTAACCATTCATACCGCCAGTTATGAGGAATAATTACTGAAGTGATCGTATACTTGAAATAATATATTTATAATTTCACCCATTCGTCGTAATTACCATTAATAGAATAAAAGTAAACGGATAAAATAATAATTAAAAGGGCCATCCAAATTACACGTTAATCTAGAAAATGACGAAAATAATTGAAAGGACCCATCGGTTACGGTGTACAAAAATTAGCGAACATTGCTTGCAATGTACACATGAACAAATTACTCGTTAGCAACATCGAGCATCGCAATTTACTCTGGCGTAAACACTTTAATTATCAAAAGCTACAAATGAATTTTATTGCCGCTGTCTTCCCCGAATGAGCATAATAATAGAAATTCTCATGTGTTTTTGTTGAAATATGTAGGCCGGTATTCCGATAGTCAATCAAACAAATATGCTTGTTAAAATTCATTCATTCATTACGTCGCTTTCTACTACTATCATTAGTTATTTTCGTAATGTATTCCAGAAGCCTCGAGATCACGTGCTAATGCAACAATTCCCTATTGTCTTCCATTCAGTTTATGAAGAACTACAACAGCATAAATTAAAAGTTCTCGAAAGTGACTCATTATGACTCGGTTGAGGCGTTCCCTAGACCAAAGAAACTTCCAAATGCCATTGAAGTAAAAAAAGAAAAAAGAAAAAAGAAACGAGAAAAAGAACTTTGCTGTTTTGAGTAAATGAGATTTTTGTGGGATAGCTTTTTATGACACATAAACTGATTCGCGGCATTGAATCAAATGATCTACCGAGCTTTAAAAAAATGCAAACATATTATTTTTCAATAATAGAATTAATGTTAAAATCATGTGATATGAATCATAATATGGACTATAATTTAAACTTCATAAATTATAACAACTGCTTCTCTAGTGTCATATAAATATAATAATAGTAACAATAAGAATCACATACCAATATCTTTTATTAATATCCTTGTTGTTGTTATTATTACTGTAGCGTTAATATTTAATTTTTGTGACTCACGAGTCCATCGACATAAATATAAAAATACCACTAGAAGCTGTCCAGTACATGTTCTCATAACATGTTTTCTCACAATTTTATTATTTTTTTCATGTTATTTTATATAAGTGTACTCAAGGGCCTGTTAATTTATTGATTCATATTTTAATATGTAAGCTATTCACATTCTGGCCTAGAAAATTGTGTCTACCCTGTCACGATCTACTCGATTTAATTACTTTTGAATTTTAAAGTAAAATATAAAAAATACATTTTACGTGATATATACAACTTTAAATATTTGTCATTATCATTGTTTAATTACATTCAAATGTTTTTCCCAATACATTATAATTAAAGATAAAATTTTGTTAATTATTTTCACTTTTTACACGTGTACACTTACAAGTATTGATATTAATAATGTTTACTAAGCGACATAATGAATTTTGATTTTTATTTGCATTTATAATTAAGATCACAAATTTATTTATTTAAGTAAAAAATATTTTTTTAACCTAATATTTTCGTAATATTTTCATCACTCGAATACCATTTACATACTACTTAATATTGTATTGCACATTTATTTATGTTCGTAGTTGCTTCGCGGTAAATTTTTAAAGGAATATTTTTTATGACTAATTACATTTTGACAATCACTTCATTTTTTATTTTTCTGCAATAATTTTGGTGTTGCTTTTAATACAACTCGTACATACTTAATTGCAATTTTATTTCTTAATAAATCTTAATCATTTATGCTCACTACAAGTGAGCTTACATCATTTAAAGAATCATTCTCTTATATGATTCTCTTGAATAAAATAACATATTTCAAACCTAAATTGAATGTAAGAGGTGATAGTACGAGTGTTATTTGATATCGTCATGAATCTAAATGATTTTGGTACGTGATTTTCTTATTTTTTCATAATAAAAGTTAATACTCATTTGCATTAACTGTTATTACAATGTTTAACTCACCTTCTACTTCAAATATTTTAATTATTTTAATAAAATAGTATATTGAATTGATAAATATGGAATTACTTGCATATATATTTCTTCTTAAATGGATACTCTGTAATAATATTTTATATATAAACAATATTTCTTCATTATAAGAAGTACAGGGAATTTTATCATTTTCAAAATTAGATATTTTTTTTCCAAGTAACAATTTTATTAAAGTTATAAAATTTCAAATTGATTTTTTTTTTATGCCATAATTATTAAATTTTTTCATTATAATAATTTATATTATTTTATCAATATCTATTATATCTATATATATTTTTTTTTCTTAAACATTGTTTATAACAATAATATATTATAGAAAAATTTACGCGTTTATAATTTTGATAAGAAATTAAATTGTTATAATATAAATAATTTAATAATATAATATTTTTAATAAAAACTATTTTTCATTAATTTTAAGATATAATTTTTGTATTTATTCAAATTTGTTATTATCTTATTATATTAATAGAATTCTTTTATCGTATTTTTCATAAAATTATTTGAATTATAATAATAACGTGTTTACTTTTTTTTATAACTAAGCTTTTTTACTTTTTTCTGATTCTAATGTTTTAAAGTTACTACTGTTGATAATAAACTTTAATACATTTAAATCTTCTTTACACTATATACCAAGCAATACAAAACTTTTTTTGTCGTTAAAGAAATACAACAAACAAAATAAATGAAGAATCGTAAAAAATCTAGTTTCTTATTATAAATAATTTATACTAAAAAATGCATTTTTTTACAATTACTAGTATAGGTAGAAAGTTATTTTTTTAATACTATAGTATTCGTAACAAAATTGCATAGTATTCGTAATAAAATTACGAAGAAATTCCATTTTTATATAAATCAATTGCAGATTGGAAAGTAAAGAAATCTTAAGAAATCTGAAAATTTTTATATTGATTAAAAAATTTGTACTTTTGTTATATTTCAATCTTTTAAATTCCACTTTCAGAAAAATAAAATAATTTAAAATGCACTTTATTTGTGCAAAATTTTGGCTTTATAGAATATTTAGTTTTAGAAAAATACTATTTTTAATTAAATAATGCAAACATTTTCTATGTTTATTCTTGCCCAATGTGTTATTCCAATTTTAAATTTTTTTACGATTTATAAAAAAGTAATTACTACATACTGAAGCCTCCATTTTACATTTCATACAAAATGTTTTAGATTATTTAAAGAACTATTGCAGTTATTGAAATGATTTTTTTTTTTAATTTGGGAATAATTGAAAACTGTAATTCCAATTCTTCTCTTGGATTTTCAGTTATATCAACAAATTTTATAACATTACTATATATATATATAAGTCTATTTCCTCAGTTTTTGTTCTCCCTCACTATTTGTTTTCTTTTACGTGCTAATCTTATGAGATCCAATACAATTTTTAATTAAAGACAAGAATCGGAATTCCCATATTTAATTACCCAAAAATTAAAAAAAGATCATTACAACACCTGTAATAGCTCCCAAATAATCATTGTAAAAATCTCCAAATAGTACGCAGTGCATTTCTATTACTATGTATAAAGTTGTTCCCTACAGTTTTTGTTCTCCCCACTGATTCATAACTTTTGAGTGTTTGGTCGTTTTTAATTATCTTTATTTCCATTTTTGAGATAATCGAAAACATTTTTATAAAATGTCAGATAGAGATTCTATTGCACAATAATTATATTTTTTTAAATCGTTGAAAAAATGAAAATCGGATAAGGTATTAGCTGAGGAGAGCCTTAGAAAATTTTTGCACATATTAATTTAAAATTTAATTATGCTAAAATTAATAATCCCATTAAATTAAAATTTATTACAAATAAATATTAATTTAATCTTATTTAATAAAAAAAAAAAAAAAAAAAAAAAATTAAAATTTTTTTAATTGATATTAAATTTTTCAGTTTTTTGAGATTTTTCCACTTTTAAAATTTTAATTGATTTACATGAAAACAGATTTTCTTTGTAATTTTTTTTAGTTATAATTTGTCCATGGATACTATTGTGCTGAAATTGTAATTTTAGATTTTATAACAGGAAACGTGAAACAATTTGCTGAATTTTGCTAACAACTAAAAAAGTGCTGTATTGTTTGGTCTTTTAAGATTGTTTAAATATTTTTTTTAAATAATTGTTTGATTTTTATTATAATTTCAAAATGATAATTAAATTATGATAAATTTTTTCTCTCAAGTTTTCAACTATAATTACTTATAAAGGTTTCGGTATCTTGTGATTAATAATTAATTGATGTGCTCTTTTTATTCAATGCAAAATTAGTTTGTTTTATTTCTAATATGTTTCTAAAAAAAAACATGTAGTTACAAATACTCTTTTTTATATAATCGATACTATACAATAAAAATCAATTGATTATAATTAATTCGTTTAACCTTTAATATTGTCAGCTATTTGTTTTCATTTATTGAGTATCCAATATTGAATCTATGTTTTGTAGTTCCAATATAGAGGTGGAAGGTATAGTTACAAATAGATATCAACTAATATTCTATATATTGAAATACTAAGATTCTGATTTTTTCAATTTCTCCGATGCTATACTTTTTACCAAATTTAGAGTCTTTCATTAAGAAAATCCTATTCTTTAGCAATATTGATGTAGTACAAAGTTAATTTGGGACCTTTTATTTATTTATGATTTCCATTAAGTAAAGTTTTTTCACATGTGCAACAACAATCTTTATTTATATTTTGAAATATTTAATTAAAAATAAATCCATAAACATAATTATATTTTATACAAAGTTATTTTATATTTAATATTTTATTTGAATTTGCTATGTACTACCAATTAAGTATTGTTAACTGACCCTTATATCTGAAGGTTATATGCTATTTCCAAATATCATGAATTTAATAGTAGAAATAAAAATGAATCTAATGAACCGAAAATTATATTTCCATACAATTTTACTTTATTATATAAATAGTCTTTCTTATATTTTGAAATAAATAACTTAAACATAAAATTTAAAATTCACCAAATAGTTACAAATAATATGTAATTAATAATATTTAATACGAGTAGAAATTTTTTAATTAATATTGAGAATCCAATTATTTTTATTATATTCGATGGAAATATTTTAGTTATGCATAAAAAAGGTAACATAATAGTTTTAACGACAAAAGCTAAATAGAGTTAAATTGATCTAAAGCATCATAATTCTTCGTTTAATGCAATTACGTAAAAGATGTTATATTGAAAATGGATAATTTATTAAATAATTACTACATATTTAAACCAAGTATTACGTTTGTTTTATCAAATTATGCTTCTTTTTGTCGGCGTAGAATAAAACATAGATATTGGGAAAATTCCAACGACTGTCTAAAAGGGAGGAAATAATAGTAAAGGGGAGAAGTTGAAGATCATTCGTGTCATACGCGGTCATACACGTGTTAATCTAACAAATAATTGATTAAACACCCACATAATTTATATTCGATCAACACATGTTACTTGCGTGGCTGCGCATGTAATTTCCTCTCTAGGGAGTAAAAGGTTCTTATTACCTGGATAACAAACACACCCTCTGACGTACCCGAAAAGTCACTGAAACAATATTTAATATCAACTATAAAAATAAATTTTCGGTGGGCGCATGTGACTTTTGTTATAAATAATTTAGAGTCTCTTGAGGCCACGCCTCGTATGCGTATAAATAATTGTACATTATATCGATTAATGGTTTACACATAATTCATAAACTGCATTTATTATTCTTTGTATAGAAAAATTTTTTCCTCATTTGTCAGGAGCTTTTTTATGTCTCGCATCGTGTAATCAGCAATAGCCATAAAGTTACATTTATATAAATAATAATCGAAGTTTATTAACCATATCAACAAGTTTCATTTGCTTATACCTTGTGACGTGCTTTTCAATTATAACCTAATAAATAAATTAAAAAGCGCTTTTTTTTAATAAGAATAATGAGTATTAAAGTAAAAAATATCATTTACAACTACTTTATAACTATTGAAAAATTTTATTGAATGCGATGAGCATGTATAATGCATGGTATTATTTATACGTAATACTAATATAAATGAATTTTTACTCAATAATGGGAATTTCAATTTTTTAAATCCATAATTCTTAATGTAGTCATAAGGATTATAAGTGTGTAATGTATATTGCAAGAAAACATGTTAACATATTTGATAGGTGTCACTTGAGTTTTTAATATTTGCAATTAAATTGTGATTGATAAATTAGAATTGCTTAACTACTTTTAAGCTTTAATATAATAGGCTATTAATAAAATTAATTAAAATGAAAATTAAATTTACAAAAAGTAATAACACAAATTTGTATGAATAATTTAAAATAAAAATAAAAATGGTTTGTTTAAATTTTAGTTTGATAATATTCAATGGTAAATTTTATTTGTAGACCTTAATTACAGATTTCTCCAAGCCTTCTCAGTTGAATCGAAGGGAAACTCTAGTTCATTCGCATATTTAACAGTTTCTCACTTGATTGCACGATATGAATTAGGGAATTGTTTTCAGTGTAGGAGTACGTGTTTTATCAGGTTTTACTAGGAATAAAACGCAATAAAGCAGGCCGCAACATCCGTATCTTTGATACTTTATTGTTAAAAAACATATGTCGAGCGGACGTTTTCTTTGCTCAATTTAAAGCATTAAATCATGTTGTATATAGATACGCAAATCGATAGAACTTGCAAGAGAAATGATAGTAGAGAAGTGAATTACGTAATAAAACAATGCACGAATTGAGAGCTCGATAGATAAAAGGCAATGCAAAAAGTGTATATAAATCAAGGAAAAATGAAATTGTTAATAAAAAAAAGAGTCTCGGTGTACAAAGCGGTTGGCCTTGACCATGATTTTTTCGCTTTATTCGCCGCAGTGTTAAAGAGTCTACGGTGAACGGCGTCATTTCGAGTTCGGACGGCAAGGTTTGCAAAGAGCCGAAGGACGATTTTGGCCCTTCTTCCGACAATTCCCCGCTGCTTATTGTTACAACAAAGCCCCCGAAGCGGAAGGACCGGCGCGATTCCTGCGGGCAGGAAAGAAAGCTTATAAGGTAAGATCGTTACCTCCTACCTCCTACCTCCCTCTCCCCCCCCGCCCCACTCCTTCCCGGTAATTACCGCCCTAAGCCATTAGCTTCATTCCTTTTCTTTTTTTTTTATATTACATTCGTCGACTCGATTGACAATCCTTAATTGCCTTTGTAAATTTATTTTCTTATTAACTTTTCAAATTAACTATTAAAATTAATTTGCCTATGACTTTATATTTTTGATATGTTCTATTGGACAATATTGACAAGTGGCGGTGACTAGTGGCCTATGTTTGGTTAAAAACTGCAAAATACTTTACCTGTTTTTCGTATATAAAGAAAATTAGATCTTCTTGAGAACATTGAATTTTTTAAAAAAAGAATAATGTTTTATTTGGTATTTTATACACGCTTATGAATTTAATAGCTGCACTCCTGCAAAAATAAATAACCTTTAGCAATACTTTTATGAGGCTGACATGAGGTTCTGTGTGTTCTTTCTTCATTTCTTTATTTTAAGTCAATAATGGTACAATAGGATAAAAATAGTAGGGTTAATTGTAGGTTGCAATTGTTCGGACATAATAGACTAATCAATGTTCAGACTTGAATTTCTTTAAATTTATACATATATGATCCTATTCATTTTTTGGTTTTTTTGTTTTTTTGTTTTTTTGTTTTTTTGTTTCAAGTGTGTACTTTCTTTCGGTGGAGTAAAGAATTTTAATGATATTCCATTATGTTTAGGAGCAACAGCGAAGAAAGAATTTGGGAAAACAGTAAGAGAATGGCCGGGGATAGTGCCACGAGCGATTCCAAAGATACCATCCGACGGGTTAGCAGTCACGAGGACTTCAACAGTGCAAAGCACCATCACATTCTTTCGAAATTACAAAAAGACATGGGTCATGGGATGGTAAATTCTTTGTTCACTCATAATTCCACTCAAAACTTCGCTCACCCCTTCCCACAAATGCTCCTCCCTTCCCTTGTATTCATTTAAAATTCAACAATTCTTCAATCTTTACTCTACAATTGACAGTTGTTGCTTATGGTAAATCTATTTCAGATCTCTTTCTCTACACCTGACCATGTAAGTATTAATGGAAACATAATTATTGTACTTGCAGCGTCATGGTAATCTGCCCCTTCACGAAAGGACTACTAATGTTTCTCCGGTCTCGTCTAAAACTTCGCTCATTCACCCGTCGAGCGATGTTGTACTTGCGACCGAGAAATTTGATTGCGACGCCGAGCGACTCAGAAACAGCGAGCGATTCAGCAGAAGCATAACACCGCGAGGAAGGAGACAAGTGAGACGGCGAAAATTGCAAAGAAACTCTACCTTCGATCAAAGCTCCAGCAAGGTAATCCATACTTTTAAATCTTTAATAGGCCCATTGGAATAACAACCAGTTTAATAACAACCAGTAAGGGAAGACTTGGAAAATTGTCGATTTATAAGTTTATATATTATTTAGATAAGTAAACCCAACACAATTTCATCTACATCAATGAAACACGGAAACACATTCATTTGACTTGAGATTAAACAACATTACAAATTAATATTTTTTTACAGATGAAGGTAATGTTGAATTAAAGGATAAGTTGATTAAGAATCGAATGAGGTGCAATTGGGATAAAGACAGATTTGTTTATTCTTTAATTATTTTTCCAAAGTTTACGAGAACTCTCGTCCTTGTAGTCTGACGTTGCGAACGTCACATGTCGGAGATCCGAAGCGTTCCTGTCTACATGAATAGCTTCGATAATGACACGTGTGTGTCCCTTTATTTTTAATATTGGCAAAATAATTCAAGAATAAACACGTGTATTTGTTATTCAAATTGCATTTTAAAGGATCTATATTAACTCCTCAATTTAGAACAACATGGAAAGTACTTCAAACCAACATTTATAAACCAAAGTAATGGGTAAAAAAAAAGTTGCTAATTTGTTTATACTACACCCGTTTTAATAATAATTTCTAGATTGATATTTATCGTGTTTTTTTTCAGATTAATTGGGTTTAATAAATATTTAATACTGAATTCATTATGGTTTTATCAGTTATTTAAAAAATGCTTTTATTATGTATATTTATACATTAGGCATAATCAAACCTTACATTTTTAATATTTATATATGTATGTATTTATAAGTTTATTTAATTACAGGAAAATGAAATAGGAGACCCCGAATCTCACGTTCAAGGTCAAAGTTTTTTAGAAATGTTAAATAGTGGACCGAGTAGATCTCCATCACCTGTCAGACCACCATCACTAGAACAAGATGATGCCAACAACCCAACTTTGGCTAATTGGGGCTACCAAATTCGCCAAAGTAATGTAAGGCTAAAACTTAATTTATCATAATTAGAATGGCGAAAAGTGTTTGGCATTTAAAAATACCATTAAATTAATTTAATTTTAAAGGATGAAGAAATGGATGAACGGGTTAAGAATATGATTTCTCCTCGGAATTCGGTACTCATACCACGAAGATTTTACGGAGAAGGTGAAAATGATGAACAGGAAAACATTGCTAGTGCAAAAGAGTATGGTTTGAAGAATTTGATGAAACAGATTAATAGTTTAAAAAGAAAAATTAAAAAATATGAGGGTGAATTTGAAGATAATTTTGGCTATCGTCCCAGTCATTCCGATAAAATGAGTGATCGTGACATTAAAAGAATTGTTTTTGAATTAAGCAAAGTTCGAAAAGAACATAAGATTTTAAAGGAAGGCTTTGTTTCAACTTTATTGATTAGTCCTAAACAATATTATCGAGAAGAAAATATAAAAAGCAATAACAATGATGGTGAAGGGTCTTATAAACCATTATTAATAAAACAAATGGTAAATGATGTTGAACGAAAACTGGCAGACAAGCGACTTAAATACAAGAGATCTGAAAATACGGAGGAACTAACATACGAACAATTGTTAGATGAAAAAACTACCATGCAGAAATCATTATTACACATTGAAAATACATTTGGAAGAATTGTGTCAAATGATGATAGAGCTATTATTCGTCCATTATATGACAAATATCATTTATTGAAACGGCTATTGATCCGAGCTGGGGCTGTAAGATAAATTTTATGCACATTTTAATTATTAATATTTACAAATGTAACTAATGGGTTTCTTTTGCACATCCACAGAATCGATTTAAGGACAGTATGTCAGAGCTTGCGACAATTTTAGAGCACGAAGCGATGGATTTCACTTCTACGCCTGGAAATTCTATCGATTGTGATCGTCGAGCCAGTGAACCAGACATGTCTCACCGAGGAATTTTAGATTGCATTGATTCGACAGAGCAAATACAAACTGACAGTGACAGTCAACACAGCAGTAGCGATGGAAGTCGTGGCATTGTTGAGAGTCTCCACTCTTTACCCAAGTTCGTTTCACAATTACAATATTGCATTTAAATTGAAAAAATAAACTATAATATTAACATTAAAAACAATGCTTTTAGGGATGAACTTTTGCAACAGCAGCGCATCACAAAAGAGGAGAAGAAACGTCTTCGAAGAGCACTAAAGGAACTAGAAATGCAATTTGAGGCTCGGGTTGGACGGCGAATGCAGCGTGAAGATCGGGGGTCACAAGTCAACATTATTTATGATTCTTACAAGCAAACGAAAGCTAAACTCAGATTAATTAGTGCTTTGCTAGCAAAAACTACTTGAATGATGAATCGAAAATTTAACTAATGAATTGGAATTTTAATGCACCGTACTTTATTGGATGATTACCAAACAATTGAAAAATGTTCATCTTTCAGAATATAATCAGAATCAAAATACGCTTGCGTATTTTTATAATTTTTCATTTTAAATATTTTTTGTACTCGTTGATGACAGAAGTACCTGTACTTATTTAAAATATAACGGATACTATTTTAAAGGATAGCATGTTGCGTTTTAAGCTTTGAAACTATAAATATCATATTGCGCACAGTCACTTAATCATTTTTAGAAAATATAATTAATTAGAGTATCCTTAAATCTACTATATCTGTAACACTTTATTGTTCAACAAAACAAGAGTAGTCTGAAAATTATACTTTTACAACTAATATATTAACAGAACTATACAATGTTGTATTTAATAATAAATCAAAATGTCGTGATGCCACGTTTGCTAAACCAAGAATTAAATCTTTAAATTTTTAAATAAGTGTTGATAAATATTGTACCTTTGTAAGGAGATGTTTTGGACATACTTACTTTAAATTAATGATCAAAGAAATTTTTTATTTCTTGGAAACTCTTTAAAATTATTTTACATTTTTTTGTATCATTGTGATTGTTTACTATAAAATTTCTTTTTTTAAATGTATTGTAATAATTGTAAATATACTCGCGCATCTCGCATATTATAAAGCCAAAAAAATATCGCATGTTACAATTGTCTAAGAGTATTATTGACTGTTAAACGAATTTAAAAAAATTTGACTGTGCAGCACTAGTTACGTGTTTATAAACTTTGTGTTCTATAACATATTATTTTATACACAAATTTCAATGATTACTATATATAAATTATAGTATCGTTGATATAATTAGTTGCAAAAAAGAACAATTTTGGATTAATGTACTTGATATTGCGAATGCGACGAGAGGGTTAAGGTTTGATGCCTATCAGTGTGTTTGAGAAAACTAATTTTTTAGACTTTTTTTTTATTTAAATAACATGTCTCCTGTGTGTTTTAATCGAACTGAATTACAACTGAAAATTTTTATATTATGTATACACCAAACGTGTTTAGCAATAATGATTTATTCGAAAGAACTTTCATTGCAATTACTTCACAAATAACAAAATTATGGTATGAAATGATTTTTGTAGACCAAAGCATTTTTAGTCTGTGATATAATAAAAAATTAACACTTGGACTCCGTTCAATAAAACTTGAGCTTCTGTAATATTGAATACACCTAAGTTTATAAAAGTTTCAATTGAGCCATTTTGTTGGTAATTTATAATTTTATTATTCTTTAGTAAATCGATACTAAATATAAAATTAATGTCTTGCTCAAGCTTGTTCTGCAAAACAAAGTCGGTTTATTTCTTACGTTTATTCGGAAAAAATTTATCTATAATGCTAAATATTTGCTACTAATTTTAGGGGGTAAAATATTTATTATCAAAGTATGAAAATTTACGGAGTTCAATTGTATTAAAAATAAAAAAAAAAAAAAAAAGAGAGAAAGAATGTTTGTCCGTGTATGACTGAATTAAATATACAATTGCCGGAGAAAGCTTTAAACGAAGGAAGTGGATTCCTCGCAGAGATTAATTCTTATATTTGTTTTAGAGAAATAATTTTATCATTTACAATTAGAATGTTGTAATAATTTTGTACGAAAGATAAAAAAGAATGTTTGAATGAAAAATATTTATTTAAAATGTATTTAGAATTAAGTTTGTGTTTTGTATTATATGTGCTTAAAATCATTTTATACCTGTTATACCAAAAGTAATAAGAATTTAAAAATGATTCAAATCAAATAACTAGAGACAAACGTGTTTTTCTTTCTTTTTTACAGAACCTACACAAAACTAAAAGAAAAAAAAGACATGTTAATTTGGAAATTGAAAATTCCAAGATTTGATCACATTTTGAAAAGAGAAAACAGAATCATGGTACTGTTACAACGACATATCTAGAAAGTAGAAGTAGATTTTTAGAAAATGTTTTAATCGATCAGTGTCTTCTCATCTGAATAAGATGCCATAGTCCGGTTTTTAGTAAATGTCAAAAGAAAAATTATTATCGCCAAGGAATAATAACCGGTAAAATAATTACCGGTCTCTGTTTAAGTATTTATTGCAAGCAAGCAACAATATATTTAACTAAAAAAAAGAAAAAGAAAACAAAGGAAAAACATACATACCTAAACGCATTTGAGAAAATTATATCTTACAAAAACAAGAATAAAAGAGCAGGCAAACCTTGACGTTTTATGCGCCTATTAGCGGTGTCGATATATCCGACGTGAAAGGATTCTGGTGAAGAAAATGTTAATCAATATAAGAATTTAACCCATAAAATGTATCTGCCCAGGTATATACCTTACGGATCAAATTACGGTAGCGATTCATGTTTTTACCAAATCTACTTCACGTCGGAAATATATTCATATTGCAATATATGTGCACGCGTAAAACGAGTAATTGTAACGGCCTTACAAAAAAAAAAAAAATTAAAAATAGAGCATAGCGACTATAAATAGCTGGATATTTGCATTATACCAAGTAGCACACCAGAACAAATATATAAATATATAAATAAATAAAGTTATTATTGATCAGATACGCACGTTGTTCTTCCTCCAAACACTGGCTACAATTTAACAACAATAAAACATCTCGATTATCTTTCAACAAACAATTTATTGATCTCACTCATAATTTGGTACCAAAAGGAAAATGAAAATAACGAGACGAACGGGGGCGAGGGGCGAGGGGGGGGAGGGGGTACGCGAAACGGTAACAAAAGACAAGGTCGGTCGTTGTACCCGGGGCTCGGTCAGGCCATGATGAGCTGTCGTTGAAAGGCTTGGATCTGTCGGAGGAGTCCGGTGAGGCGCAACCCGTGGGGCGCCTCGTGCACGATGAAGCCGCTCCGGTTGGGGAAGAGCTTGCTCGACTTGCAGTCCAAGGAGGCCTCGGTCTGCGCCCTTCGCTGGAACTTGGTTAACCTAGGGTTAACCAGGTGGTTGAAGCCCCCAGACTCCTGCGTCGTGATGCACACGAAACTGTTGCGCTCGTGCTGGAGTCTCATTTGCTTCTTCAGCGACTGCACCTGCAAAGTTTTTTGCCGTTGTGAGGATGAGTCGGGTGTGGTGGGGGGATCGACCGGGGACTCAAGGATCGCAAAAAGATTTGTGTGCTTTTTGCCGGTCACTTTGCAAGTAACAAGCGCTCGAGATTAACTGTAAAGTCATCGACAATGCATCCGAGCCGACAACGTCCTGCAAACGGCCGCCATTTTTTCGTGCCGCCGCTTTTCACAATAAAAATGAACAATTAACGAGAGAGGGGTTTTTGGATTGAGTACCTCTTTATAGAGATTAACGACCGTCGTTATCTCCTGCTCTTTAACTTTTATTGCCTCCTCCATTTCGGACACTTCTTTTATCAGCGCCTTATCTTTTCGTTGCTCCAGCTGCTCCTTCAGTTTCTCGTTTTGCCTGCACGCAAAAGGTGAAATTAACCTTCCTCTCATTAACCTTCCCGCGGACTTTAATAGCAAACAACTTTACGTGATCATCTTGTTGAATTGATCGTAAAGCCTCGAAAAGACTTGGATCGTTTCCTTATCGCTAATATGAGTAGGCATATTTCTATTTAGGTCTCCGTAGAAAGATTTGGCGTATTGTTGGCCGTGCTGAAACAAAAGAAATCATACGACAGCTTCTTATGTATATTAACTCTAGATAAGAGGGATTTTTCTTAAAATAATAGCTACGCTTCGGGGCTGCTTCTCCAAGCTGTAATGACTTTGTTGCTGGCATTTGCTCATTGACGACTCTAATCGATTATCTATTGTCGTTGCTTTTCGTGGGTCAATATGATTTCTAACACTTGAATACACTGAATGAGTCTCCTAAAATTGAATAAAATCCTATCATCTTCTATCCTCTTCTATAATCCCTTTTAACTATTGTAAACTATTTAAAATTCAATGGTATACAACACCCATTTAACTTATCATTCAACATTCATCTTTAATGATTTTTTAAATCAAGTTCAGATTAAAATTATCAAGTAATTACATCAATATTTATCTTTATTAGAATAATTTATCTCACGCAAACAATAATTTATCTCACACAAAAAAAATCTCTTCGTCCTATACTCGAGGAACTAATCTGAATGACTTCCCAATGAAATGTGCATCTAATTCATTGTCAATTTAAATTTACTAGCATATACATAATCGTTTTTTAATATTTTTTATATGCATAATATAACTAAAAACCGTATTTGATTTTCGTCTATTTTAATAAAAATTTACAAATAATGTAAAGAATTACGTATGAATAAAATTGTTTATTAACTATTTCAAGCAATGTCCAAATAAACAGACTTTTATTTATTATAAGCCATTTATTATAAATAAATTATTTTTTTTTTTTTTTGTAATCATTAATAATAATTCAATTATTAAATCAACAAAATATTTTGGAGTGGTGATACATATTTTCTAAAATAATTTCAGAAAGTCCAAAATAACGATATGTATTTGAATTTTTATATTTTAAAACTTAATATTATTAAGACTAATAAAATTTATTTTCAATAAAATAATATATTAAGAATAATATATAGATATATATATAATATATATATATATTTTTTTCAATATTTTTTGTAATGCATTTTTTTTTTTTTAATGCATTACAAAAAATTATTATTTCGTACACGAAAGTTATGCATATAATAATTATATTTATATTACTTAATTTTTAATCATTTCAACATTGTAACTTCCTTTCACTATATTATTAAACGATAAATTAATTTTCGTTTACCATGTTACAGATTGTAGCTATGGTATGCAACGATGTTATCATTGTAATATATCACAATATTTATGAAGTAAAAATATTTTCCTAGATTGTTGTCGTAAAATGGTCAGTCAAATATTCCTTCACTCATGACTAAATATTTTTCATTTGAAAGGATTTTAATGAATATTTACTTTGCACAATTTTCTTTTATAATGTTTAATCCGTGCAATTGAATCACACGACTAGACAAAAAATTGCATAATGTTTAATTTTGTAAGAATCTAATAATGACTTTAAAACCTCTCTTTACCTTGGCTTTGTAACAAATATTTTTCTATGATCAATTAAAATTTAAAATATACACAAATGTAATAAAACTTAAATATTTTAATAATAAAAATTTTAATCTTCTAAAGCTTAAAAGATTGAGAATCTCGCACATTGATAACATAAAACTAATTTTCCAAATTATTCACTTTTAGGATTTAAAATTTTGCTTAGAATGCTTGATTCAAACAAGAACATTTAATGTTTAATAATGTAAATTTTATTAAAAACAGGCATACCTCTTCTTCTTCATAAAGTGGTTCACACGTAAAGGGTTTAAATGGCGCTTGATTGGAAAGTGTAGATAAATTATTTGTGCGTAAAGATTCATAAGAAATGGAATTAACTCCTTGATTAATTCGTATATTATTTTTGGAATTACGACCAAAATCTTGAATATTAAGAGCTCTACAAGATTTTGCAAAGTCATTGCTTATGTGTTCAAAAAGGGTAGATACCGGTCTAACACCTTTACTAACACTACGTATCAACACAGGATTTATTCCAGGTATTGACGGTTGTTTTGTTTTTATGATGCTTAAAACCTGAAAATAAGCAATAATCAATACCTTAAATAATTTTTTAAATCCAAAAGAAAATATTTGAAAATACATGTAAACTTTTGAACTCCTGCAAAAGCAAAGAAACTATCTTATCTAAAAATCTTTAGGTGGAAAATAAAAAAAAAAAAAATTTAAAGTAGAAGCTTGCGTTTATTATAAAAATAAAAGAACACCTTTCAAGGTAATGCAATTTTTTATAAAAAAAAGGATATATATGTTGCAATAAAAAAAGTCTATTTAACCTGTTGAATATTCAACCCAAGATTGTGACTAGGAGAAATTGAAGTTCCTACTACAAAAGGAATATGCCGAATATTAAATCGATGATATAACTGCCTATCCACCTGCTTCATTTTAGAAGCCATTGTAGGAAGTTCATAATTTCGTTGGCCAAAATTATCATAAAAACCTGGCTGATAATATGCATCTGTTTGTATTTGGCATTCGTTTTGATCAGTGTTTTTTATTAAATCTTCAGTTTTTGTTCTAAAATTATATTAAGACATTATATTAATGGCCACAATTTATATTGTACTTTAATAAAAGGTGCATTATTATTTCCATACTCGATTTCTGTGGGCAATAAACATTCTATACTTTTTTCAGGTATAAAAAAATCTTTTTTAGGCTCATCGTCGACGTTCATTTCCACAATTTCTTCCACTAGCTGTTCAGAAATTTGCGTAGGCTTACTTTTTGAGGGTCTACTTGAAACAACCGTAAAACTTCCACTTTTTAGGGCATTATTGTGATAAATTTCAACGAAATCTTTGGAATTTGAATTATTTGTCTCGCGCAATTTTGAATTGTTGATCCGCTTTCGCAAATGTGGTGTTTGAAGTACAGATATTGTATCGAGACCTAAAAATCACCAAAATTTTATTTGAATATTCAATATTTTACTTATAATTAATATATGTTCTATACATACGTATACGTATGCTAATAAAATTAATTTATTTTATAGTATAGTATAACCTAAATAATATTCATTCAATAGTTTTCCAAAATACTTATTTCAACATTAGTAGACATTCTTGAGTTTTTTAATATTCAATAGGTAAAAAAGACATGTATGCTGCTCAAATAATTTTGTGTGTAATATAATATGAAAAAAATTGTTTGATAGTCATGGATTTTTCGTATAGTATTTATAGTTCATCATACCGATTAATAATTTATTTAATACGCAATTATAAAAATGATTACTTTTTTGCTTCTTAAATTTTCTTCGCTCGTTCTTTTTATCTGAAAACATAGTTTCCCTTGTAGTAACTGTACTTTTCGAATTAGAAGCCTTTAAACGTCCAGGAAGTTTTCTTCTTTTTCTTTTGCCTGTATTCAGCAATGAGACTTTTATGGGTTCGTCGATTATGCTAGAACTGTGCAATTTCTTCTTTGATTTCAAAGATTTTTTCGTATGTTTATTTAAATTAATATTTTCAACACTTTCCTCTACTTGAATTTGAAGATTTGGAACAATTCCACTGCAATGAGTTTGCATATTTTTTGTTTGTGACCGTGGCGTCAAAACTATTTCAACATTATTTGCGCGACAAACAGCTTCCATCATATTTTCTTCTTCATTTTCATTACAATCTGTGTTCTCTGTATCTTCTCTTTGGCTAGACTGCTGTGATAATATTTTATGATTGTTAAATGATGAAATAGATCTTTCCGGAAGAATACATTCGCTTTGATTGCGAATGCTATTGTAACGTGAAGATTTAAAAAAATCGAATTTTAATTTAACAGAATCATTATTGTCTTCTGCAGTTTGAATTTCTTTCAAGACCTCTGTACAGAAAATATTATTAAATAGATATTATATTTTTATAATTAACATTTAGAAGTTAAAAACTTTAAAAAGACTGGATAAGTAACCATGAGTATCTTGTAGCTGATGTTTTGACTTATCTCCACACGTTAGTGAATCATTGTATACGAATTGATTTTCCATTATTTCATCGGTTAACTCATATCTCACTTAAAAACAATTTCTTATGAGTATCACTGAATATTAATACAAATTTTTCAACGAATAAAGAAATTATTTTACAATGTACCTAATGAAGAATTTCTTTTCTCAGCTAAATCATTTGACTCCATATTGAAAAGTACAATTATTTATTGTTTATAAAACTTCATAATTTTTACTCCAATCTAAAAACTCTTCAAATATATTAAGAAATCATAAGAATAAAATTTCTAAGACAAATTAATGATAATTGTACTAAAATGAAAGATCTGAAATAATCTACAAATAAAAATGAATGAAGCTAATCACTTTATACCAATATTGTTTTGTTTTTACAAATTATATTACAAATTTAGTTTATGTAATTCATATCATTTTTTACAATAGCTAAAAAAAATTATGTATTGAATTTGTTAATATTATATTTTTATAAAACTTTAAAAAATATGTTAACTTTTATAAAATAGCATCATTACCTTCTACATTTTTACATGAATATATTTTTCTACGTATCCAATAAATACTATTAAAAGATTAAAGTACCATAAGAAAACAAAGAATTTGTAAAAATAATTATAAAAATGACCAAAAAAAAAATATATTTTGCAATATTAAATTAATAATAAAAGGAAGAATAATATATGTTTAATAAATATTTTATAAAGCACATATAATATATAAGCATACATATAAATGTACATTTGTAATGTAATTCAAAATTTTATGTTCATAATATAATGCAATAAAAAAATAATTTGTAGTATTTTCATAAAAAAGATAAAATAGTTTCAAGTAATTTGAAAATAAATATCATGTTATTATTTTTATTATATTTTTTTAATAAAATACCCGAAAAATATTATATTTTACATTTATTTTATTCATACATTAAAAATAATAAATATATTATTACAATATAATAGTATTTAATAGAGATAAATAATTGTATTTATTATATATAAATTATTTTACTAATATATACATACGGTCACACATTTTATAAAAGCATAAAATATGTAATTAAACCCAACAAGCTTATATATTTTTTTACATGATATGAGTTTATTTTAAAAATATACATTTTAATATATATTTTATACATTATTTTTATTTTATCCACAGATATAAAACGTATATAATATTCAAGTTTAGATTGGTCAATAATAACAATTAATCATACACCAATAAAAAAAAAATTTTTTTTAGCAAGATTACATATTTTTATGATTATATTTATCATTTGTTTTATCATTTGATAATATTTGTCCTTTACATGCCATTTTATATTAATTTTAGCAGAAATTTATATTATTTTTTTTGTAAAAATTATTAAACTGTACAATATTGATTAAAATTCATTCACCTGACAGTAAATTTTATAATTTGATTCTGTTTTCCTTAAAATTAAATTCTTCTTTGATAGCTGTTTTATTGTATGTATAAATCATTTATAAGATAATTCATAATTTTTTTATTTTTTTAACAGTAGATGTTAATTTTTATAAAATTTTTATTGGGATAAATATAAAAAATACATTGAATTATAAATAATAAAATTTTATTTTGAATATCTTCACGATATGTATAAACAGGATGATAAATCACTTCAGTATTTATACAAGATATGTATTAATATATATTTTTTTATAATAAATACATTTTTCTGTATTGAATGCGATAATATAATTATTTAATGAGGTTGTAGATTTTTAAAGAAAATATATTTTAGCACGCAAAAAAAATTTTTTTGAAAACTTTTGCTTTAAATATTTTAAAAACAAATTTCATTAAATAACTTATATCATTTTAGAACATTATTTAATAAAACCTAATGAAATAGTGCTTAAATAAAATGCAATATTTATAGAAACTGGATGATTTTTATTAGAAAATTGTACGGATAATATGTGAAAACAATTTATAAATCATGCTGATAACGTTTTACATTAAAGAGTAGAAAACCTTTTTTGTAAAAATTTTTTCAACTGCAGTAAAAACTAATAAAAAAATTTTTTTTAAATTTAAAAAGGGGATAATATCGTTGTATGTGGTTACCCGATAGTTCCGCATCTGTGTAACAGATTTTTGTACATATTTAGTTAACGACTCTACGTGTGGGAAATCACAGATAAAAAGAAGTTTTTCCCAATTACGATTTGAGAGTTCGATTATTGAGGTGACACTAGGAGTTTGTATATCGAGAAAATAAAGAATTTTATAGACCAATGTTTGTTCATTTTAATAAACATGCTCTAAATAAATAACAGTGATTACTTTTAATTAACACGATTAATAATTTAATATATCTATATAAACATATTTTTTTTATTAAAAACTAAGTTTTAAAAAAGTTATTTTCCATGAAAAATAGTTTTAAATACTTTACCATAAAATATAAAAAAATTATAAGTTTAAATGTACATATTTAAAAGTATTTTCAACAAATTATAAAGAATAGAAATTCAATAAGAAATATTTATAGAAATATCTCAACAATTTTTAAGCTTCGTTCATAAAAAAATGTTAAATTTAGTAATCAGAAAATTATAAATTATTTTTTAAAAAAATATTTATAATCTAATGTTGTAATTCAATATAAATACATAAATATTTTATATAAGTTAATATTTGTGTTCAATTTTATTATAAAATCACGCGATTTAAATTACTTGCAGTATTTTTAATTATGCGTAAAATATAAAATATTATTTTAATGATGTAATCTAATACTTTCTAAATGAAATAACATAAAATAAAATATTAACCAACGAAGAAGTATGTAAAAATAATTACAATTATTAGGGTTTCAAAAATAGAATTTAAGAAATTAAAATTGGTTTCGTCAACGGGTAAAATTAGTCTGCCCCAGTGATCGCTTTCTTCAATGACTTACAAATCTTCAAAGTCTAATTGAAGATATTATGAATGTAATTACATTATCTGTTTCGTTAAATAAATTACTTTCATAATCGTTTCATTTGTTTAATATATTATTCAATAAAATCATAGTTGTATAATTCTATATGTAGAATATTCCTAAATTTTACGATTCATTAAAAAATGGATAAAAACAATGTCTAATATTTTTAAGGAGGTATCTCTCCTAATCTTCGTTTTCAAGTTGATTTCTTTTATTAGTTGTGGTTAACCCTATCTTATCTAGATATATTTTGTATTATATACATACAATTAATAATGTATTTAAAATTTAAAAAATCTAAAATAAATACATTATTATTGTTTAAAAGTGATAATATTATAATAATTTTAATATATTAATGTACTGATAATTAAATTTTTTATATTTCCATATAAAATTTATAATGATTTGTTATAAAAAATTGAAAGCAAAACATTCTAGATTGATCGTAAACAATACTTTTTATTTTTCCTCATTGATAATAGATCAGTTACTTTTACGTCTAAAGTCACTATTTATAATTAAAATTTTTCATTATAAGATATTGAAGCGTATAAATGAATATAGAACAATTAAACAATATTGAATCACTTGAAAAGTTACGTTGTTGCAAAATATGCTATGTCCAATCATATACGTGTGTTAAAAAAAGAACTCAACATTTTTTACAGACTGAATCATCATCAAATTTGCAATTCCTTGTCAAGAAAATTTTATTCAGATCTTTTTCCAATAGAATTTTACTAAAAGGTAAAAAAAAGTTATTTATTTCACTAGTTCAAAGTTCTATTATTTATTATATATAAAAGAAAACTGAATTATAATCATACATGTGTTGTTTAGAAATCTGAATCTGTTGCAAAGAAAATAACATAAATTAAAAGGTATAATAATTTTTGTATAAAATTCAAAAATTGCAAAAGAAATTTTTATAGATAGAAGCATATTTTTTCGAATTTACATTATAATTTAATTTATTTATTTGGGTAGTGTAAAAATAACCAATAAACCATTATTCGTATTTCTATGGTCTAAAAGTATTGCTTAAATATAAACTATTTTCATGCAAAGTTAATTATAATATATAATTTTTAGAGAAGAAATTAATTTTTTATTTGTAATACCTATAAATCAGCAGGAAGAGTTTTCTTATAAAATAATATTAATATTATATTGTAACATTAAGAATCATACATAAAGTGTAGTAGATAATGATTAAAAAAAAAAAAATTCAATTTTATGTAATTGTTATTATTTTTATATGTTTAAGATGATGTTAATAAATATATATATATATAGATATAAATAAGTAAAAAAAAGAAATATTAGCCTATGGATTAATATTTTAAAATTTTATCAAGTTACAAACATAACTAAAAAAATACAATTATTTAATTACTCAAATATTTTAAATATATTTCATTTTTATAATTATCGAAATTTATTTAAATTTAATGTAAAAGTATTTAAATCTTTGAAAATAATTTAAAAAATATTCTAACATATTTAAATACTATTCTTACTATCTATAAAAATTCCACACTATCTTAAATACTCTTCACATTATCTACATAAGTCTGTAATATTTACATTTCTTACATATTTCTAATGAATACTTCAAAATATAAAATTTCTAACATCTTTTAATAATTAAAAATTTTTAAATATCAAATTTGATTCATGAACCATAAATTCAATTTTATAGAACATATACCCAAAAGATTTTTAATAAAAAATAATTTAATTTAAAAAATAATAAACTTCTTATAACTCAATATATACCTTTATTTATATTAGTAATATTTTAATAAAAAATTTTTCATATTAATTTTAATAATTTTTCATTTAAGTAAATATTTGAAAGTGAAGGTGCAACAAAAATTGACGAAATCCTGTTAAGTCTGACTAAAAAGCACTATCTATAACTTTTGTATAATTAAGTATCTGATCAAATTTATTTTAATTATATATTTAGTTATGTAGTAGTTAAACTTAATTTAAATGGTTATAATGCTTAAACGTAATTTGGAAACTTAAAAAAATATTTTTATATGTATCGAACTAAAATTATTATAAAACTTTAAAAAAAATTGATATATTGTAAAAGTAGTAATATGAGCATATAAAAAATTTAGTATTATGAATAATATTTATATGATAAGCATAACTAGTTTCATACTATTACAGCTTATTATTATTAAAAAATATTTTCGAGATTAAACAAAATATAAGTATATAAATTTAAATATTCTAGTTATAAATTTCTTAAGGGAACATATTCTATATTAAGAAAATATTTTTAATTGAATATAAGTTTAAATAACTTTTAATTCATTCCAATGAATTAATTCCATTTGAATTTAAGAAATATAAACCATTAATATAAAAACTACTTAGAAAATTTACATTGCTTTTTTAAACATTTTTTTTTATTGGTTATTTATTATAATCTAATAATATGAAATTATAATTGCAAAAAAATTAAAATTTAATTAATAATAGTAAATTAAAAATCAAAACGACGTTGACTACAAATTAAATGTTTTAGTAATATTTATTTAATGATTCTTTCTTCTTTAATAAAATATGATCAGTATCAATTTTAATAGTTATAAATTAAAATTCTATCTCAATATAAATAAATATAAAAACATAAAACAATCGTAAATAATTTATTTTTTCTTTGTACAAATAATTTTTAATAATTTTAAAGATAATTTATTTAAAAATATTATTCCTTATATAAATCTTAAAAAATATTTTCTTTTAACGTATAATTCGATATTATTAGTCCTTTAAATTATTAAAATAATAGATCACATTTCAATAGCATATAATTTAAAACATATTATAATATTTAACGTCATTAATAACACAACATATATATTATATAATTATATAAATATATTGTTATAAAATTATTTTAATAAAATTATTAACATACTTTTTATATTTGTTTATAAAAAATGTTTCAATCTTTATTTCTTTAAATACCGAAGATATATTTTCGTTTCCAAAAAAAATTTTAAAAAAGTACAAAATTACAGTGATTAATATTATTGCAACCAATAAATAGTTGAAATACTTTTTGCAGAATAACCTTATGCTTATTGACTCTCATAATAAGTGAAGCAAAGAAATATAAGAGAATGGAGCAAAAAATTAAGAGTCGAGCGAGATTTTTGTTTAAAACCTTTTATAAAATTCCTTTTGTATGATTTACCTTTCAAACTACTAAAAAACTGTATACAAAATAAAACTTTTATATAATAAGCTATTTTTTACATTTCGAATTATTCTTTTAAAGATAACTTACGTTTACAAATAAAAACATTTTTAACGCATAAACATATTTTTTCATATTACACATATAAAACCTAGTAAAAATACATATGCACAGATTTCTATATGCATATTATATTATCATCTTTCTAACTGGTATATTTACTTTATATTTTTTATCGTTAAATGTTTCTTTTGTTTTTTTTGTTTTTCATACGTATCATTGCTTAGTATTCGTAATTTCACATAATTTAAAAATCATAATTGAAATATCAAAAATGGCATTAGAATTTCAAATTATCTCCAATTCATAATTAAAACATAAATTATTTTTAATTATTTAACGAGGAATTTTTAAATCGTAGCTTCAATTCCGCTTAATTTATTAATTGCGACAAATTTTTCCAGAGAGTACGAATAGGTAAAAAAATAATACGATAAGATAAATAATAATAAAATAATTAGTATTATTCATAATGTTGAATAATACGTTAATAACTAGATAAGATAAATAAGAAATATTGAAGTTGAAAAGCTGAATAAAATTAATTAAAATGTAACACCCGACAGCTGTAGAAAGCTTAGCCGAGTCTGAGGCACTTACATAATTCATTTTTTTTTATTTTTTCGAACTAAAAATAGCTAGACTTTTCCTTTTCTCAAAGATTATCTTTATGGACTGTCTTCGGGCAATTGAGCATCGCTAATTGTAAAGCCTCGTCTCAAGGTCATTCGGTTCAGCGACATTGCAAAATATTCTTTTATCTAGATGCAGATAATTACATCGGCAGCGGCCTATCCTTCGATCAATGCAGATGGAGATTAAAATTTAAAAGTTTTAAGGCTCGCAGAAGGAAACGCACCTAGAGCCTCTCAATGTTAACAAACTGATGTGATAATGTAATCTCTTATAAAATACCTGAGGGAATCCAATGAAAAAATCCCACTTCTGCTCTACTTCCGCTCGTTCATTCTCT
The DNA here is from genome assembly GCA_018907245.1 of Eupristina koningsbergeri. NCBI lineage: Eukaryota > Metazoa > Arthropoda > Insecta > Hymenoptera > Agaonidae > Eupristina > Eupristina koningsbergeri. The sequence continues at coordinate 2,002,353 of JACCHV010002768.1, forward strand.
TGCTGCACCATTCTATTTTTCTTTATCTAAATATTTTTTCGGTGCTCTCAATCCAGGTGTTAATACATTACACGCACTTGACAAATAAATTTACCATCACTTAAACTGGGCACTTTAATTTCCCTTTAAGCCCACGCTGCCAAAGAACCTTTACTGTACAATTTTTACGAGAATAATCACTGCTATGGATATTATGAATGTTTCATTGAATGCTCATTGCAAAATAACTGGATATTTAAACAATCGAATGCCATTAGTTTTTATGTGTATTTTAAACATTAAAAAAGATGTATAAAAAATTCTTCATTATCTGCAATAAATACAAAGTACACATGAAAGGAAAATTATTTTTTTTCATATTAAAATGAAAAAATTCTTCCTCTTTTTAAGACTTTTTGAGACTTTCTTTATAATACAACCAATGAATTGATAACAAAAGTTTTAATACACAATAACTTGTTATTTCTTTGCTGTAATTGTATTAGCTTCGACAAACTCTATTTTTTTTCTCTTTTTTTGTTTTTGTTGATTTAAACTTATTATTTGAAGAATATTATTATTATTATTATTATTATTATTATTATTATTTTGATGACGTGCTACAAAAAATAAATTATCAAACATCTTTGGTATAAAAATATTATTTTGTGCAACAAATAATTCTAATCACAAATATTTTTTAGGTAAAACAATATTTTCTCTTGTTGTTTACTTTTTACGTAAGATATATTTAAATATATATATATATATATACATATATATATATATATATATACATGAATTTATAAACAATAGCCCGTCGATAGTAAATTTTTTTCATGAAAAATATTCGTATAATGTTTAAACTGAATAAGTTATTTTGAGTAAAGATTGAATCCATCTGTTAAAATTATACAAAGAGGAGACTTACGTATGAAAAGCTAAAAAATAGCTTGTTATTTATAACGTCAGGTCAAAATAATATATGACAACAAAATTATTGGTAAGAAAAAAATGTGTCTAATAAATATTCCCCTAATATCATTATGAACATTATTTAATAATTTAAAAGAAAAAAAACATTCATAGCCATGAAATAAAATTATTTTTCAATAAATTAAGGTTTTATAATGTATCAATTTCCAATAAAAATTTCATTTGCTTATCTAATATATTATAATTAAGCATAGAAAACCAGTTAAAGTTAAGTTAAATTAGCCTTACCATAAGTTTTTTCTGTTATTTTAACGGTTTGTAAACTTTGTAAATTAATGGAAAAAGAATAGTCAAATAAAAACATTGTAAGGAATACTTTGAAATTTCCAATCAAGGGTTAAAATCCTATTTAAAATCCACACAATTTGAAAATAATTTAAGAATTTTATATTGGAAAAATTATAAAATGAAAGTACTCGAAACAAGCCTGATAAAAATACACGAACGTTCTTGAATAATGCAATTGTCCGATAGCCTCTTTACGCTTTTCATTACGTAAGGACAGTATAAAACGTATGCTGTTTGAGTACAGTTGCGGTAGTTTTATACGTTTATCCTTGGTAATTTACAGCTTAAAGGGAAATTTGACTCCTCCGAAGATCCTAGGTTTTAATTTTATTAAATAGACCGTTAATAATCGGGGTTTGCGTTCAGCATAATTTTCAATTTTCAACCCGCAATTCAGTGTTCGATAATGATCGAATCAGTTATTTTGTAGTTCAAGGATGCAGTTATAAATAAGACATTTATCGGATCAGCGACAGAGCCTTTGAGCAAGGGTAACGATCGTAACCCGACTAATTATAATTCAAATAACAACGGGCAAGTGCAACAATTCCCAGCATCGAATGCTCGACGCGCAAAAACCGTCTGTGGCGTCGAAAACAATTCCAGCTTAGCATATTCATCGAGCGGTGCGCGCGGGAGAGGGCGGAGTGTGCGAGTGAGAGTGAGAGAGCGGGGGAGGGGTTGTGCGAGGAGCGGCAGACGCGGGGCGGGGGCGGGGGGAATCGAGCAACTATTACGCGCTAGAATAATATCGAGGGATCGGCTAATCGGAAATGTGTTTGAACTCGAATTAATCGCCGAGTTTCGCAACGAGTCGAAGGGAAATTCGGCGCCGCCGATTCGCGCCCGATTTCGTAGTTCGAAAAGCGAGCGCCTCCCCGAATGCACTCGGAGCACAAACTCCCCCCCCCTCGCTCTCTCTCGCTCGCTCTGGTTCCACGGCGGCTCGGCGATCGCGCGTGCGCGGGAGGCACGAACGGGGGGCGCTAGTGCGCAGAATCGGGACTCGTGCTCCCCGTCTCGTACGTACGCACCATCAGTAATCTAGCCTCACTGCCGCCGCCGCCGAAGTCCGTGCTGTAAATGGTGCACGGCTTGTCATCGTCCTTTCGGTAACATCAGCAGGTACGTCTCTTACAGCCTCCGGGGTGCGGGCTGGGCCGCTGGACCACGTCCCCGTCGAGGTTCGCTTCCGGTTACGTAAAAAGCGAGGTTACGCGGTGTGCGAGGACCGATCGAGGTGGCTGTTGTCACCAGCGGGCACCTCGCCTCGTATGCGCGCGTTCCGTCTTCTCCTGGAGGTGCGGGCTGGAGGAGTCGTCGGGACGGGAGCTCGAACGCCAGAGGTGCGTGGGTAACCTTGGAATCCCCCCGAGCGAAGGGAGGCCCGACATTGGGACGGCGGCGAGTAACCTATTTTCCGCTTATTGCGCCGGTCTTCTGCTGCCCGCTCACGGCTCTCGGCCTCTCTCTCTCTCTCTCTCCCCACCTTTCTCTCTCTCTCTCGCGCGCGCGTGCACCTATATAAAGAACGCGTTGTGTAACGGCCAGCGCGTAAGGTATTTTTGATGAAACATATTTCGGTCGACGGGACGACGTCCCCGCTCGGTCCGTTTCCCTCGGGTCGCGCGCACCTCCTCCCCACGTGAGCGCAACCTCTCTGAATGCGCGTTTCTCCACCTTTGCGCGCGCGTCCGCCCTGGCTCTGACTGTAAACAAGATCCGGGCGGGTGCGCACGCAGCGGGTGACCGACGACCACGACGATGATATACGTGCATCTCGGGCTCGGCCGCGTGTTCCTCGTGATCAGCCGACGTCGTCTTGGCGCCCAGCCCCGACCGGGATCCTCGTAAAATATCTGACATTCTAGCCCAGCAGTCTTCGTTTGCCCGTCGCCCCGACACTCCCTCTCCGCTCTCCCTGACCCGCATGTCATATGACATTGACATTAACTATTAGTTGGAACTTTTATCTCCGACAGAGTAAGTGTGTCACGGGACATCGAGGCCAATTGCCTCCGCTGCATTCCCAATCCATTTTTCCTTTTTTTCCTCCTTTTTCCCCCTTTTTCCCCCTTTTTCCTCCTCGCCTCTTTCTCCGACAAACTCTGCAAACTAATGAGCTCCCGCACTCACCTTTGCACGTCATTTGCCTTCCTTGCCGCTCTCTTTTCCTGTTGCACTATAACATGTCACTCATCGTAATTACTGTCAATTGAATTATTTTCCTTCTCCTAATGGAGGAGTCTCTATCTGCAATATTGCAGGCTTTAATCTCCGTAATTTACGGAAGTTACCTACACTTGTGCGCGAACAAGTGTATCTGTGGGTACGCGTACATACTCTGACATGTATCCCTTCTCCATGTCGGTAGCTGCTGGATTAGCTAATCCTTCTATTTTTTTCGATGATTGCTCGCATTTATTAGTTTCGAAACATATCTTTATTTATACGCCTCGTGTGTTATACAACTTTTATCTGCAGTATTACAAGAAAGTCTGAAGATGCAATCAGTGCCATTGTCTAAAACTCTGATATGAATATCAAAGTATTAAGTTTATTTGTACTGCTGCTACGCATGGAAAATATTCATTATACAAATACTTTTTAAAGTAATAATTGACTTTAAGATCAAGGGTAGAGTAAATTGTTTGAGCTAATGATGTAATTATTCATTGAAAAACATGATTAGCACTTCTTTTTCAAAAATCTTGCTCGAGACTATCATTTCTTTTATAGAATATTGTCAACGTCATTAAATTAATGTCTGACACCTAATTGGTTGAATGATCACACAAATAAAAAATTGTCTACTAAAGATAAATCTGAGTCATTCAATACACACTTTATTGCTTTACATCTAATGACTAAACATACAACATTCATAATTCTTTCAGCCACTAGTTTAATCAACAAATCCAAAGTTATGCCTCGAAAATATTACATCACAATAAGAATAATTTCTTTTTGTTTCTTCTCTTGTTTACAAATCCATGCATCTATTCTATTTTCCTTGTTTAATTTTCAAATATATACTTATTATAATATTTCTGTACATTATTACTTTTTAATATTTCAGGCCAAAATGTATAAGGTTCAGGTGGTCTTTAATTCCCTGACCCCACTGGCTCCAAGGGTCTGTGGAGCCAGAAAATTTGTATCATGGTTGACGCGAAATGATCCCTTGACTCGATCAACTCAAGTCATAGTATCGGAACCATGTCGACGAAACAACAGTCGTGTTGCAACTGAACCTTTCCTTAATGGCAGCACCAGCTCGTACGTCGAAGAAATGTACAATGCATGGTTACAAGATCCACGCAGTGTTCATGTTGTATGTATTAAGAGCAATAGTTATTTGAAAATTTCAATTATCAATAAACAAATAAAAAATTCATTACAAGTTGTACTTGCAACTTGTAGTGGATTATATAATATTGTATGAATTTTGAATTGTGATAGAAATTTTCAACTTAATTTTTATTGTGCATAATAATATTCAAGTATTTTTAATTAATACTTTATTTATAATTTTGGCAAGTCGTGGGATACTTTCTTCCGTAACAGTACAGCTGGAGCTGGACCTGGCTCTGCTTATCAGGCCCCGCCATCCCTAGCTGGAAGCTACAATCAAGTTCCATTAGGTTCTCTTTTACCAGTTGGTGGTGGATCAATTGGTCAAGCCCCATTGAATGAAAAAATTATCGATGATCACCTTGCTGTACAAGCTATTATTCGCTCCTACCAGGTGAGATATGTGTGAGAAGTTTTACAAATAAAAATGACTATATTATAAACTATTATCATGGCTATCCAAACTGTAAATATTTACTGGAAAATTATATGTAAATTCAAACAAAACAATATTTTATAGCCACTACTTAATACTAAATGTGAAACCTCAATCATTTCAGTCTCAGACAACAATAACCAATTAGCAATTATAATATAAAAAATCAATTTTCAGACACTTCCAACAATACAACTAAATCTTTAGGAACGCATCCACACTCAGCACCTCCCACTAATTTTAATTTATATTTTTATTCACTTAAGCAGTAGCTTAATTTAAATAGTTTTATTTATTTATTTATGTTTTTTTTTACAATTGAGGTCACAGATTTGATAATGTTTCACAATTTATTCATGTAACAGGCACGTTGAAAAATATTTTGCTTTATTTAAAATAGGACTAAACGCTCATCAATATTGTATTTTCAAATATTACCATCAAGGCAGCATGAATTCAATAATTATTATGCAAATATACATGTGTATTACTGTACAGGGAAAACTTATTATAAGCTGTTTTGCATGAAATTATATTTGGACATGTGTATGTATCCTTCATTATTAAAGGGCTTTTATTATTTAATTCGAACAATTGAAGCTGTGGTGAAAATAATTTTGTAATTGTATCGAATGAAGGAAAACAATGAAAGGATTCTGACAAAACAAGTGATTTATAGTAATATTACTTATAAAAAATTGTTTACTTACATTAAAAATACTGATTGTATTATTTAAAAACATGTCTTACAATGGTAAACAACTTTCTGCATATTTTAAATTTACATGCTTCATTTAAACATGGACCGATTAACCATAACTTTGGAGGGTATAATTGACTCAAATTAATAATGTTTAATGACTCAATTAAATTCTCTTGCCTACCTTTTCTAACTGAGTTTAAAAAAAGCTATTATTGATTTTTGGGGTATTGCCCTTTGGGTATTGTTCGTTCGCATTTAGGCCCGAGGTCACTTAGTTGCTGAATTGGATCCATTGGGTATCATGCGAACTGACTTGGTACACACACATTACGCGGCTCGCAAGGGGTCCCCGGAACAAGTTCTACGACAATATATGCTTGGTAAGGTTTCGATCACGTTCATTTCCCTAAAACACGAACGAAAAGAGTCCCGAGTTCTCATTGCAGTGAAGGTGCTGAAATTTACCTTTCCACAGTGCCATCTAATTATTCAGGATCAATTTCCTTTTTTTCGGCGTTGATGCGATATCCATTGGGATCAATCTCTGCATAATTTTATATTTTTCTGTCAGCCATAAGATTCTTTCGCATTTCACACCTTCACTCACCTGCGTTATTTACACCAATTCCTTTTGTGGTTGATAAAAACAACGAGACAAACAAATTTTAGTCATTTTACTAATCCTTTATTATTTATTTTATGATGGCGCAATTCAAAGTTATTCGCACAATTGATTTCACTGATACTGAAAATTTCTTTAAATTCAAATTTATGTTAAATTTCAAACATTGTGTTATGTTTATCTATGACCCTAAATATAAGCATGAAGGTAAGATACATATTTTGAATGTTTCTGATGAGGCTTTTTTTTTTTTTTAAGAGTATTTATTTTTGCATGACCTGAGGACTGCATGTAAACTATTTGCTTATTTTAATTTTTTGCTTTTTTATGGACATCTGTTTATTGTATGGGAGGTGTTAGGTGACAAACAATACTTGCCTAATCTTACTGAATAATCAAACTGTAAAACTCAATAGGACAATTAAATTTGTTTATTTATTACATGGGAGGTGTTAGGTGACCGATTATGTTTGTCAACTTTTTTAAAATGAAATGAAAATGTCTAATCCGATATAAGAGTGATTTAGCAAACTGCTGATGTGTCATAACAAATTAACAATATCATTAGCGAACAGTTGACGGTGTATTTCCACAAAATTACATTGTAATGGCATACTTTGAGAACGCAGGCATTGTAAGTACTCAGCTGTATGTATATGTAACACGATGAAAGTGGATGACGCACCGTTGATAGTTCGCTTGATAAATATTTAATTTTTTTTTATAAGTATGATTTTTTGTAAATAACCGTAAGAGCTAAGCAATATTTATGGTCGGCAAATATGCGCCCTTCCATTGACAGATCCGTGGTCATCATATTGCTAAATTGGACCCGCTGGGCATCAACAGCGCTGATCTCGACGACAGGCATCCACAAGAGTTGCTCTATAATTATTATTCATTTGGTAAGCTGAACAATAGAGCGTAATTAATATTTCTATTTAAGAAAACTAAGCAAAAATAATAAAGAAATTATTTGGAAGGTCACTTCCACCTTATATTTTGTCGATTGTAAGGGGAATTCAATTTTTGTTTTAGCATACTCATGATAATCCGAATTTGGACTTATCGATACGTTTAATTGTTCTGAATTAACAAACTTCTATTTTAAATAACTTTTTTTCTCGTGGTTATCGATACACATGTCTCTGAAGATTAACGTGTAAAATATAAATTGATAATTTAAAATAATTCATTCTTCATTAATTTTGTATCAATGCATTTCTTATTATAATAATTAATTATTTAAGGAACTAAGAAATATAATTATAAGTTTTGTAGTTACCGATAGAACATTTTTATTTCAATGAGCATGTAATTTGTGTAAACGAAATGTTTATTTTTAATGAACGAATGACTGCCTTGTTTTATCAAAGCACATTTATTTTATTTTTCTTTAGCAGTCAATCAAAGAGTAATCATCTTTTTATTAATTGCATTTTTTTATGTCTTGATTATTATTTTTTTTTAACCCTTTGCAGCACATTATTGTGTGTGTGCGCGTGTGTATATATAATATTTTAGTATATGTATACATACACAATTTTCTCACAATTTTTCAAATATTTTTTTAACAACTTTATAACTTCTTTCCTAAGTTTTCTTTGCCGTTTTCTTTGCAAAACATTAAATCATAAACATGATATATTATAAGTTTCAATGCATTTATTTTATTTACTTTCAATAACAATAGGTATTAATCATTTTTTGTAATGTTAAATAATTGAAGCCGTCTGAAAAAATTCCTTAAAATTTTCTTTTCTTTTAAATTTTATAATTAGCTATAATTTTGAACTGAAATTTTAATTTTTACTTAATAGCTGTCATCTTAAAAACTCGTATAAAAACCCGTAAAATAAATAATACCAAAAACAAGAAGAAGCTAGCTTCAAAGGGTTAATTCAAAGATAGATAAAACTGCTCAATTCCAAAATTAAAAATAAATTTGATTAATATTGTGCCAATGACCTAATAGTTAAAAAAAACCTTAAATTGATTAAAAATTGAATGCAATGTCAGAATTGGTTGAAGTGGTTGAAAATACCTGTTTTATTAATATAATACAAGCCCTCGGAGGTCCGAATGATGTTTTTTAGCCTGAGTTTGGTTAATGTCCACAGGAAAGAATCCTCGTACTACTTACGGTCAAGACCTTCGATATCGAGTAGCCGCTCTTACACAAAGTATGTAGCAATCAAATAAAAATTTAACGAGATATAAGACAATCGTTTCGGTCTTTGTATAAATTTATTTAAATGCAATTGAAATTTCATGCTTCGTTCCTTGGACATTTATTTATGGATTGATTGTTTTCGGTTTCAACCTTTTTTTTTTAGCTGGTATAGCAGGTGCTTGGGTAATCTTTTACTCTTTTGGTACATGGATAAGAAACTTTTTCCCCGACAATCATCGTTGAAATTCGTAAGAATCTGTGCCGTGATATTTAATATATATATATTAATACCTTTTGATCTCGTGTGTGCGTGTGTGTCAATTTATTAAAACATGTGCTTCTATATATAACGTTTAAATGCATATATGAGTAGTTCAAATGTAAAAAATGAATAAATTCATTTTCCTTTAAACAATAATGCATCTTATGGCGAGTTTTAACGAGTTTTTGTTATTTTATTTTATTTTTTGTGTTAACATGCTTGAAGTATTTATTTGTGTCGCTTTAAAAAAAAAAAAGAAAAAAAAAAAAAACCGTTGCTATTACGCGCAGAACACCATTGCATATTTAAATATCATAAATTAACATTTATGTTCTGTTTTCAAATTTTAATCGCTTATTTTACTCAAGTAAAAGACCTGTCGTTCTTATTACTAATCAATTGACTCAATAAATATTAACTCAATAGGTTTCAAATTACTTTTTAAAAAAAAAATTTAATTCATAATTCAATTTTTTTTGAATCGCAAATACTCATATACTCATATCTTTATAATTAAGTATATATTTGAATTTGTCTCCATTTTAAATAAATACATTTTTTTAGGGTAATTAAAATTAAAATTTTATTTAATAAATTCAAATAATTTTATTCGGTATTATTTACAGTTAGTATGGGTTATATTTATTGGTAATCAAATTCATTATTAATAGCTTTAAAGGAAGTACATTTATTTAATTAAAAATTTTTATGCAGTTTGAATCCTGTTCAGTTTTTATGTTACAATAAAAGAAAATAATAACTAGGTCTACATAATCATTTTATTAGTGTTACATTAAAATTCATATGTAATTTTATAAATTTTACTTATCCTTACAAATTTTTTTTAATTCGTTGTCATACAAAATTTAGTTTGATCAGTTTATAATGACATGGTATTTACTTTTTAAATTTTTTAAAACAAGCTTTGATGGTTTTCAGGTCTTTTACATCATGGATTGTCTTTCCATTATTGTTTTTCATTTTTTATTCATACAAATTATCTGGTATGCTCTTGTAGGACCCATAATTTTTATTTAAAGTTGAATGCATGCATAGAATATACATTGAAAAAAGGGTCACAGAAATAAGTTTTTATATTGAATTTTTAAATATTCATATTTAACTCTTTAAGTACTGTAATTTAGTTTATTATATTAAATTGTAATAGCAAGAGTAAAGTATCTATTTTGAAAATTAGTTTTCTTTAATTTTAGTTATTTATTATTTTTATACTATGTATTTTAATTAAAACTATTCAAAAATTTAAATTAGAAACCTATAGCAAATGTAACATTTTTTATAAAATCAATTGTAAATTAAGATTTTGAAAGTAAATTAAACATTAATAATAATTTTTTGTATTTTGTAATTATAATGAATATTGTTATGATTTTATCATTAATTTTATTATTGAAATTTGTTACTGATAGGGTTAAAATATATATATTTTTGTATAAATGAAAAACTAACTTTGTATATAATAAAACGATATTTTATTTTTTTATTCTTATCAAATTTGGGATAAAAATAACATAACATCATTTTCAGTATCAGTTCTAAGTAAATCAATCACAAATTAAACGATTTAATAATTGTGTTCATGCGTAACAAAGTTCAGTATAAATATTATATTTTCATAAACAATGAAAAAGGGATATCATTAATAAATATAAAAAGGAAATGTAAAATTATACTGTATACATTCAACCGATGAAAATGTGTATCATCTTTCCTTGCGCTGTATTAAAATATGTTTCCCATAATAACCAAACAGAGGAATCGGATATGGATCGTGTATTCAAATTACCATCGACCACATTCATCGGAGGCAAAGAAAAATCTCTGCCTCTACGAGAAATCCTCAAGAGGTTGGAGACTACTTACTGTCAGCATATTGGGGTCGAATTCATGTTCATCAATTCACTGGAACAATGCAATTGGATACGACAGAAAATGGAAACACCTGAGATCATGAACATTGATAACGATGAGAAGCGCTTGATCCTCGCTCGATTGTCTCGAGCAACAATGTAATTATGCAATTAACTTTGTTTGCATTTATACTTAATAATTGATGTCACAATGACATAAGAAAAAAAGTTTGCTTAAAAGAAGTGTCCAGATATCTTATGAATTATTTTTGATATTTTTAACATTCATTATTATTGAGTTGAGAATAATAGCCTTGTTTTTGTTCATCAAGTGTAGTCATTTTTTTATATTACCAACTACTCGACTAATTTATTTACCTTTCAGGTTTGAAGCATTTTTGGCGCGCAAATGGTCATCTGAAAAGAGATTTGGTCTTGAGGGCTGTGAAATTTTAATTCCCGCAATGAAACAAATTATTGATAAATCCACGGAATTGGGTGTTGAATCGATCGTCATGGGTATGCCCCATAGAGGTCGTCTGAACGTTTTAGCCAATGTTTGCCGTAAGCCTCTTAATCAAATATTTACGCAATTCGCTGCTCTCGAAGCTGCAGATGATGTGAGTTAACAATTTTTGTTTGATTTAACCCTGATTTATTTGTTCTTATACATTTGATTTTAATTTACTAGGGATCCGGAGATGTCAAATACCATTTGGGTACATACATTGAACGATTAAACCGTGTAACAAATAAAAACATTCGTTTGGCAGTTGTTGCAAATCCATCTCACTTAGAAGCTGTGGACCCCATAGTTCAAGGCAAAACTCGTGCAGAACAATTCTATCGAGGAGACGGAGAAGGCAAAAAGGTAAATCATTAATTTTTATTGATCGTTGTTTATTGATATTTCAATTTTCAAAATTGAGAATTTTTAAACTAAAAAAAAAAATTGAAATTGATTGTATTATCATTACTTGTTTATAGGTCATGTCTATTCTTCTGCATGGTGATGCTGCGTTCTGCGGTCAAGGTGTTGTTTTCGAAACGATGCACTTGTCAGATTTGCCAGATTACACAACTCACGGAACTATCCATATTGTGGTTAACAATCAGATTGGTTTCACGACAGATCCAAGACACTCTCGATCATCTCCTTACTGTACTGGTACGTACAAAGCTCTACTGTATTCATTATTTGACCTTTCTACTAAAAGTAATCTACATGTTATAAATGCTTTAGATGTTGCCCGTGTGGTTAATGCACCTATTTTCCACGTGAACTCCGATGACCCAGAAGCTGTAATGCACGTGTGCAAGGTTGCCGCTGAATGGAGATCAACTTTCCATAAAGATGTTGTTATCGATATCGTATCCTACAGGCGAAATGGACACAATGAAATTGATGAACCAATGTTTACTCAACCCCTTATGTATCGTAAAATTAAAAATACACCTCCTGCAATTGATCTATATTCTAAAAAACTAGTCGACGAAGGCGTCGTTACACAAGAAGAAGTCAAGGTTTGTTTGTGATACTTAATGAGTAGTATTTATACATTTTATGAAATCAATTCCTGTTGTTATTTAATTTTAGAAAGTACATGAAAAATATGAAAAAATCTGCGAAGAAGCATACAACAACGCAAAACAAGAAACCCACATTAAATACAAGGATTGGCTGGATTCTCCATGGTCCGGTTTCTTTGAAGGTAAAGACCCATTGAAATCTTCACCTACAGGTATTAAAGAAGATACGCTTGTTCACATTGGAAAGAAATTCTCGTCTCCTCCTCCCAATGCTGCTGAATTTGTTATTCACAAAGGTTTATACATATTTTGAATATTTATTTATTACATTTTAATAATATTTACACGGAATAATCAAAGTTGTATAACGCTATATATTAAGGTATCGAGCGTATTCTTAAAACCAGAATGGAAATGGTAGAATCAAGGCAAATCGATTGGGCGCTCGGAGAGGCTATGGCATTCGGTTCGTTACTTAAAGAAGGTATTCATGTGAGGTTATCTGGTCAGGATGTTGAAAGAGGAACATTCTCTCACAGGCATCACGTTTTGCACCATCAAACTGTTGATAAAGCAACGTATCGACCCCTTTGCTATCTCTACCCAGATCAAGCTCCATACACAGTTTGCAACAGTTCATTGTCAGAATATGGTGTCTTAGGTAATGTAACTACTATTCCATTTAATTAAACGTATTATTTTGAAATAAATGTCTATGTACATGTACATTTAGGTTTCGAACTTGGATACTCGATGACGAATCCGAATGCTCTCGTCATCTGGGAAGCACAATTTGGTGATTTTAACAACACCGCTCAGTGCATTATCGATCAGTTCATTAGCAGTGGTCAAGCTAAATGGGTCCGTCAATCTGGTCTTGTTATGTTACAGCCACACGGTCTTGAAGGAATGGTATGAAATAATAAGAGAATTCTAATTTTATATTTATTTATTTTTGTCGATAAATTTTGTTAACAATTATAAAAACTTTGCTTAGGGTCCTGAGCACTCTAGCGCTCGTCTTGAAAGATTCCTACAAATGTCGGCCGATGATCCAGATTATTTCCCACCTGAAAGCGAAGAATTCGCAGTTCGACAACTTCACGACATCAACTGGATCGTTGCCAACTGCAGTACACCAGCTAATCTGTTCCACATTCTACGTCGACAAATTGCATTACCCTTCCGTAAACCACTCATTCTTATGACACCAAAGTCGTTACTTCGTCATCCAGAAGCTCGCTCCAGCTTTGACTTGATGCTGGAAGGCACTGAATTCCAAAGAGTTATCCCAGAAGAAGGAATTGCAGCTCAAAATCCTAACAAAGTTAAACGCCTTCTCTTCTGTTCTGGTAAAATTTATTACGATTTGAAGAAGGGACGCGCAGAAAGACAACTGGATGACAGTATAGGAATAGTTAGGGTGGAACAAGTATGTATAAGTTTTTAAAGAAAAATTATCAAGTTACTTATTAATCTGACAAAATATTTTTTAAAATATTTTTTACAGATCACTCCATTCCCCTACGATCTTATAAAGAAGGAAGTCGCAAAATACCCTAATGCAGAATTAGTTTGGGCTCAAGAAGAACATAAAAACCAAGGAGCATGGAATTATGTACAACCCAGATTCCATACAGCCCTTAATGGATCCAAAAATGTTTCGTAAGTATTATATTGTATTCAATTTACAATTTGATGTTTAGATACAAATGAATTAATTGTTAAATTATAAATTTATTTTTATTTTTTGATATACTTGTGTAACTAATTGTATTTGTTTAATCATTTTACAAACTGCAGGCTTGCACTCGTGCTATAAATAAAGATATTAATCTTATTGTTTGTATGTTTATTTATATATATTATTGCTATACATTTATATATTTATATTTATATTTTATTAATTTTTTTGAATTATACTGATTATATGGCCCGTATTTTTTACACGAAAAACGAAGGTAAAGATTATTTATTTTAGATGAATAATTTCATTTTACGTACGCACATTTTATTAAAAAATAGATTCATTGCTTTCACGGAAATTTATTAATAAATAAAAATCTTATTTGAGTAAAAAATTTGGGCCGTGTTCCAGTATCAGAAGTGCGAGTGTAAGCGATAATGGTGGAGGATGGTTCAGTAGCTGGTTCTCTTCTTCCAAATCAGCAGAAACTACTACTGCTCCTGAATCAAATTTGACAGAACCATCAAAACCAAAGCAAAGAAAGCTTAGGTAATCTTAAGATAATTCAAGGCACCTCTTGGCATCTCTTTAACTCTTTATCTACTAATTTTATAGGAACACGTATAATTTTTGTATCAATATCAATAAAATGTCTTCTTTTTTTACAGGTACGCAGGTCGCCCTGTAGCAGCATCACCAGCCACCGGTAGTAAAATGCAACATCTTAAAGAATTAAAACAACTGTTTGACGACTCCCTTAATCTTTAAATTTTCGTAGATTTGTATAAAACAATTTATTTATTTTCCTCTTACACTACCCTAATGTTAATACGGTAATCGCCCGCGCTATAAATATTTAAAAAATTTTTAATCAAACTTGTTTAAATAATTTTCATAGCGCCTTGAAATTAACATTACAAGCAGTGCTAGTGATGCTTAACCCAATGCAAAACTCAAATACAAATGCAATTTACACCAAATCTTTAAAAAAAAAAAACGTCGTTAGTTTTGTTACTAAGTAATTAGTTAATTGATAATATTTATAAAATTATTATAATTAAATGCTTGGGTTTCGTAGTAGTTTTAATAGTCAAAGGTGCACGAAATTGTATTTTATTGTTCAACTTTAAAGTCAATTTCGTGACATGTAATAAAGCTACATATTAAAGTATTATTATAAATTTAAACGCTGAGCTTGTAAGATGGGTGCGCTTAAGCGTGCACACGATTCCGTTACACTAGGAGATTCTTCGTATAACATTGAACTCAATGTTGAAGAAATAATTTTCTATAAAATAGAAAAGAGAACTGCCAATCGTTTTAATTTTTTATCATGTTAGATTTTGTAAAAAGTTAAGCGATTGGTTAATCGTTGAGTGCTATGGCATTATGTCTGAAAAATGGTGGCTACGTATATATAAATATATATGTGCGTGGACATGTACCCATATATATTTATATGCATATGTATAATGTATATGTATAATGTGACGGAGCAGGCGATGATAATTGCAATGTACGTTTTAATATTTATTTAATTTGAGAAGAGCTACTTCATATTGGATATCTGAATAGTTTTAAAGACAGTATTTCATTTACGAATTCCTTATATGTATAAGGTATATTCGTTTAAGAATTAAATATATTATTTGAAGTAAATTTTATCAAATTAAAATTTAGTAAGATTCATTTATTAATGAACCTCATACGAGAAGTGAAATTAAAAGAATACCTGTAATGACGTTGCAGCCGATTGTTTGTTACTTCTTGCAGGAACTAGATGTGATTTAACAATCATTGTTAAACGTATTTTAAGGCGGGTATCTTCAATAATAATTTAATAGAGATTATATGTCCAATATGTTATTGACGCTCAATGCGCGGTTAAAACTGTAAACCGTGTGCAATACATACTTAAGCATACTAGTATCAAAAATAGGTAATGATCAGGTGGTCAACATTTAATTAGGTAATAAATTATATTTTATTGGTTAAGAAAAAGAACAAATTTACATTGCACTTCATTGTAGCAAATTAAAAATGCAATTAAATTAAATGATCCACCAAATAAATGAGAAGTATATTTATTCAAAATCCCTATTTGACTTATAACTGTAATTCGAGGTTAATAAAACTCATTGATATCGTGTTAATCCATTTATTTATATAGAATCTTCTTATAATAATTTGGATTCGAATAGATTTATAACATATATACATAAGCATACACGCGCACGAGTATTTTTTCAACTTAATTTTTTTTGTCGTCAATTGACTCGTTTCTAAAGCATTTTTAATATCGTCTTATAAATTAACAATTTATCGTTCAATAAGTACAAGTTTCCATAAGTACAAGGGCTAACACAGAGTTGCAGATTATGTAAAAACAGAGAAAACTAAAAAATTAGGCTTTCATTGGGATAAAAAAATAAATTTGATCTAGAGGACTTTTGCGTGCAAAAATAAATTTTCATTATTTGCATTATTTTGCAATCGATCCACGTTTTTTACAATATACTAAAAATTAAAAATTGCATTTTTTTTTTTTTTTTTTTTTTTTTTTATAAGATTCTTTTGGAATAACGTAGATCACATCGGTAAATTTGGTAATCTTTTTTTTATAATAAAATTCGATACGTATTCATAAAATTAATGTAATTTTATTCCAATTTTTCCTCTTCGTCTAATATTCTGTTTCTCCAAGAACACTGTACATGACCCTTCTGAAGCTATTACTTTGCTGAATTGGATCTCCATCACTATCTACTACGTTAACCTGTATGAACAAAATCAAAACATTAACATACCCAATAACTTGAATAATAATTATATTTAATTATAAAGCTGAGAAACTTACAATGGGACTCTTTGGCCGAAACGGTGCAGGCTACGATTCATATAAAAGTTTTATTTAACAAATAATATTTAACAGAGATTTTGACACAAATACAATTTATAAATGTAACATTTAATGAATTTCGAATAAATTCAAATAATTTTAAAAATATTTTTAAATCAATTTAAATTTAAATTCAATTACAAAAATATACATTATCTTTTCCTCTTTTTATACGGGATGTGTTTAAAAGTTAACGCTACTATATAATCTTTTATTAAATTTATTATTGTGAGATTGAACTTGAATTTATTAACGACTATGCAGTTTTCTTGTCTAACTATAGTACTAAAAATATCCTGATTTATGATAACGGGTTTTTTCTAATACTTCCAATTGAGTTATAAAAATTTAGCTACACAATGAAAGCAAAAATATCTTGCGTAATTTAAAATTGAATAAATATATATATATATATATATATATATATATAAAAGAAAAATAAATCATGATAATTTGTTATTAAAATTGTGAGTGCAATCAGAAAAAAAGTAATCAATTGTTTTTCATTTTTCAATAAAATTCATTCTCAGGTTTTTTAATCTATCATGTTAAGCATATTTTTTAAATTAATTGATTTTCGAAATGTAAATATATTGTAAATTAGACTTGTCGTTTCTGATAGATAAGTCTAATAACTTAATTCAATATGACAATGCATTTAATTACTATTGCACTTTATGTTATGTTTTTAAAAGATTTTATGTTTTAGTACATTTAATAAAGTTTATAATTCTTTTTTATATTTAATTGAACTATTTCTCTATCAGAAGATTGTAAATTTTCTAAATGCAAATAATACTATTAGCGTCATATTAATTGTATAACTACAGTGAGATTTCCTCTTTTTGTTGGTATTTTCATTGTTTATTTTAAATTTTTCAGAATAATATTCTCAAGACTATATAAAATTAATTTTATGAACTTAGTATCACTAATCATTGATTTTTATAATTTTTCATAACTTTCATTTACATTTTGTTTAATTTTGACACAAATTTTCTTTTAAAATGTTATGTAAGATTTTATTTTTTCATTTCTCAGATTGATGCTTTGTTTTATATTTAGAAAATAGAAAAACAAGTTAGACCTGTTGACATTGCATTCAAGTTTGTACTCAAAATAAAGTTGTAATTTACATTTATAAATCTTGAATTGGTAGTTACGTTATACTATAGAGTCCAGTCTCATTAATTTTTAGACACACCTCGTATATTTTCAATAAATGATACAATGTATTCAAGGCTACATTTAAATATGTGAAAAATTGTATGCAAAAAAAAAGGTAGAGAACATGGAACCAACTAGGTCACAAAGTTTTATTTACAAATATTATGATAATGATAAAAATTGCTGAGAATGAGTCGAATTTAAATAGTTGATTTAGTGTTAAGGTAGAGGAAAAGTAAAGATAACTGTATTATTTTACTCTTTGAATCCCAGACCCGGGCGACATTAAAAAATGGCTCTCCAATTATGAATCTACATCAGGCGTTTTACTACTACTTTTCAGTAAAAGATAATTTTGATGCTCGTAATGGCTAAGGATGAGAGACAAGAGACAAGACCAGTGGAGCTCAACGAGTAAAGACTTTGTTAGTGGAATATTTAAACTAATTCTAAAGGAATATGTCAAAATCTTACTCTGGCTAATTGACGAATCTTACTCTGTTTTGCCTGGCTCTGTTCTGGTTCGGTGAGTAATAGCCTTGGCGTGTCGGCTGACTGTAGTGCTGCTGGTGATGGTCCCCGTAGTTCTCCTCCTGGAGTGCCTTATAGGCCTCGCTGTGATTGGGATCAAACTTCCCCGGCTTCCTACTGCACGGACCACATTCGTATAATTTACAATTCGGCTTTTTATCTCGTTTTAGTATGATCTCGTTAAGCAATGAATACCCTCTGGGGCTAATGGTGTCTAATGCACCGAGGATTCATTTCCCTTTTCTTGCATGGCATTTGTTAAAATTCGCTGGTGAATCGTGTTCGACACCTGGACGCCCTTACTTTTTCGGTGTCTTTGCTCGAAAGCCACGATTAATTGCATTGCGTGCTCTTTCTTTTTGGCTTTGCGATTGCACAGCAGTGGTGAGAAAAGCAGAGAGAAAAGCAGTGAGAAAAGCAGTGAGAAAAGCCAAGATTTAGCAAGATGACGTACAGTATTTCAGTTGTTTTAATTTACAGTTACTCTGATGTAATTCTCATTATTCACAACGATTCGTTTATGCATCACTGGTTAGTTCATATTTTGTGGAAACCTGTACCTGACGATTACCCACGGTAATATGCGCGTTGCATGCAAAGTTTTTTTTTTTTTTTTTTTGTTTTTTTGTTGTTTGTAAAGCGCAATGCTTCCAAGACTTTTTCGCGTGATTTCCTTCGAAAATCTCTACGTTTGTTAAATTGAAAAAATTCTGAATTAACTATTGTCGTTTGTACGTCTCGTATCTATCTCATATACTTTTTCGTTTTCGTGCTCAAATAATCGTTTGGGTTCATTTTCGATTGGTATTTCAAGAATCGGATTTGGGTAAGTGTCAATTTGGTAAGTGTTTTCAAAAGAGAAAGAAAAAGAAAGAGTAAAATTTCTAGAGGAAAAGCGAGAAAAAAGATTTTCAAGTCGGCCTATTGAATTGCGGCCACACGTTCTTCGCTGCAGCCGCTCTTGCCTGTTCTTTCATACGTCTCGCTTGTGCCTCGATTTCCTGTTTCTGTTTCAAGAAGGAAAAGTCTATGAAAATGCTGGAATCATAAACAAAGAGAGCTCAGATCAATTGTTAAAAGTTGCGTCTTCCTCTTGCTCCATCCAAAACTGCAATTGTGTGCAAGTGTGCTTTTGTGTGTAAGTAGGTTGTAAGACCCAAACATGTCTTTCTTTTTCTCGAAATTGTCTACATAACTTGGTATGGTTTATCGACTTTTGAAATTTATGATGACGACACATAGAAATATAAAAACCGGACAATAAAATTTTACCTCAGATTTTAGCGTTCGCACATCTTTATCGGAGTGCTTTAAACATAAACGACTGATAAAAATTATATTTTTAATCGTACAAATCATTAATAATGAAAAAAAAAAATGGAATTTTATTAAATTATTAATATTTTATTAAATAGATCCCTTTGCTTATGCAACCAAAAACGCTTATAAATGTACAAGCATGTGTGTAAAAATAATTTTCAATCCTAGAAATAAAATGTTTACTTTTAGATAATTTAATTGACCAGCCAAAGGCTTATGTAAATAAATTTTTATGATGGATCTTGTTTAAAAAGATGCTAAAAATCTCGTGAAAATACCAAATTTTAATATTCGGAAATAATAATTATAATTAAATGTAATCTTTTCTTTTGGAGATTCATATTCGGGCCGCTTTTAATTGATAACTTTTAAAAACGAATTCAATGTCGTGAGGTTAAATTAAATTTCCGAATGCATAAGACATTTGGCCTATTATTAAACGCGCCGTCTACGCATAAAATTTGAATGTAAATTTTTTTCTTTTTAACTTGGATATTTTATGAGCAACAAAGCAGTAAGTAAAAAACCAAAATATAAAACATTAAATATTCTTTTATTAGCTTTTATCGACGTATTTCAATGGCAAGCTCAAAGACATGACAGCTTTTGGCCAAATTGAGCACCCGACTATGTTAATAATCATTACCCACAGTTAATTAAAGCCAATAAAACAGACGAAATAGTTGTGATAGCGAAAAGTATTAAGAAGATAGATTTACTGGTGAGACGAGGCACGGCTGCAGTTGCAACAGTCGCCATTACTTTGTGTGAGTGTGTAATGATTGATTGAGAAAAAAGAATTAAAGATAGTAGAGAATTGTGTGAGCTGATGAGTCTTTTATGGAATAAAAAAAGGCGAATGCAGAGTGAGAGCGTTAGGTTAATTTACTTACGGGATGGCCGAGGCCTGGCCTCTTAAAGTGTCCGCTATATTTTGTTCGGAGTAGAGACCGACTGGCGAATTGAATTGCATAGGTACAACCTGTCGGAAAAAGAATATATGGGAGAAACGTATGTAAAGAGAAGTTGAGATTAAGCTTATCAAACATAATAGAAAAACGCCAGTTTTTTTTTTTTTTTTTTTTTTTTTTTTTTTTTTTTCTCTCTCTTTTTGTTGTTTTTATTATTTTCACTTGGCTTCGTTGAACATTCACGCAACACAACAGAATATTTCAAACGGCGCAGTTATTTCTGATGATGTTGTATGTTTGGTTTAGTAAGTTATATAAATTATATAAATGCCGGTGCGAGCGATGAGTTGGCGGCATCTCCGGAGTCAAAGGTAATTAGACCTTAAATCAAGTCGCTTTACGCAGTTGTTGGTCCATTCGAATAACGCTGAGTGCAATCAACGGCTGGATAAAAGGCTGAAGTAAAGTGTAAAAAAGTCAGCAGCAGCTGCTTTTACAAATAGTCGTACATCGAGAGTACGATTATTTTATTAGCAAAAGCAAGTAACGAGAGAAGGATTTGATGTTGGATCGTTCGATGGAAGGTCGGATCGGTTGGTTGCGAGGCTGCATAATCGCAAGCAGACTTTGATCGTTAAATTTATTACGTCGCAAAAATCATCGCATTCGCAAAGAATTAAAATACAATTAAACAATGCGCGAAAATTCGGCTGAAGATCCAATTTTCAATAAGCAAAACATTATAACTATATTTAGAGAGGGATGTTGGAAATTTGGCACCTGCAAGTTTTTAGCGTAAGCTTTTCATTAATAGCCGCGTGGACAAATACGCTTGCGTCGTGCTATATCTATTTTCTTATTAAATATGGCTCAACTCTTAACGCAAAAGTGTATATACAGAAATCCGAATGAAATACGTGTTAAAAATAGCATCGAAGAAGCAACATTCGCGACGCTTTAAAGAAAGAAGAAAAAGAAGAAGAAGAAGAAGAAAGGAAAAAAAAACAAAAAAAGAGAAAAAAAGACAAAAAAAGACAAAAAAAAAAGAAATTAATAGCGCAAAATCAATTAAAATGCTACAAGTGCAATCAATGTTTTTGCAAACCTTGGATAGATCTTGGGGGCTCAAACATCGTTGAAGTACAGACTCTGCCACCTAGGCATACACGTTCACACATATATATTTATATATATATATATATATATATAAAAGATAATATCGATAAAGACGAATCCACACTTGTTACATAATATCAGTCGGCTTAAACTACAGCTTAAAATACAACAAGCCTACGAACGATATACAAGAGGGAGGAAACGCGCAGAATGATCTCGATTTTCGTTCTTGGGGAGTTCTCGCGCAAGTACACAATCCAAAGGGGTTTGGACTTTATTTAAATCATCGCCGTGAGGGCATGAGGTGCAAATAATTCTAAATTCGATCAAAGTTGAAATGAATCGGTGATTGTGATCTACTTTTGCATCATTTCCTCGAATCTGAGCTCCCTTACAACCGGCGTGATCTGATATTTGAATGTACGTACTTTCTGCTTCATCGCGACCTCGGGACTTAAGAACTCGTATTGACGCGGTGATGCCCTGACCATGGGGTTCGGGTGATGACGTAGATAGCAATCGTTAAGTGGTTGACCCTTATTGATTTTAGCTCCGGGGAGTACGAGAGGCGTCGTACGGTATGGCTGAAAAAGAAAATCCAGTTTTTCTTTTTAATTTCTTTTCTTTCTCAATCTAGCAATCGAGACTTATTATCAATAAGCAGATCAGCCAGGGGATTGGAAGTGTTAGTAAAAATAATATGAATAATTGTTGTGCTTTCTTTCTACAAGCTTAATAACATTATTAAATTGAAATTTACAGCTTCTATACGATTATCAATACGCATCATCCACGTGAATAAAAGCCTAAAATATTGTCATATGATACATAGTCTTTAATTTATCGTTATAAAAACATTTCTTCTATACATATAATTAATTCGTCAATTATTTAAAAAAACAGCTAAATGAAAATAATCAACAAAATGAATACGAATAAAGTTTGTCTTAATTTTCAAATTTATCATTTTTGATTGTGCTATATAGATTAAATTCAAGTGGTAACCAAACACTCTTTCATCAAAACAACCTATATTCTTAGCATCTAACATATACAATTAAAAAGAACATTTTATTTAAATATGTAAACATTTTTTCCTTTGACGTGTATTCATTTTTATTTTTAATAAATTTTTAATAAAATAATTCGTCGTTATCAAGAAAGATTTTTATTTAACTTTTGAATAGAATTAAAAATTAAAATTTTATTATAATTATATAGTATAACTTAATGAATAAATAATTGAATAGATTCATATTTAAATAGTTAAATTGAAATGCAAAATTTGACCTTCATTTAATGAATAAAATAAGTGGGTAAGCTTATGTTCAAATTCAAACAGTATAAACTTAACTAATGTAGTGATTATTTATTGAATTTTTCTGGATAAAAAGTACAGTATAATTAAAATGTAGAATTAATGATTTTCAAGGTGAAGTTGGAGCATTTATTAACAATATAATTTAGAAGGATTAATTGTATATCATAGGAATTGTAATCGGTCTAATTTACAAAAGTATCATTAAAGAATTGAAGAAAATCTTGGTTGGAGAAAAAAATACATTGTTCCGATTTTTGCGCATCCTGGTCCAAATTGCATTTTCTACGGATAATGTCAACAAATCAATTAGTTCGACGAAAGCGAAACGAAAATCCGCAGACGCTTTCGATGTGCATAATTCACTCTTTCGTTCGGTAATCAAATTCGTGTATACAAAATTTCCAATTATAATATAAAATAAGCGAGTGCTTTATGGCCGAAGGGTATTTCTAAAGAATTTATTTGCCGGTTGAACGCTTGCGAATGTTTGAAATAGGGCCAAGAAAAATCGACGATATTCTGTAATAAGAACACAGGAGTGCGGGAATGAGGTTCGATAGGATGGACCACGACGATTGGACGGATGCTTCACCCGGAGATAAATAAAGATGCTTGTCAATTAGATGCACCGAGGTGGGCCGAGCCTTCGATCGTCCCAATTAATATTTCAACCGTTCAACCCAAAATAAACGAGCCAAAGCATCGTCTTCTTTATCACCTATATCGCGGCCATTTTATTTATCACTTTCTTTCTCCCGGGGCTAACGTTTTTCTTCATCTCCACCTCCTAAAAGTTGGCATAACCAATCCGCGAATGAAAACCGAGGAATATTTGAGTCACTTGGCATGTGCGAAGTCTATACGACAATGCGATCATTTCTTAAGATTAACTATTTTTACTTGCGCTTATGGATTACTTTATTTCGTGCCCTGCATTTCTGCGGATACTCTGTCTTCTTTACTGCTCGAGATGTTACTTTTCATTCGGCCGATTAACTGTCGCAGATGTTTCCCCACGATCACACGTATAAAAGAAATCATTTTCTCAAGTTTTTTGGGTCAGCGATTATAAATCTGCAGTCAGAGCGCCAATTTCGAAATGGCAAGAGTGATATGAATGTAATATGTCCGAATTTTATGAATTTTCAGTTTATGGTCCAAGCCATCCTCGATATATTTTAAAGAATTTGTCACTAGTTGAAAAGTGTCGGACAATTATGCCTCACACCTACATCGATATACATTCAGAAAGCAAAGTTTTACCTTGGAACATTAAGTTTTTTCATTAAAATTCTTCAATTCTAATAATTGAGAGCCATGATTTCAAATTTAAAAGACTCACCCAAACGACTCGAATTAATATTATTATCATTATTATTTTTTTTTTTTTTTCTTTTTTCTTTTTTTAATATAAACAGATCATATAATTAATCCACTGATATTTATAGTATTTAAAAAATATTTCAACGCAATCATTGAAAATGTGTACGAATATATCAAATTTATTTGGAAAGACTCAGTCGCTAAGATAAATGCTTTTTCCAAACATTAAAAAACTAAATTTTAGTCTTTGGATTCCAAATTTTTGTATTATTCAATTACAATATAAAAGATGAACCCATTATTTTAAAGAATTGTATTTTAGAGTCCATCTAAAACGAAATGGAGTGAAAATAATATTTTTTCAAGTTATTTTAAAGATTTATTTAACTGTTTACCGGAAATAACATTGAAATTTTTACGAAACTTGTGCAAATATATAAATGACCTTGCACTACCATCTAGTCAAGTTTGGAACACTCGAGGTAAGGATTGCGTTATTCGGCAATTATTCAGTGATTAGGAATAGAACGATATTGAATAAAACTTTAATGGCGCAATGTCCTTCGTATGGAATTATTATTTTCGTTTGGAATTATTTTATTTTTAGCTAAAGGTAATTTTATAAAAAGAAATTTCATTTTACATGATATTTATACAACATAATTTTTGCTTCAATGCAAATGTAAAAAAGCTTTCAAATTTATTTCTGATATAAATACTATTTTTTTAATATATTTTTGGAATCAAGTACTTCATAAAAAAAATTTTTAATACACGAGAATAGATTTTGCCTATTTTCTTTTGAATGAAGGAAAATGATTTGTAAGTTTTTCCACATCAAACGAAACAAAATTCCATAAATGATCATTTTAATGTGTCTACTGTTAAAATATTTAAATTTTTAATCGCTTTGAGTTCTTGTTAAAGCATGCAAACGAACAGTTAAACTATAAAATCAAAGGTAACATTTCGCGATCATTATTTTAAGTTTGAATTATGACTGATTCGATCGTAAACTAAAAGCAAAACGGAAAACATTTTCTTAAAAAATTAAAACAGATTTTTTAATAAAAAATTAGTTATGTTAAACGAATAAATAATCCCTGTAATGTTCCATTCGATTGATCCTAGTAGCAGACGAACTTAAGGCCGCGAAAGACTTCCCTGCGAAAGATTTGGCCGAAGGTCTCGGCGACGATACCGATCGCGAATCTCCAGCTGAGTTCCCGGTCGCGGCTTCAAGGCTGACAAGGGCAGGGCTAAGTGGCCCGGTCCAGTAGATGCCACGCAAATGGGTCAGGAACATCGGGCGCGTGTCGCGCGGGTAGATTCCCAGCCCGAAATAGATCAAGGCCCCGCGGAACCCGCAACACGAAAATAGCGCGCCTCGGCAACGCGCCTCCCTGTCGACAGAATCTCTGGGGATTCCGGGTCAGGAAGCGGCGGCCCGGAACCCCATCAGCGGGGCTTCAAGGCCGCGGGGAAACGAGACCGGACCAGAGGGATGGAGGCGCAAAGGGAGCTCGGTGTGTACCCAGTAGACGACGCCCTCCTTGACTTCCATCTCCCTGTCGAGGGGGTGAGCGTAGTTGGTGGTGAAGGATCGGCGGTAGGAAGGCATCTTCTTCCTATTATTTATTCTTCTTGTCTTCTCTTCCTAAACCTCGGCACACTTCGCGCAACTTTCGCGACTCTGGCGGTGAAAGCTCGGAGCGTCGGGGAAAAAAAGAAAGGCGGGTAAAGGAACGTCGTCGGCGATAGGGCTCAAGCTCACTATCCGGGGCTGGGGCCACCGGTCGCTGTCTCTCAACTGACTCGATTGATGCGCGGACGGCCACTAAACACCGAACCCACGTTCTCCAAGCACCAGCCAAGGACCAGGGCTACGTGTGTGGGTCCGCGTCCACGCGCACCTCCACATCCGCGGCTCCTCGTCACTCCTACGTCTTTGCGCGCGCTCCCGTTTCGGCCCGCCCCCGCAAACGTCCGGAGTTTGCGCACCTTGGGAGCCGGCGGCAGGTGCTGCGGGTGCTGTCCTTCGTCGGCGTCATCCTGGTCGGGGCTCCGCTCCTCCTCCTCCTCCTCCTCCTCCTCTTTCCCCAGCCCCCGAGGAAGAGAAACCCGGATGCGAATCGTAATTCACCGGACGACGCGCACGCACGATTTTCTCAAAGAAGCTCCAAACGGCTCGTACGCGTGCTTAATAACTACGGAAAAGTATTCGCAGTATTCGGGATATTGGTAAACACGAAAACACTCGGGATAATTTTGGAATGGATTGAGATATCGAATTACTTGGCCACCTCGATTGAAACTTTTACCAGCGACGTTTATCATTCACTTTTAAATCATTGGGTCTCCATTATTATCCACAGTGGATAATCCCATCGTAATTATCCCAGGCCCTTGCTAAGATAACAATCCGGTACTCTTTTTAATAAAATATCGCAATACTTGCATTATGATTCAATAATTATGACTTGATAACATTGTGGTTGAATTTCATATTTTGTAATTGCGCGAAGATATCGTTAATCTGCATCTCAATCATTGCAATCGTAAACATTTTTTTATCGTTTAAATTAATTGTACTGAGTCACAGAGCAAAAATTATAATGGGATTGCTGCTTTTAACTTCAAAGCTGCCTTATTAAACGTGTAATTCTTCTCAGTTGTCCAACAAAACTTTATAAATAAGACTAATTAAAATTTATCTCTTGGGATTATTGTCATTAAAAATTAAAAAATATTACAAACTGTTTGTAAAACTTTAAACTTGCAACAAGCAAGAGTTGAGGAAGTAATGAAATATTCATACGTCTTAATTATGCAAAAATTAAAAATATAACACACGTCTACTCCGCACGAGAGACAACGAAACCAAAAAAATATTTTACCTCTAGTTTATTAAATTTTATTTATATTTGTGCTTTATTTCATTTCAGCTCTATTTTTTTAGCAAAAATTAGATCTTTCGCAATTTAATCAGTAAATAAACATTGGGTGCTTGTGATGAGTAAAGAATCATCCGCATTCGTGGGTATCGACGGAATTGCGTAAAAGATATCGGACTCTCGAAACATGCACAACAAACTATTTATAGCTCTAACCGAACCATCTCTCCTACGCTTTTTCTCTCCTTCTCTCTTTCTCTTTCTCTTTCTCTTTCTCTTTCTCTTTTTCTCCTCCCCTCTAATACCTTCTCTCATCTCTCGAGTCAACTATCATTTCTCTTCATTCCCCTTTCTTTCCCAGTCACGACAGAACGAGTGCTTAAACTTTCCAGTTTTTCCCCTCATCGTGCGCAATCTTCGCAACGCGACAACCCAACAAAAATACGCGCATTATCCCCTCTTTTAACACCTACCCCACGTCATTTGCGAATGATTTAAAAGCCCGTTAATGAGTCGATTATTCTTTTAGATTTTCTAAAAAACTCCAACGCTCAATTATGCGACTGTGCCGTCACGAATTCACAGGAAGTTTATCTTGCTTTAACGCAACCGATTCAAACAAGAAAATATTTGGCACTGAGAAACTTTTGATTGGTCCTTTTTTTTTTCTTTTTTTTTTTTACGCTGAATCCAAAAAGATTTTCCCCAACTTGGCAATTGTGTTCCAGCAAGCCAAGACCATTATGATAAAACAAATTTTTAACATAAAATTAATAATCCAAGAAAAGCAGCTCTATTTGCGACTGACATAACAAATCGCACTTCATTATGCATACACATGCAGACGTATGTGCATTAATGTGATTTATATCAAATGCTTTTTGAATAATAGCAATCAATATATCTCTCAAAATATAATCAATTTTGTAAGCCAGCTTTGTTTCAGTCAACAATCTTTAGCTAATAAATAAAACATCGATGCTAAGTATTTAAGAACTTTAAAACTTCAATGTACACTTTAAGTCGCGATACAATAAAGCATTTAAATACTTTGTTAATATTAATACAAAATACAATTTATTTGGAAATCAGCAAATTTAAACATATTTTCTTATATAAATATTGGTGAATTTTAAAATAAGTTATTATATATTGAAAAATCGAAATTACGTATCAATACAAATAAAACTGAATGGAAAATACCTATCTAAATATTAAAAAGTGCATTAAAACACTTTCATTATCTGTTAATATTGATAGTTTGTGCAACTATATATTTTATTCGTATTTTTATCTTATTTGATATATGTAAATAAATATTTGTAACACATCAATACAAAGAAGTGCTAAGGAATTATGCGTCTATTGAACATTCAAAATGATGTGCACAATCAAACACAATATTTGAATTATTATATTTTTATATCCACTAAAGCTCTTTTATATTCGTATATTCAGTTTTTATATTATTGCTTGTGATTAACTATTCACATTTGGAACGATACTTCATAATACTTAAAGTTGTAAATTTGAATTGAACTTTGTAGAATGGTTACAAGTATAGAAATACTTTAGTTCATTTAAAAAACTTTGAGATATCAATCATAAATTATTTAGAGTACGAAATTTACTTTGATGTTTTGCTTTATAAACTTGAAGTTTTATATACCATTTTAAACCAAGTTATGTAATTTTTTTATTTCGATTATTTTATTGCATTTGCAAAAAAATGTATTCACATTTACCATCGTCATTTTTATTTCTGTACATTATTATTTATAATATCAATTTGAATAGAATTCAATGACTTATAATGTTCGAGTGCACCAAATATACCTTACAAACTAATACTAACAAAGAAAAATTTCAAATAAATAAAAATTAAATAAAAAATTTATAAGAAAATTTACAAAAATAATAAATGTTATGATTAAATATAATTTAATGTCTTTTAATTAAATTTAGTTAGATTTAGTGTAAATTTTTTTGTAAATACTTATTTACAAATTTTAATTAAGTGTGCAAATAAAAAGTTATATACAACAAAAATTCATATTCCACGGAATAATTAAAATTAAACTAAATTATAGAATAGTCTTTATAACTTAGTTATATAAACTAATGTAAAGAATAAAAATACTAAAATGTCAAAACGATCCATCAATTTTAAAAATAGTTTATTTTTACAATTTTAATATTACTAGAGTATTTTATTATTACTCGAGTATGTATTGTATAACATTATGTTATCGATTGATTCAAAATATTATTCTACAAATTAATCTATGAAGTTAAATAATTATTCAACGAAATTAGATTTCAAATAAAATTTTAATTTAATATCATATTTATTAATAAATATACTTAAAATGACAAATAATTTTATTTAAACAGCATTAATGTTATAGTTAGTATTGAAATAATTTGTACTTGAAACAAATTTCATTATCGATATTATTTATTTAAAACTATTTTCTTTTTTACTGATTTAAAATTTTAATTTTTCATTTTTAATACATTTTTAAACCCATTTTTTTCATTTATTTTAAATAATAATTTCATTATCGAGATATTAAAAGTTGTACAGATTCTAAAATATTTATATTTATAAAGATTTTTTGTCTAATAATATTTTAGTTAAAATAATACCTTAAGTTGTATTATTTAAAATCAATAAAAATAATTATTGTTTATAATATTATCATGAAATACAATCTGCTATAAATCTCTGTATTAAATTTTATTTTTTTACATATTTATTAATTTAACATATCTGCATATGGAATAATGATTCCATATAGTATCTGGTCTAACAATCAATCAAAAACTTTATTATAAATAATAAATCAGGATAAAAAGTATACTTTTAACTAATTTAAAATGATATTCTAGATAAATAAAAAACAAAGTATCAAGTTACTTAAACGAAGAAAATTATTACCAAATCCATGAATAAGTAACAGATTAATTGCATTGTTAAACTTACTACATATTTATTGAATTTCAAAACGATAAAAAGTATTTTGGTAAATAAATTTACATTAAAATGTAAATTATAAATTAATGATATAAGTTTTTAAGTGAACCAAGTGTGATTTTTTAATTTTGTTTATATATTAAATTTGATTTATATAAATATAGATAGAAAACGTGTGTGTTATAATAAAGTACATAAAAAAATGAAAATAAAAATAAAAACAAAATAAAAAAAAAATAGAAAATAGAAAATTGTTGTGATAAAAAAGAAGATAAATAATTAAGAATTCGGAAAAGATAAAATAAGCATAAAAATAAATAAAGATAAAGATAAGTCATGATGAAATTCAAAATAAATGGTACAAAAGGTGAAAATGTTGGTTAAATATCTGTCGGTTGTGAAAATTCCACCATTTAAATTGAATCAGGATATGGTAAAAAACTCGAATGAATCCGTTGGTCGCAAATCCAAGTATTTTAATCGTAGGTAGAAGCGTGGAGGACACAGCATTCAAAGGGTCAGGTGATGACAACTCAACATTAACTTCTCACCTGGGACAGGTAATATCTCTCCTCGCGAGCTTCGTCGTAGTGGTCGTGCGAATTTGTGTAGTGTTGGTGTGACACGCTGGAGCTGGTGTACTCAACATCCTCGTAGATTTGCGGGGGTGGTATTGGACTCTTGGGCAACATGGGCGGCATGTGTGCGTTGTTTGCCCTAAGTCCCGCACAAAACACATATGCAGCGTTAATTTTAAAATCTGGTAGTACGGATGTGGGCAATGCAATGCACGAATAATAATGGTCATGCGAAGATTGGCCGCGAGAGATTAATGGGTGACTGTTATTTTGCGAAATCGTTAAATCAGCTTTATTGGTTCATGGAAGCCACGGGTTTTATGGAGACAATACGACCGTTCCACCCGGACGAGTTGGCAGACCTGGGGGAGGTAATTGGTAAAGGTTGTTTTGGTCGAGACCACGTGCGAGTCTTAAACCAGTCGTGGGGAACGTTACGGTAATGCATTTGAAGACCCGGGGCCTCGGGAACATCAGCAAGCACTTGCTTCTTTTTACTTTAATTTTTTATTGGATCATCTTTTAATAAGCAAATAAATTTATGACTGAACAGCAAAGCTCGTGAATGTATTTAACAGAGTAAATTAGGGCTCGAAGGCACAGCATATCTGCTAAGTTTGGCAAATTCATAAAAACGTCAAAATCATCGATGTATTTTCCGTTAACCGTACCAACAAGCAATGAGTTCCGGGATTTCTCTCTCTCTCTCTCTTCTCTCTCTCTCTCTCTCTCTCTCTCTCTCTCTCTCTCTCTCTCTCTCTCTCTTTCCCCCCTCTCTCCCCCCCTCTCTCTCTCTTCGGCAAGTCGATTCGCCAAAAGAACTGGTTTGCTTCGACTCGCGCTCCCTTCGAAAGTAATTCTATATTTAAAAGAGTTCCAGGACAAGCTGCTCGGACAGCCGCGTAAATAGGTATTTAAAGAGGCCTTGGAGATAATTGGAAATGCGAGCGCGAGCGTGATTAGGTTTGCTTTCTTCGGGTAAACGGGAAATCGGGGAGCTTTCGTCCGCGCAGCTCGTCACTATTACGAACTTTTGGCTGATTCGGGGTGAGTGATTGCGAATGGCTGGTGCGTCTGATCTCAACGAGAAAGACAAGGACCTTTCGATGGCAAGCTTTACAAACTCGGAATTTTTCAGAAGATTTTGGGCGTCTACATGCCTCAAGTCGCGCACGTCGTACTCGTCGATTTTCTTGATCACGTCACCCTTCTGAAGGTCTTCGTTTTCAGACTGCAACATAAATTAACGGAGATGGTGGATTAGCTTGGTTGCTAAAATCATTGGTTCTAATATTTGATAATAAATTTTACGGAAGAACACTTGCTCTTTACTCATTTTAAATTTTAATTTACACTATCATAAAATATTACTCTTCGATCTTTTTCATTTTTCCTGTCAAATCTTTAAATTTTTCTTTACGAAAAATCAGTTCTTTGGCAAAAAAAAAAAAAAATAATTCATTTACAATGAAAAAGACCATGCAAAAAATAAATTTTGTAATTTCCTAATTATTTACTATGTGTTTTGTTAATTTAATTTCAATTGATACATGTTTTAGGTGGTGTCATATAAATGTAATTAATCGTTTAATATTTTGAGTATTCATAAATTTATTTTCATTGATCTTTCCAATTAAAAAAATATCCTTTAAAAAATAAATAGATAGTAAAAATACAAAATTATTCAACACAGCCTCATTGAATTAAAATATTTTGAAAACAATATTTCAAAAATATTGTAAATTTCGTGTCAATGATACTATATAAATAGGTTGTTATTTTGTAATAATAAAAATTATTAAATCATTTAAAATTCCGTGCTACAGATAAGACACAATTGTACATAATATAATACAGAAGATTATAAATATTATTTAATTACAATATGATTTTACTTACTTTTATAAAATAAATATATATATATATATATATATTTATATTATTTTATTAATTATGACATAAAATTTCTTTAACAATTTTTTTAAGTAAAGAACGAAAAAAAATTATTAATAAATCATTTAAAATATCAAAGTCAGTATTAGCATTAATTAATACATTATTCGGTTAAAAATTAATAAAAAAATTTAATTAGTTACAATCATTAAATTATTTATTGAACATTCAGATAATAATTTTGATCAACTAAATTTTAGACATATAATTTTATTTTTTACGCGATAAAATTAAATCATGTTAAATAAGAAAAGCAATCATCTACGTTTCGACAATATTGTACCTTTCCAAATAGATGAATGAGAAATGTATTAATAGTTAAATTAGTTTTCAGTTAAAAATATATAATGAAACTCAAGTATTGTACACCAAGTTATATAAAGTTTTACAAGCTTTCCGTAAAGTCATTGATTGTTGTGGCTTTCATATTTCGGCTGAAAAATTGAATGATTCTTTAAATGGTAATCACAATGAAAGCAGCATGAAACAAACGAGGAAGTGACACTCGAACTCACGATATACAATCTGTCGGAGTATTCTCCGACAGGCAGGCACGCAGACAGACAGAATGACAATTAAACGAGGGTGGAAGACGAAACAATGGACTCACACGGGTGACGACCAACGGGGTTCCAAGATCTGAGCCGCCGGCTATGCTGATGCCCCAGGGTTCCTTGGTAGACCTCCTCCTCAGTTTCACGGTCATCGTGTGTTTTTTCGTCATGATCGACAAATGTGTCGCTACTGTGTTCCCGGTTAGTATCACCAATTTCCCGGCGTCGCGAATGGCCGAGCCTCTCGAGCGCGAACTTGGCGATACGGCGGTCCAGGAGTGACTGGGCGTGCGTGCGATCGATTGCGATCTAGGGCTAAGCTGACTTTGACAGACCTTAGGTGGCAATACTACTCGAGCCAACTCTCGTCTCTATCTTGCGCCTTGGGCAAAACGAGCCTCGCTTCACTCAAAACGCCTATGTAATGACTGAGAATGAGAAACAGAGAGAGAGAGAGAGAGAGAGAGAGAGACGGACTCCCGGACCCTCTAGCATTTGGCCTCGTTTACTATTGGCATGTCGTATTGTCTTCTGCTCCCTTCCTCGCTTTCTCCTCTTTCTCTCTATTCTCATCTTTGCCGACGCCTCAGTTTTCTCTTCCTGAGTTTTCTCGCTCGACTCTCAATCATTTCTCAATTTCATATTTTGCCACTCGGCTATTTAATCGATAGCACCGAACGAAGGTCCATGAGAAGCCGCTATTATTACCTTTACTGCTATTATTACATTAGCAAATTAATTGGTTATCCTTGATTTCCAATTATTTAAAATGATCTTCAAGTGAGTGATGTAATTCGATATGGACTTTTTACCTTTATTGATAACATTATTGAGTTTGATAAATAAAGTTACTCTGTAATGGGCATTGATAAAAGAAATTTATCGGTATTAAAAAATGTAAAATTTCATCATCATTATTCAATTGTTTCTTAAGGAAACACTGACACATTATTTTAAAGAATAATTGCCTTTCAACGACTTATGAGAAATCTATTTTAAAGCTCAATTTATCAGATGCATCAATGACCCAGCATATGAAATATGAGCGGCATTAGTTATAATCTATTGTAGATTTATTGGAAAGCGAATTTACAAATGGCATTTTACATCAATAACCAAGTGGTCACATAAAAATTTATAAAGTAATATTAGTGTATGGTTACAAAATCTACAACGTGCATGAAAAAAAGAAGCATAACTAGGTAAAATATAAAATATAAAAAGTTTTATGAGTATTTTTATTAGAGAAGTCGTCCTCCTTTCAATTGTAAAATATCCGCGACACTAAAGGGTTTGAATTGATCTGCAGGTTCGACGAAGATTAGAAGGTGAATTGGAAGAGCACAATGAAGGGGTAAAAAAAGATAAGAAAAGATGCGAAACATCCGAGAGCACATTATGGATTTCGTTAAAGGATTGCAGGGCGTGTACGTGTAAATTTAGAGCGATCGGTTGAGAAAAAAAATCGATTCGAAAGATCGGCTGGGCCTTCCCTCTCACTCCCTCATACGCGTACACGTACACACAAAGTTAATTTTGTTGCGCATTAAAAGAGCAACGAAAGGGGAGGATCCATACAACGGCTGCCGACAAACACGCGACTCTACTTACGTAGGCCTCGTAATAGTTGCCGATCGAGAATCTCAGCGACATTTTGGTTGTTGAGGTTGTTGAGGTTGAGGCTGCTGCCGGTTGTCGAGGTCCGCTGAGTTGTTGCTACACCCCTTTTCTCTTATCTCGAGTTTTCCAGCGACGCGGGCAGGAGATAGTGGACCGGGGCCTTGGGAAGTTTCGACGGGTGCGGGTACAAGGAACAAAGATCCGATCCGATCGATCCGAAGACTTTTCCTCGTCTCTTGATCCAATTACCCGATAGCCGAGCAGCTAGCATTCATTGACGAGTACATGAGAATCCAGCATTGAGTGTGTGAGTGAAAGAGAAAGAGAGGCGAGTCCAAAAG
Organism: Eupristina koningsbergeri; assembly: GCA_018907245.1. NCBI lineage: Eukaryota > Metazoa > Arthropoda > Insecta > Hymenoptera > Agaonidae > Eupristina > Eupristina koningsbergeri. The sequence goes on from JACCHV010002768.1 coordinate 2,037,759, forward strand.
CAGAGGGAACGAGAGGGGAATCCCTAGGAGACGAGGCGCCGGAAAAGGATCGACAAAATCAATCGGCTCTGTGTGAGTGCGGGCATTCGCTAGTATTCGAACTCAAATTAGCAACTCCTAGGCGATAGACTTTAGCCGGACATCGAACTAGAGCCAATCGTGCACTTTTTCTTTTTTTTTAACTCCTGCCGACATCCGAGTAACTATTTGATACATTCGTAACCTGTCACGAAAGCCTCTGTGTCGACCATCATCTCTTCTCTTTTAATCTTCACACTTTACTTCAAGCAAAAGTCAACTTGCTCGACACTACTATAATTAATACTTAATTATAAGTTTTGATTAAAACATTTATTGCTATTGCATTATTATATTTGTATGATTGATGGCATTTTACTTAATTTTCTTGGAGTACTTTAAATGTTCGTTATTGCATAAAGTATTTTAATAACAAATATTTCTTTATTGAAATGCATCTGATGCACGATAAGAATTTGATAGCAAAGTCAATGACCTAGAATATCGGTATGCCGGATTGTGAATATTTCAAACTCGTGCCCATGAATGAGTTTAAAGGACACTTATTGCATTACCAAATTTTAACAGCTGCAATTTCAATTGGCAATTCAATTAAATTGTGATTATTGATATAAACTCTTTTTTCACAGTTAATTCCAAATTTTTTTTTTTATATTGCGCGAACTTTATTTAACTTTAGAAGCAGCGCTTCTAAAAATACTATTTTTCACTTGGATTTAGCTAGTTTTCTCGAGAATGATAGTTGTTAAGTAAGTGCCAATCGATTGTTATAGTAGAGTCGGACATGCATTTGTAAGCCTTACATTCTCAATTGAAATATAAATAAATTCTTGCGTATTCTTAACCTTTAAAAAATACAAATTATATCTGCTCATAGAATTTGCTGTCTATTCAATACTATAATATATAATATATACAAGTACTGCGCTTTAAAGAGTCATACGTAAAAATAAATGTACAAATCACAATTGCAAAACAAATGTCGCAAATTTAATTCTCTTGGACAATAAAAAAAAAAAAAATTATCTTATCAAATAAAATATAAAGGCCGCTGAATCCTGCAGATGGTGAATGCGCCATGTCACTGGTTTAGAGGTAATCCTCGGTGATCGCCCGGCCGATCACGATTTTTCGGATTTGAGTCGTGCCCGCGCCGATTTCAAACAACTTTGCATCCCTAAGGAAGCGGCCGGTCGGATAGTCGTTGGTGTACCCATTGCCACCTGAAAAAAACACGTTCCACTTGTTGGTGCCACTTTTTACTGAGAGACTGTTGGGGGAGGGGGGGGGATCGAGGATTGAAAGAAGGTGCTGGAAAATTGCAGAAATTGCAGAAATTGCAAGCTCGGACTTTTGATTTTACCGAGTATTTGTATGGCGTCAAGTGCGAGTTTGGTGGCGTTTTCGGCGCTGAACAAAACGGCGGCCGCGCAATCTTTTCTGTTCGCGTGACCTTTGTCCGATGCTCTCGCCACCGCGTAGACGTGGCTTTTACTGGCACTCGACAGCGTGTACATCTCGGCCATTTTCTCCTGTCGAGAGTGAAAAATATTAAAATAAGCGTTGGGTTTCGTGTGTCGAGTGTCTGTCGAATCAATCGCGAACTCAACGATAATGTCACGAGAATTAATTATAATGAGCAAGTACTTGAATTAGTTGGAATTCGCCAATGTTTTTGCCAAACTGCTTCCTCGTGTGAGCGTATTCGAAAGCTACATCGCAGCAGGCTTGCATAATCCTGAAATTATTAATACTTTGGCTAACAAAGATTTTGCTTAGAAAGTTATAAATAAAAAAAAAAAAAACGAGATTTTTATTGTTTAGCGACAATAAAGATTTTCATAATAAGACGATAAAGGCCCGTTCCCCCAAATTATCAATAAATAAGTACATCTCCTCTTAAAAGAAATTCTGGGCTATCGACTTTGATTAATAAAATTTTTTAAATAATTAATTATAAATAGTTTTTAAAGAGGCTTTCGTGTGCGGAAAGTCTTACCCTAGTGGTCCACCAGCTATGACGAGCCTTTCAAAATCTAAGCCACTAAAAAGAACGTACACCCCTTTGTTCACTTCTCCCAGTACATTACTAGCTAAAACGTAAACACAGGCGTTAGTATTGTTTAAAATAAAAACATAAATGAAAATTATGTTCACAATATTGTTTATCTTCTCACCAGGAATCTTACAATCCTGAAAAATGAGCTCACTCGTATTGGATCCCCTCATCCCGAGTTTATCTAATTTTTTACCGGTGCTGAATCCCTCGGTACCCTTTTCGACTATAAAAGCCGTGATCCCATGCTGCTTTTTCTCTGGACTGGTCTTCGCATAGACGACTAGGACATCCGCGTCTGGACCATTTGTTATCCAGAATTTATTCCCATTTAAGACATAATAGTCACCGTCCTTTTCGGCTGACAATTTCATGGAAACCACGTCGGATCCGGCCCCAGACTCCGACATCGCCAGGGCGCCTATGTGCTCCCCATTGCACAGCTAAATTTTTGAATTTTGAATGATATTTTTGCAATTTTTACGGCAAAACATTGAGTTGACCTTCACAGGAAATATCAGAGTAACAACACAAAAGGGGACATTCCAACAAAAAGTTCGGTAAAATTAAATTTGATGTGCATGAATAAAAACGTAGAATTACATTTTGTATTAAATTATAATTGTTATATTACTTTATTTATTTAAATTCATTATTCATGAAAACATTGGTCTAAAAATTGATGTAAGTAATAATGACGACGATAATAATTAACACAAAGACGACATTTTTGGCTTTTTATATAATAAATTTTAAGAGGAATTCCGTTGTTATCTTCAGTCTTATTTAAAAATACAAATGAACAATATAATTATAAAAAATTAACTAGAAATAAGTGGTGGACTCAATCGAATAAGACTATTAATTAAATCCAATAAATTAAGTTTTAATTAAATTAATTTATTTAGTTTAATTAGATTTAATAAAAAAGATCCTTATCGATACGATCATGTTACTTTTATTTTACTTATTTATTATATATTTATATAATTTATATTTTTAAAAATGATAATGTTAATTTTGAAAAAATAACATAATTTAGTTACATTAATTATATTTTATGGTGGAATTTTTTCAAGAATTTAAATTTTATGAAAAAATATGTATATTTAAAAATTACAATTATATAGAAAAAACATTGCAAAAATATTTATTAGAATAATGTAATTTTTATCATTTTGAACATAAAGTATGTTTTTTTTTTCAATGCAAAAAGTCACATTTTACGCAAAATAGTAAGAAATTAACTCTAATGGTCAATGAACATAATCATGACATGTATTTATATAAAATAAACAATTGATCATTAATGACTGTGCATTCATGCATGATCATAAATTTAATTTTAAATCTTTACAAACATTAAGCAATAAAGACAAATTGGAACCGTAAATTAATGTCGATAGTGATTTTCATTGGTTTTAAAGAGATCATACACAATGTGAAAACTCAATATTTTGATACTTAATAAATTGAGACCTAATAATTAAATATATTTAGGACAATCAATATCATTAATTATAATAAATCTTTTTTTTTTATATCAAATAATTGACGTTGCCGTAAAATAATCTTTTAAAATCTTTAAAATTATATAACGATTTTTTATAAAACTTTTAATTATTAAGGATTATTGGTTATGAGCCACATAGGCAAATTAATTATAAAAAGTCATCATAAATTGAATCTCAGAATTACTTAAAATTATTACAAAATATTATTTTTGGCACTAATTTGTTTTTATTCACATGTCACAACAAATGTATCACACCATTGTCAGTTTTCAAATAACAATGAGTCCTGTGAATGACTTGCTTTCAAAATACAACACAAATGACGCTAAACAATAGGACCAAGAAAATGATCCTAGAGCTATTTGAATCTTGTCATTAACCAAATGAATTATTTAAGCATCATCTAAAAATAAATGACCCGAAATGTAGCGAAAATCAATCATCGCTCAGCAAATCATGTGCTGTCGATTTAACTTTTATTACTCGAAATTTACACGAGCGTGACTCTACTCAATTATGTTAGCTCCGCTATTTCCAAGGAAAGTCTGTCTTTAATAGTGTCCTTGAGATTGGATAGTACTTTTGGCAGGTATTTCTGTTTCTGCTCCTCGGTACCATTGCGATGGATTTGATTGACGCAGAGGTTTGAGTGCGCGAAGTAACTCAGTGCCACCGAAGCTGAGGCTCTGCTAAGTTCTTCCTGGATCAGGATGTGGTCGAGGTACTTGCCTCCACTTCCTCCGTACTCTTCTTTTACAGTTATCCCTAGGAAGCCGAGTTTCCCGAGACTCTTCCAAAATGTCTAGGGTATAAATGTTTTAAATGTTAAAGACATCGTTATTCTTTTATTTGGCGTAAGCGAACAATGTAAAAGGAAATACAACAAATTATCGGCTGAATTTTCATTATCTTTTATAGCGTGCTTAAAAAGTTAATTTCAGATGGATTGTTTGGCATATAAATAAATTCGAATATATCATAAAATTATGATTTAAAAATATTCTTCAAGTGATAAAATTTTTAAAAGAATATATTTTCCAAATCATTAAATTGCAGTTACGTTATTTGTAAAAATGATTATTCTCGTGTCGACCTAACGTTGTTTTTAATTTATTCATTTAATGTACTTATATTTTGGTTATCTAATCTTTACGAATGGAAATCAAAAGCAAAGTCACTTGTGTGTAACTTCAAAATAACCTAAATTTTGCTCAAAATAATGTCTGTCGTAAAACATTTTGAAGTTATATTATAATATCATTATAATTTTATTTTATCTTTAACATACAATTTAAACAAATAGATATTGTATATAAAATAATTGTATTGGCGAGTGAAAGGTAAAATATTTACCAATACTCTTATACAGAGCTATAATCGACGGTCCCATTTAAGATTTCTTTTTAAAATAATCATTAAGATTTAACTATTTATATTTGTGCCCTAGGCATCGCCCTTAGGCGTTATCCTTTGGCAACGTGTTAATATGTTTTTATCACATGCGCGGATCTAACTTTTTCGCAATCTCGGGCAACTCGTCAAAATTCCACTATTGTTTAATGCAAGTATTTGTTCCATTGGACTCGAATAGTCGTGGGATATAAAAAATCTAAATTATTTAAAATTCATGACACTTTTAATAAGAACGTTGCTTAAAATTAGAATAAAAAGTTACTCTGAGAATAACCGGAAATTTAAACATTTTATCTTCAAATTTTAATTTTGAAATAATTTGTACAGACTTGAATGTAGTTTTTGAAAATGTTTAAATATACTATTAAATAATATTTCAATAGTAAAAAAGCTTTCTTTAACAAAATTTAGCAGAATAATCGAATCACAAATTGATTTTTATACCTACTTCAAAGGTTTAATTATAAATTCAAAAAGATTATTATTATTGTATATCAAAATATAACTATCGAAAAAATCCAAAATATTGGCTATTTTCCAACCGACTTGTTTTTTTCCGGAAACAACATTTTACAAATGTGTTTAATCTACTTATTGCAACTTTTTGAATTTTTATTACATTAAACTAATTTTTACAATTAATTGTACACTGGATTGTGTCCAAATATCAAAAATGTTGACGTTTTCATTCAATGAATTACAGCACATGTACACATAGCTTTAAAAAAAAAAAAAAAAAAAAAAAAAAAAAAAAAAAAAAAAAAACGACACGTGTTCAAATATATATAATAATTTAGAACAGAATATTTTTTTGAAAAATTATTTTATACATTTTGTTTTATTTTTCTAAAGAAGATTTTTTATGCTCCTTAAATCTCTAAATTTTATATACAGCATATTTTATTATTTGATAAGAATAATATTAAAATTGTTTTAATATATCTAATTTCTCTTCTTTAATATTAACAATATTATAATACTAACAATTATTATTTATTTCATATTATTATATTTTAATATTGACATTAATAAATATTAAATTATAATTTTAAGATTTTTTAATTAAATACAAAACTTAACACCTATTTTACACAAGTTTAAAAAAATTTAATCTTAACACAAATTGCAAAACTGATTATATTTGATAGTGTTTTTTATTATCATATAAAAAATCTGATAGTATGACTAATTTCTAATATATTTTATTTTAATTATAAATAAATAGAGAAAGTTTATTTTTGCCAAAACTTTTTGGATGATTTCGAAATTGCAATTCATTTTAAAATCAAAACATCTACTATAATACTAGCCATAGCATAATAAATATCTCAAATTTTTTAAATAATCTGATTTATGCAGTATTCAAATGAATTGACTCTTTATAATAGATATTTAAATGTTCCAAATATTCAGTGAAATATTAATGACGTTTAATATTAATAAAAGGAAACTGATTAAATTATATTTTTACATGTTTTCAGTTCTAAATATACAAATTATTCTAAACAAGTTTTATTATGAATTACTATAATTAAAATACTTTTTAAACTGGATTTGAGATAAATTGCAAGCAAATATTTTAAATGATTTTTATTCATTTTATTTTAGTTTAGATTTTATCATATAATGTATTAATATAAATCATATAATATAAGATATTAAGTGTAGACATTGTATACATTAGTATTATTAAATTAATTTTTTTTGTACATTGTAAAAATTCAATTAAGTTTTGCCATTTGAGATAAATCATAGATGAGTCCCCCGCAGGGATGTTATGAAATACAACTCGATCCGTTTTCATAGTGGAGGCGGAAAAGTCTTCAAGCCCTCGAAAATGATTTACAAGGGCCGAGGGTGGAAAATTCTGAGTTGAGAAGGGCTTGGTGTTGAGCGTTTGCGGAAGGCGGATGCCGGTTCCCGCGACATTTTTTTGTATTTTGGGTTTTGGGTGTCGTCGCACTTTCATCTCTGCAACGACTTCGTGCACCTCCTCCGCGGACTCGCCTCAAGCAGAGGTGGTCCACGTCACCTTGAAATCTTCACCAGTGGGGAAAGAACGCGGCTTTCCCATCTGATGTAACCTGGTGGGAGACTACGAAAGCACGACGAACAACAAACAAGCGGGCAAATGGCTTTTCCTCCTACTAGGGGGTTTTCATATCTAGGTAGTATATTAAGGTACGAAATAAATAAAGCGTGGGTACACCAGAAATATTAATTGTGGTGTTTTTATTTGTGATAATTTCTCCTCCTCCTCCTCCTCATTCCTTAAATGAATAAACTTACTTTTTTTATTAAACACTTGCAAAAGGTGTAAAAGTTACGAAAATTTTAAAAAAAGTTGCAAAAGCTTAGGAGAAGCGACATCATTTGTAATTACTAAAGCAAACAATTTCTAAATCTAAATTTGTCTGACGACACAACGTATATACACGTATGACTGCGTGTATGTGTGAATGGAAAGCGTATTATACTTACTCGAAGATCGTCGAATTGATTTTTCCTATCGATTTCATCGGCTTTCGGTGCGAGTTCCTTTTGCGCGAAATTAAAAACTAATTCCTTCAACTGAAAAAAAAGAAAAAATTGAGATTCGAATTCAAGTGGCTATCGACGCCGATATTAAATAAATTTCGAGTTGACGCGCACATTATTCACGAGTGATCGACCATGCAGTAATCAGCCACGACAAACAGAAAGAGCACTTGAAAATGTTCGCTGACCTCCTTTTCCTGTTCCGATAATCCAAAGATGTTGTCGTCGACCGCGTAATACCTCGACATCGGCCGGAGACACCGGAGGCAAACGCTCGCCGGTCTCAGGAACATCTCCACGGCTCTAATAACCGTTGACCCTCTCATCCTTGGAGTTGAAATACTTGGTCAGCTATTGTCGATAAAAAAACGTACACGTCTACCGCGTTTATGAGAGACACTTGTTGCGTAACTTGGATAACGATAAGATCTTACGCTTTCAATAGGTTGTTGAGTGCGTTTACTTATGGAACTGGCCGAACTACTCTACATATTTACATTATCACACTTAACTATAACCGTTCCCGAGTTTTATTTGACTTTCAATTTCAATGTATTTCAATGACTTGGTGATTTAATGTTCGGATTTGGAAGGGATCTACAAGCGCGAAGGATTTCTTACTAAACTTTATTTTAAACTTATATTTAGTTTAGAATCGTTTATAATTAAATCTAAAAAAGACTTATAAACTCAAGTATTTTTAAATTACTGTTACAATGCGTTTTACAAGTACACAATTGATGATCTATTTTTGGTGTATATTTCAGAAGAAAAGCACTCTCAACTGTATTTTTTTATTTATGAAATAAAGTTAATTACTTTTCATAATATATTATTTACAATCAAATCAAAATTTAATATTACTATAATATAATTTTACTATAATTTACCATAATTTAATTTTAATATAATTTAATTTTAATTTTACTATAATTCCAAATAACTATTTAATCACTCAAGAATTTGATTGATATAATAATTAATATCATCAATCATCAGTTAGTTCTGCAATTTTAATATATATATATATTAATTTCTTAATTAAATAAGTTATTATATATTGACGTAGATATAATGTGGCAACATACCCATCAACAAATCTATAACTAACTTTTACTTGTGTTCTAGCTTTCATTTCATTTATAATAGATTTTTGTTACTCATGAATGAAATGTGTTCTTATAATCATTGATAAAATGTATAACATGATGTTCGAATCATAAACCAATCACATCACACTTTTATATTATTTGGCATTCAATTGGTTGACCGAAAATAATATTGTTACCATTTGATTATTTAAATGTTAGATTCACTTTCTTATTTTCTTTTGCATTTCATGGATTTTTAAATAATGATTCATTATGTACAATAAGGAATAAATGATATTTAATTGGTTTTTTTCTGAAATATCACTTATTTTATACATCCGTAATAGTATTAAAATTTTTATTATAAATGTTAATTTAAATTCTTATAATAACTTCTAAAAAAAAGTGAATAGATAAAGATAAAAAATAAAAATAGAATAAAACTTTGAATCGTGAGGATTTTAGTAAACAAGTGCATTAAATCTCGTAATATATATTTGATATGTACACTAAGCATGTTAATGCATATATTTATAGTCTACAATTGAATAGAGATTATAAAAATGTAACCTACGATGCAAACATTCATTATGAACCCAAAATAAAATTAAATATAAATGAAAAAGAAACCACGTGTGCAATTATTTTAAATATTGAAAAACTTGTATAAATTTAAATGACACGATAAAATTGTAAACATTAGCTATTCGAAACAAAAACTTATTTCAATGTATCCTAACAGAATTTTATAATGTAATTATACTTTGCTAATAATTTTTATCAAAGAATTAATATAAGGAAAAATACTTATAAGAAGTCTTATAAGAAAAAAAATATTTAATTACAATGAAAAATGTTTACGTATAAACCATAAAATACTTTTAATTTATTTGTTTAAAGAAAAAATAATTTTGTTGACCTTGTATTACTTTATGTAATGAAAATTTTCATTTTCATTTCACTTTAAATTTCAATTGACAAACAAAATATCCAATGTACAAATTTGAACTTCGAAAATTATATTCCCATTAATTTAATTGAATATTTCCTTTTTTTAAATTTAATCTACAGTAATTTTTTCACAACACAAGAACTGAATATTGAAACACTATTGCGGAAATTTTTATATCTTTTATTATTAATCATCATTATTGATTTTTTTTTTTTAAATAAAAATGTTTTTGATTTTTTCTTAAAGGTATCCTTTTTAAAAGGTGCAATAGTATTAGTTTATAAATTTTGAAATATCAAAAAATAAATTACGAAATTATTTAGAAATGCGTATAATATCATTAAATTGAATAACAAAAAAGGAATTCCAACAACGTGAATGTGAATTACAATTGTAAATTAAAGATATAAAATAAATGAAGGGTAAAAAAAGGATCAATTAACAATGTAATAAAAGTATTTTTTTTTTTTGGACGAGCAATAATAAAAATTATAATGTTATTAATAAAAAGTTAATGGTACCCACACTTGTTTTACCCACATGACGTAGCATGCATGGGGTAGTGAAAATTAAGGCTCACATGGATACGTCACAATCGGCTGATTTGTAGTTGTTTGTTGCTGCAGTAGCACATGGTAGCGTCATGTATTTAATCGGTTGTACCTGTGTGTGCATATTTCTTTTAAATTATCAATGAAATGATTTAAAACTGATACAGTATTTAATAATTTATTAAAATGGGGTCGCAAAAAAATTGTGATGGCACGGCTGATATTAAATTGGAAGGGAAAAAACACAGAGTGGTACAAGCCATACAGGTTAGTTAGAGGTTACAATTTTGAATAAAGTCTTAGTACTTTTACAGATTTATGAGAAATTGTTGATGAATATGTTATTTTCAGAATAAGTGGAAGCTTGTTCCAGCCTTTTTGAAAGGAAAGGGACTTGTAAAACAACACATTGATTCATTTAATTACTTTGTAAATGTAGAGATTAAAAAAATTGTAAAGGCTAATGAAAAAGTTCTTAGCGATGCCGATCCACTGTTTTATGTCAAGTAAGGAATTTTTTTTTAGTATCATAAAATATTTTGGTCATTTTTCATATTAATGTATAATTTAGATACTTGAATGTTTCTATTGGAACTCCTGATATTGAAGAAGGTTTCAGTGTATCGCGTCCAACCACCCCACATGAATGTCGTTTACGGGATTTAAATTATTCTGCTCCAATTACTGTTGACATTGAATATATGAGAGGACATCAGCCAATAATAAGAAATAACTTATTAATTGGCAGGTACATAGTTCAAATTTATACCTAAAATGAATTGAAATTATCTTTACATATTATTTTAGGATGCCAATTATGTTGAGAAGTTCTAATTGTGTACTGTCAGAAAAATCAAATTTTGAATTAGCAAAAATGAATGAGTGTCCTCATGATCCTGGTGGTTATTTTATAATTAACGGCCAAGAAAAAGTTATTTTAATACAAGAACAAATGCTTAGAAATAGGATTATATTAGAAGAAGATAGCAAAAATTGTATTATTGCATCATGCAATAGTGCTACACAGGAAAGAAAAACAAAAACAAATGTTATTGGTAGAGGAGGAAAATATTACTTGCGTCATAATATTTTTCAAGATGTATGTAATTACTAATCCTTTGAGATAAATTAAAATTATTAAAATACTTATATTTAATATTAAAATTTGTACAGGATATACCAGTTGTTGTGATATTTAAAGCTATGGGTATTGTATGCGATCAAGAAATTGTACAACTTATTGGTGTAGAAGAAAATTTTATGAAAAAAATTGTATATAGTCTTGAAGAATGTCATACTCTCAATATTGGTGGGCAAAATCAAGCTCTAAAGTAAAAATTAATTTTTTTTATTAAGTACTTGCTATTTTATCAGTGATAAAATATATATTATTTAAATTTTAGATATTTAGCAAATAAAAGAAAACAAAAACGTTTTACAGTAGTCAAATCTAGTATTACAGATGAAATGAAAGATGTTTTAGCATCTAATATCTTAAGTCATGTACCTGTGAGTAATTTCTATATATATTCTTATTCATGAAATATACATGCAATATATAAATATTAATAATTCAATTTATACAGGTAGTTGATTTCAATTTTAAATTAAAAGCTACATACCTTGCACTAATGATAAGAAAAATACTAATAGCAGAAGGAGATGGAAAATTAGTTGACGATCGAGACTACTATGGAAATAAAAGATTAGAATTAGCTGGATCTTTATTATCATTAATGTTTGAGGATTTATTTAAACGTTTTAATTGGGAGGTAGATAAACAGTTCTTTTTGATTATTAATAAATTAAATATGTAATAATAATTATAATATTTTTGTAACAGTTGAAACAAATAGCTGATAAAAATATACCGAAGATTAAAGCTGCTCAGTTTGATATTGTAAAACACATGAGGCACGATTTAATTACAAATGGATTAGCTTGTGCAATATCTTCTGTAAGTTGTTTTTGTTTTAAAATAAGTATAAAATTTTTATTTTTATTATAACAATAAATTTTTTTCAAAATAGGGAAATTGGACTATTAAAAGATTTAAAATGGAAAGACACGGCGTAACACAAGTACTGTCTCGTTTATCATATATTTCTGCATTAGGAATGATGACAAGGGTGAATTCCCAATTTGAAAAAACTCGAAAAGTATCAGGACCAAGATCTTTGCAACCTTCTCAGTGGGGAATGTTATGTCCCAGTGATACTCCAGAAGGAGAAGTAAAATCTTTTTGTTTTATTTATTATAATAAATAATTTTTGATTAAATTTTTTTATAATTTTAATAGGGATGTGGTTTAGTAAAAAATTTAGCCCTAATGACTCATATTACAACAGAAATAGAGGAAGAGCCAATAATGCGATTAGCTTTCAATCTTGGAGTAGAAAATGTAAATATTTTAGGTGGAGAAGAAATTAATAATAAAAATGTTTATATGGTCTTTTTAAATGGTAATATATTGGGTATTGTAAAGAATTACTATAGATTAGTAAGAGTTTTTCGAATGTTGAGAAGAAAAGGCTTAGTTAATCAGTTTGTATCCATATATCCTCAACACCAACATCGGTATTTTATTAAATATTTAACTGTTTTTATAAAATTTACTTTTTAATTTTAAGGTTTATTCATATTATATTGTAGGTGTGTCCAAATAAGTTCTGATGGTGGTAGATTATGTAGACCATACATCATTGTTGAAAACGGTCAACCTCTGGTTAAACAAGAGCATATAAAATCTTTAGAACAAGGTGTTAGAAGCTTTGAGGATTTCTTACATGATGGTATCTATAATTCTTAAGCTAAAAAGTACTTTTTTATTACAAAAACAAGTTTCATATTAAATTTCTTTGCTCATACATAGGACAGATAGAATATTTGGATGTCAATGAAGAAAATGACAGTTTTATTGCTTTTAATGAAGCTCATGTAAAGCTTGATATAACACATTTAGAAATAGAACCATTTACTTTACTTGGTGTTTGTGCTGGTCTTATACCGTATCCTCATCATAATCAAAGTCCTAGAAATACATATCAATGCGCTATGGGTAAACAATCAATGGGTATGATTGCCTACAATCAACGAAATCGAATAGATACCTTAATGTACAATTTGGTATATCCTCATGCGCCAATGGTAAAAACTAAAACAATTGACTTAATCAACTTTGATAAACTACCCGCTGGTCAAAATGCAATTGTAGCTGTTATGTCCTACAGTGGATATGATATAGAAGATGCTTTGATTTTAAACAAAGCTTCAATAGATAGAGGATATGGTAGATGCTTAGTATACAGAAATGCCAAATGCACTTTAAAAAAATATGCCAATCAAACTAGTGATAAAATCATGGGTCCACTAATAGATTCTGTAACTAAAAAACCAATATGGAAACATGACATTATAGATAATGATGGTATAGCAGCACCTGGTGAAATGGTTGAAAATAAGAAAGTCCTGGTTAACAAATCCACTCCATCTGCCAACACTGGTCCTGTTAATGCCGGAAGTCCAGCACAAACAGAATATAGAGAAGTTTCAATAGCATACAAAAATCCAGTTCCTGCATATGTAGAAAAGGTTATGATATCTAGTAATGCTGAAGATGCATACTTAATAAAACTTCTACTGCGTCAAACAAGAAGACCAGAAATTGGTGATAAATTCAGTAGTCGACATGGTCAAAAAGGAGTTACAGGTAATATTTTGTATTTTAAATAACTTTTATTCATTCATAATGAAACTGTTGTAAATTTTATACTATTGTTAACTTTTAGGATTGATTGTTGAACAAGAAGATATGCCATTTAATGATTCTGGAATTTGTCCAGACATGATTATGAACCCCCACGGTTTTCCATCCCGTATGACAATAGGTAAATTAATTGAACTGCTTGCAGGAAAAGCTGGTGTACTAAAAGGAAAATTTCATTATGGAACTGGTTTGTTTATAAATATAATCTCTATTATTAAAAACAATTCAGATTGGCATTAATAATTGAATAAATCTGTTACATTTCAGCTTTTGGTGGATCAACAGTTACTGATGTTTGTGAAGAGTTGGTTAGTCAAGGATATAATTATTTAGGCAAAGATATGTTTTATTCTGGTTTAACAGGAGAACCAATACAAGCTTATATTTATTCTGGACCTGTAAATATTCAAAATAAATTAAAATTTTGAAATGTATAAAAATGTTTAAATATAACTTATGCTTTTTTATTTGCTTAGGTTTATTATCAGAAACTTAAGCACATGGTTCAAGATAAAATGCATGCACGTGCACGTGGACCAAGAGCAGTTTTAACAAGACAACCTACTGAAGGTAGATCGAAGGATGGTGGTTTAAGATTGGGAGAAATGGAAAGAGATTGTTTAATTGGATATGGAGCCAGTATGATGCTCATTGAAAGATTGATGTTATCAAGTGACGCTTTTGATGTGGACATTTGCAATAAATGTGGTTTAATGGCTTATAGTGGTTACTGTCATAGCTGTCGATCTAGTGCGTGTGTTTCTACGATTACCATACCATACGCTTGTAAACTTCTGTTTCAAGAGTTACAGTCAATGAACATTGTTCCAAGGCTAACTCTTAAAAACTACTGTGACTGAATAATAAATAATTTTTTATATAAATATTGTTGATAGTATTTCCTCGAAACTTAAATGAATATACAGTTAATAGTATTTTATAATTTTATAAAGTAAAGTCTTACAGTCCGTTACAATATATTTTGGTATTATTATAAATTTTGTTTACATTACATTATTTAGTTAAAAAAATTATTAAAAGTTATTTTAATCAGCATGCATTTAATTAAATAATGCCTTTTATTTTACAAAAAAAATTGCCACTTTCCGTCAATTTATTTTGATGTAATTTAAAAAAAAATCGAATATTTATCTTTTTAAATTTCGATTAGTCGTGTGTGTGGATTTCGAGCTCCGTTTTCAAAAAGAATTGACGAGACCAAAGGAATCAGGAAACGAACTGCGACACCACAACCACTACACCCGGGAAACGTATGGAATACATTCCGGATGAAATTGGGAGTCGACAAACAAAGTCGCGTCTTCTCCGGTCCGCTCCGATGTTAAATTTAGCAAATCATGTAAAAGGTTGATTAATTATATTTATTGCGCACAAAAATTCGTTCGATGCTTTGTTGAGGTTATCGGAGTGACTAAACCTTCGTGATAAATTGCGCGGGCAAATAACGAACGTGCAACGTAATTTACTTTGCGTCAGGTCCTCGGTTGGTTCCGAATTTACGGCACAAGCGATCGTCGCTCTGCTGTGTTTTTCCAAAATTCCGGGCACGCGAGTGTTAGAATAGGAGAAATAAATCTTCCAGGATGAGTTCCAACAACTCCCAGCCGCTTTTCGCCTGTTCCAGATGCTTTTCGAGGCATCCTTTCGAGGAGCTTTCGTCGGGACAACAACTGTGCAAGGTTAGAAAATCAGCAGTTTCACTTTCGCCGAAACATTAACCTATTTTCAAGGTTACAACATTTGCGAACAAACATTATACATGTTTAGTTTAACCTTCCCAAGGAGATATAATGATAAAACGAATATGAGATCTAGTTTTATCGATCCATTAATAATTTAAGCGATATTTTAGTTTATTTATTAGAAAGCAATCGTTTCATTAGGTGTAAAAAAGTTATCGCCCGCAAATATTTATTTGTTCAATCACGAAACTATACGATGGAATATATGTATATATATATTTATATATACACACATATATATATTACTTATAATATTTTGTAGCGTTTGTTAATTTTGCGTATATATTATAAGGTATTTATAATTGTATAATTGTTTATTATAGTTGTTAAGTCAAAATAGACTTGACATAAAAAGCTGTATGATTTATCAAACATAAATTCGAAATCTCCTCAAAAAATTAAATTATTTATTCAGGAATGCAGAGGAACTTTTCCTGTGGTCAAGTGTACATACTGTAGGTCAGAATTTCAACAAACAATGTAAGTATTGATGAAAGTTTTTAAATTTTGTGTTCAGTTATTTTTCAATAACTGACAATTTAAGATATATGTTATTGCAGGAAAGGGAACACAAGTACAATATGCAAGAAATGTGAACAAAACGTTAAATCCTATGGAAAACCATCGGCTTGTGAATACTGCAATACCATTGCAGCTTTCATTGGAAGCAAATGCCAGAGATGTACAAATTCTGAGAAACGTTATGGCCCACCTGTTACATGTGAACAATGCAAACAAAAATGTGCCTTTGACAGACATGATGAAGATAAAAAAGTAATTCATTTTAATATTTAAAAGAAAACTTGTTTTAACTAAGTAGTTCATTTGTATTATTATTATTATTATTATTATTATTATTATTATTATTATTTTAATCTATATAAGGTCGATGGCAAACTTTTGTGCTGGCTGTGTACATTATCATATAAAAGAGCTCTTGCAAGAACGAAACAGTCAGATGCTGATCGAAAAGCTCACTTAAAAATGGTTCAAGCGAGGGCAGCAAAACATAAAGAACACAAGTAAGTTTTAAAAAGCATTAATGAATCCATGCAATATAGCAGTATGCAATCAATTGTTAATATGTTCAAGGTTAAAAGGACACAATAAAAGGCCGCATAGAGTAGATGTAACAAAACTTCCACCTCAATCAGAATCCGGGGACAGTAATGGCCCAACACCCATCAAAGCAGCAAGAATGGCAGGAGTACACGATCCTCATGATCCTAATATTTCTGATCATGTAGTTGCTGTGACATCATTAAAAGAAAAAATTTCAAATCTACAAAAACAAATTTCTCAGAAAGATGGACTACTTCTTGCTAAAGAAAAACAAGTAAGCGTTTATTTATTTATTAAAATAACAATTCAAGGAAAACCGAATTTATTTAAAAGATTTATTGTTTATAGATAACTGAGTTAAAAGCAAAAAATTTTACTTCAGAAACAGAGTTGCGTACTAAAATGAAAACGTCAGAAAAAGAGTATGAAAACAAAATATCTAGTATGCAACACAAAATTTCTACTTTATTAAAAGAAGTAGCATCATTATCTAAAAGTACAAAACGGGATAGATTATCTGTTACAAAGAGTGAAGCAGGGACCAATAGTGGAAGTGGAACTGACAGTCCTGTACCTTGATGAGGTAATTTTTTGTTAATAATTAAATTTTCTTAATCGTTACATTCTTTAAAATTCTCTAAGTTTCTAATATCAGTGTATGCAGTAGAATTATTTTCATAACTTCCAGAATTTTTCATTGTGTAACTTTTATATGAAAGTATGAACAAAAATTTCCAATATTTATTACAGGGTATTGGTTGGCTGGATCACTACATAATCAATGTCCAAATCCACTTGAAATATGTGGTCGTTACATAGCAAATTGTTTCCAACGAGGAAAAGAAAAAAAATTGTATTATTTTTCTAATTACTTATACATACGAACCAATCATCTCGCTATACAAATAGATATTATTTCTTGCCTTAATGTGGACAAGAAATAAGTTGAGATAATGTCATTGCTAAACATTTTAGCATTTGTTTTTATTATTTTTTTCCATTTAGATGTATTCATTATTTTTTTTTTTTTTTTTTTTTTTTTTTTTTTTTTTTTTTATCTAAAATATAATTCATTATATTAAATTAGGTCGTGTTAAATTTTTTTTGTATTTGTAAATAATACAAACAATTATAATTCCATAAAGAAACTAAAGTAAGTCTTTCCATGAAGAAAATAAATTTTACAATAAACAGCCGACGCTCTGAATAACATAGATTTTCAGCTCAGTGTAGTGATAACTATTGATAATAATGTGTTGTATCAAATAAAGAGCGGCTGCTACGATATTTTATTATTTATAATAATTGTAAACGACGATACACCAATGTCTTTGGTGATTGTAGAAAAATTTGCAATAAAACCATTAAAAGTATTTGACAAAGTTTGAATAAATAATTATCCAATTACGTGTAATATCAGTGATATTAATATATATATGTGTAAATATTTAAAATGTCTATTGAAACGATTGCTAAAGTTTTTATGAAAAAATAAAAAATAAACTGAAACATCAAGAGCGATTAAGGATAATAATTAAAAACTGATATAAATATCCAACAGCCATATATTTATTCTGTATTTTTAAGAAACAAATGCTAATTGAGCATTACCTAGTTCATAATTATAATGATAATAAATGCGTAACAATTTATTATTTACGAAGTATAAGGATAATTAACATTTAATTTATAGTCGTTTATATACGAACGTGCGCATGCACGCGATGTACAGTACAGCGGTAGTTTTTTATCATTTTTATTGTTTTATCATCGACTCGAGAGACAATAAAAACTAAATATTGCTTGTCCGTTGCCAAGACGATTAATTATTCGCTCCCTCATTTTTCGATTGATGACTACTTTCATTATTATCATTAATATCTTATATTTACAATGAAAATCGCCCGTCTCACTCTTTCGTGCACTATGCTCCCCTTTCCCTTGACCCATTGTCTCTTCTTTATCTTTCAATCGTTATCGCATTACAAATTCATCTCTTATTTCGAATTTCATTGATTTATTATTAAAACGCTTGTTCGTTCTGATGTGTCGGATGTAGACAAGGCCGGATGTGGGAGACGATTTACAAAATGATAATTTCAGTTTTGTCTTTTGAATATAAATATTGTTGGAAGTATAAGAAACAAATGCTAAGGTATAATATTGAGCAAAGTAGGATGAAATTCCAAAAGAAACGAGTGCGAAATTTATCCATTGACTTATCAAATTACAAAAAATTCGCAGTTCCACGAAGGAAATTGATCGGAAATCAATGAGATAAGCGATATTTACCTGTGATTCAATGCAAAACTCTGCTTAAAGTCACTCTCGGATTATAGTACGTACGTTTAAAGAATGCATGGATCATCGTGGAAAGTAAAGAAAAGGTCGGCCTCCCGGGAAATTTGACGCGTCGATAATTCACACGAAATTTTTTACACCGGCATGTGTCTCATTGATCAGTTGCGTTCAATGTGTGTATGTATTTAGGCATTTTGTTATCATTCTCTTTTTTGATTGATCATAATGTATATGTTTTTAAAATTTTTGCTTGAAACCGCTGCTGCTGCTGCTCCTGCTCCTGCTCCTGCTCCTGCTCCTGCTCCTGCTCCTGCTACATCTGTTGCATCCGTTGCATCTGCTGCTACCGATGCTGCCTTAAAAACGTTCTTAACCCTTTCAATCTCTGATGCAAAAAAGAAGGAAAAAAGTCTTTGCTATATTATACTGGGTACATCGTATTAAGTGTGGGTATTGCTTGGCCTTGGCATTCCGTCGAATACCCGAAACGTCCATACTGCCTGTCATTTTGTATATTATGAGCAACTCGTTACAGAATCTTCGCTGTGATTTTTTTTTTTTCCCCATTATTTTAAACTCGAACCCATCCCTTTCGACTTTGCGCGCGCGATTATATAAACTACGTAGTCTTTAAATTTCCCATTTTTTTTTTTTTTTTTTTTTCGTGTAAGAATTCACGTCTATGAGTATGTACGAATTAAAAAATTAAAAAAGAATAATAGTAGTGGAGCACTGAGACGACGAACTCGGTGCTTACGTCGATCGAGCAACATTTAAACCGATCGTACATTCAAGTCATAACGTAAAAAGTGTGTAATCGATGTATACAAGTTTTAACAATTCATTTTTCGATCAATTCATTCCGATTGGTAGACAAGATTTATAATAGAATGCTTCTCTTATATAAAAAAAAAAAAATAGTGTCTTGGCATTCGATACCATTTTATAATACATTAGAGTGTTCAAGTTCCCATGTATCCTTAATTTTAAATATAAAGAAACACTTTAACGACTTCGCAGTGAAGTTTCAGTACAGTATTTTTCAATATAAAATAAAAAATTAGTATTATAAGCTAATTACATTTTGTCATTCGGACCGTTTTTTAGAAACTATAATATATTCTCTGAGTATTAACGTATAAACTAAAAAAAGATTTTTGCGAATCCACGGTTCCTACAAGTCCGTATGTCCATGTAGGTGTATGCGCTTCAGAGACACCTCTTTGTGTGTTTGCGTGTGTGCGCGTGCGTGCGCGCGCGTATGTATGTGTATCGAGCGTAAGTGTACAAACTGGAAAAGTAATATCGAATTTCTCGGTGTGTTTCTTATAAAAATATATATAACCGGTTTTAGCAAAAACAAAATCAGTCGCCCTGTAACGAGCTACATTCCACCATTTTTTTCGAACATTTTCACGCGCAACCGCGAGGACTCGCTTTTTCCGACTTTCAGAGTCCCCTCGACCACGAGAACGTTCCACTATTTTCTTGTTTTCCGTAACTACTAAAGTTTTTATCTTCGCTCGGTCGGCTACGTTCGAAGCGATCTCATTCTCGAGACAGTCTGATTTACATATACACTTAGAAAAATTATTAGGCTACGCAGGAAAATAGAAGTACGAATTCGTAGATAATAAATACTCTCGTATTTTTTTTGTTCTTTAATATCTTTGTCTCTCGAAAGAACTCGGCGATTTTTTTATACGACGTTTCGGAGCAAGAGTCAAGAGCCTTTGAAATCTCTAGCTTAGCGCGTAGAAGCAATTAATAATAAAAATAATGCAATGGACTAATGTTGATTTAGAGACAATAATAATAGCCGATGAATTTGTGGGCGTGTGCGTGTGCACGTGTGTGTGTGTGTGTGTGTGTGTGTTTGATCGGTTGCCGACGAAGGCCAATGAACGAAGTTTTAAAGTAAGATTTGATGAATCGAGCGTCGCTCCGAAACGTGACGAAATAATTAAACGCCAGACGCGAATGGCAGAATTTTTCCAACAAGCTTAAAATTCACAATAATACGGAATGTCTTTTGTTTTCGAATACTGGCTGAACACCGCACAATTTATTCAACAAGTCGAATTTGTGCAAACTTTATTTTCCAAAGATGTACGTTTGTCACGCATACTTCCATTCGCACAAAATTTTAAGAAAAAAAATGTGCATATATCTTATTTTTATATAAAACCAATAAAATAATCAATCACATTTACTCCCCAATTTATAATAAATTTCAAGCAATTTAATTGCATTGAATTTAAATTTAAAGCAGTCCTTGCAAGAGGTTGACGTTTAAATAACCCAGGCAATGATGGGCTACGATTTAAATAATATTCCATTCAATTTTTGACAATATAAAAAAAAAAAAAAAAAAAAACAAATAAATCAATCGAAGCTTCATAGAAATTGCTTAAAAACAAATGAAAATTGGAGGCACGGATACCGAACCGTTTAAACAAAATGTCAAAAGTCAAAGATAAAAAAAGTAACAGATGCTTCGTTTTGACTAGCTTCGACCAGCAAGGACTACCTTAACTGTACAATAAATATAAAGTGTTTGTTCCAGTTCCGATTCCCTTTAGAGCCATAAATCGCGCGGGTGCGTGCGGATTTTGATCGCGAGTGAGCGTTTCGCAATAAATTGTTGGTTCCTCGGTTTTTTCGCTTTTTCGCTTATTCGCTCATTCGCTCATTCGCTTACTCGCTCTAATCCGCGCACGCGCTAGCATTTTCTATTCAAAGGTACCGAACGCGAGGGACACAGCCTACCGCTCGGACGCACACTCACTCATTCTCACTCACACTTGCTTGCATACTTTTTTTTTCTTGCTACTTTTCTCGATTTTCTTATAATTTTTACATTTCACCGACCCTACTCAACTCTCCTCCACTAGCACTGCAGTCGACGAAAGTGCGCGCTTCTACGCCGCGCACCTTTGTATATTTTTCTTCTTTTTTTTTTTTTTTATAAATTAGAGCATTAACTTACGCTTTGAGTTATCGATTAATTAATAGTAATGTTAGTATTTACAGGTACAGGTCTCGCATAGTTGCAGTCGTGTCGTCACTGGTTATTCGCTTAACGAATCGCTCTTCCTTCGTTGTTTACCCGGCGGACGCCGACAAAATCCGCCCTTTGCGTAACTCCCCCGCATAATCCTGTTCCTGGTGGCAGCGCTTCTCCTCGAAGCACCTCGAGTCGTGGTTTCCGAACCCTTTCCAACTTTCCTTCGGCTTTCTTTCTTTTTCTTTCTTTTTCTTTCTTTTTCTTTCGACTCCTCGGAAGAGCGACGGCGTCCCTTTTGATCGCGCGAATCCTGGCAGCCTTTCACAAAATAGGTCACGCTCTCCTCGATCTTCTCTGCTCGGTCTCACTTGTGCGACTTGGCGGCTGGCTATACATACTGTGTTTTAAATTGTTCAGACTTGAGGGATATAGGAAGAATTTTTGTTGGGCAAGAAGCCTTAAGTACATTCAATGATGTGCGGCTGCGAAGTCTCTATGACACTCGGCCTGCCAACCGAGTTTTCCAAGTTGTGCAAAGAGGTGGGCATGTTTCCTGTAAAACAAAGCAGTCGCACTTTTAGTTTATTTATTTATATTCGGCCTCGATTGTTAAAGATTCTTTATGTACACGTGAAAACTGCCTCTTAAAAACTGACGATATGAGTAATCAACATTTTATTTTAGTAGGATAACGAAAAAACCCATGAACACCACCCATCCTTGTTAATATGACACGAATGATAAATTACCGTGGCAATCGATGAGACAATACGATCAAAGTCGGTATTCGTCGACAGGATCGTGCTTTGTTTAAACTATCGCGCGTCGAAGCTCAGCTATTGCTCCGGATTGCTGGGCCGTCGACGAGGGTAAAAATTCGTTCGACTCACCGACATTCATGTCGGGCGCGTACTCGTAGTAAGTAGGCGAACCGACAGCGGTTGCGAGAGCAAGTTCGTCCTCGATGTTGTTCGGCCTGCAGCTCGTCGTCTTCCAATGCGTCCTTAATCCGCTCGCACTTATGTACTTCTTGTCGCAAACCTGACACGTGTACGGTCTTTCGTTCGTGTGCAGCCTCTTGTGGAGCTTCAGGTGCACGAACTGTGTGAACTTGGCCGTGCAGAGGTCGCAGGCGTACGGTTTTTGACCAGAATGCAGCCGTAGGTGCGTCTTCAGATTCGACGTTGAGCTAAATCTCTTTTTGCATATCTCGCACTGGTGAGGCTTCTCACCTGGAAACATTGGAAAGAACGGCGTCATTAGTGCGAGATAAAAATTTTTATTTAATTTAAGGCTTTTAATCAAAAAATTAGACCTGTTGCTTGAAATTGAAATTGAAAGAAACGAGAACAGAGGGACTTACCGGTGTGCACGAGGTGGTGCTTTTGAAGATGCGCCAACTGGGTAAAGCTTTTGGTGCAGACATTACACTTGAAAGGCCGTTCACCGGAATGAGTCCTCAAGTGGACTTTGAGATTTGAAAGTTGGCCGAATGTTTTGCAGCAGACATTGCACTCGTAATGCATTTTACCATCTTTCTTCTTAAGGGGATAGGGTAGCGATCTGTAGCCCCTCGAACCACCCTGGGAATTAGGGCTAAGGGAGCCACTCTGAGAACAGCCGTGATCGTCCGGGGAGAGCGAACCCACAGGCGAGTAGCCGTGAAGTGACGAGGACGACGAACTCGCGCTCGTGTGAATGGTCAAACCGGTATGGTGGCCAAGGTGAAGGTTGTGAGTCCCAGTCACCAGTGCCTGATTGCCGTCTATCGGCAAAGTCGACGAACTTGGAAGTTGGTGTTGACCACTTCCACTGCTGCTGCTGGCCTCGACGCGTCGTCGATCTTCGCTGGAAGCTCTCTCTTGATAAGAGTGGCCTCCAGGAACTGGACCCGGCGAGTAACCTGAACAGTTTATCGACAGCGGTGACACTACGTTGTGTTGTTGTTGTTGTTGTTGTTGTTGCTGCTGCTGCTGCTGCTGCTGGTGCTGCTGTTGCTGGTATAGGCCGTAGGCATAGGAAGAGCCTTGTTGGACGGGTGATAGCGATGGGACCGAGGAAGCCGGATACATAGGACTGGGCTCGACACCTGGTCCGCCTCCCGAGTACAAAATCGTCGTCGTCGGTTGGACGCCATTCGTTGAACTGGCCGGCGAGGGTGAAGGACTCTTGAGGTTTCGCCTCGTCGGCGTCGGCGAAGCACTTGAACTTGGTTTGGCATGGCTGGTCGTGGAGGCGATGCCGTTGCAGTGATTGCTTCCGCTTAGGCCTACTTGGACACTGCTGCTACTCGTCGGGCTGGGCAACAACAGCGAACTCGAGCTTGCGTGTCCCTGTCCGCTAGATGGCGAATGCGCACTCGTGCTGCTCGGCGGCTCGGTTTGCATTGGCAGATTCGAGCTCGAGTCCGGACTACAAGGCAAAATGT
This sequence comes from Eupristina koningsbergeri, assembly GCA_018907245.1. Taxonomy (NCBI): domain Eukaryota; kingdom Metazoa; phylum Arthropoda; class Insecta; order Hymenoptera; family Agaonidae; genus Eupristina; species Eupristina koningsbergeri. Next base: position 2,062,240 of record JACCHV010002768.1, read on the forward strand.
TGCTATAGCGGTGCGACTTCTTGTAGGAGTAGGCCATTTCCGTGGGGCTGGATGGTGAGGGCGTAACCGAGTCGGCGTGTTGAGTAACCGGCTGGGAGCTACCGATAGCCGAATGACTGCTGTGGATGACATTTCCCACGGCTTGATGCTGCTGCTGAGAGCTACTGGTGTTGTTGTTACTATCGATATTGTTGTTTCCGTTGTTGTTACTTCGCAGCAAAATATTCTCAAGGATAGAAGAACTGCCGTTGGAACCTATGCCCATGCCGGGAGTGCTGTATGGCCTGGAATTCGTTGTAGAGATGGGGCTGTGGCTGCCCAGAGCTTTCGCTTCTGACTCGTAGAAGGGCTTTGGCTGGGGCTTCTCCATGACAACGATATCCTCGGGTCCCGGGGTCGTCGAAGACGACAAAACTAGCACCACCGGTGTTTTCTGCATTTGCATGTCTGGAGTAACGGCTCGTTGCTCGCGACTCGACAGGTTCTCTTTATCCTTTGTCGTCGCGACGTCTAGGCTACATTTGTTACTAGCAACGACATTGTTATTGCTGCTGCTAATGTTGTTATTGTTGGCATTGGTGTTGTTGTTGTTGTTGTTGTTGTTGTTGTTGTTGTTGTTGTTCGACTGAAAATTGGCGTACGTCCTTAACATCTTGATTTTGACCTTGCGATAGTCATTGCGTGCGACGTTCTCGTGCTTGAGTAGACCGATGGCCGGGTGGTTGGGTACGACATTGCTCGAGCTCTTGGAATTTTTCGAGAAATCGAGGACGTAGTTGCTCTCGGAGTCGGACTCGCTGCTCTCCTCCGGGGGCGTGAGAATCTCGTCGTGGTAGCCGTTCGAGTGGTAACCTTCGTCTGACCTCACACTTCCGTCCGTCGGCGTCATCTGCGAGCGCCTCTCGTATATCACAGAATCCTTGAGCGTGGATACCACCTCGATTGATGGTGGTATGTCCACTGGGTGCGCCGACTGTTGTACCTGTTGCCCTGCAAAAATACAACGATAACAAGATTAAATATTTATGAGGACAAATGCTTAAACGAATACGCATCGATGCCAACAAAGAATATCAGTTGGAAAAAAGGTATCGCGTAAAAAAATAAAAATTCGTTACTACGTAGGCACTCGAGAAATACGAGTCACGTTAATGATTCCTTTACAATGCTTTCAATTGCAGGCGTTATTCCCGTAATAGCTGCCCAAATAAATAAATATTTAATTAATCATAATATACTTTAAGCGTAGCGCACTTTAAAATTGCGATATAATAATAAAAGCTCGCTCTTTTATTTTACAGGCAGGAGACTTACGGATCTTTTGAAGCATCTGCTCGCCCGTCACTGGATGGTTTAACCTTTCGGCGAACTCACGGCAGTACCAGACTAACAGCTCCTGATTAGCATCAATTTCCTTAACGGTGTAAAAATAAATATTCATCTAAAGGAAAAGGAGAAGACAGATTATTTTTAGCCAAAGGTTTCTCTTCGATCCTGGCCCAAAGCACAAGTTTTATATAAAAAGAAATTACTTACCTCATACTGGCAAGCTATTAGATTCTGGGACTCGGATGAGTAGGCAGGATTTACGTATCTCATCCAGTTTGCCTTTTGTACATCGAAGCCGTCGATGTAGTAGAACAGCTCATTGTTCTTGTAAACCTGCAATCAATTTCAAACGTTCTTTCTTCAAATACCTCTACGTGCAATAGATATTTAATTTAATTAATTTATTAATCATGTTATTTATTACCATTTTTACTATAATTTCTTATGGTTCAGTTTGCAAAATAAATAAAATTAGTAAATAGAAAAGTGTCGCAGTCTTTTAGTGATTTTAAATACCTTCATTTCATATCTTTTTTTTTTACTTTTTTTAAACGATATATTAAGGTGCTTATCGGTCTATGATAATAAATAATAATAATAAAAAAAAAAAAAAACAAATTGAATACTTCTCAAGTACCGAACATTCAGAATGATTTCCTGTCTTTTTCAAGGACTCTTTTTTATAAATAAAAAAGATAAAAAAAATTTTAATTAAAAATTAAATTAAATTATATGCAGTTACATATTGCAAAATTTATCTTGGATAAAAATAATTTTAAATTTAGTGCACAATAAGTGTGCCTGAGTCAAATATTAAGAAATAATCGACACAGGAAATGCATCCGTTTAATCAATACACATTTCTCTTCCATCCATTAATCATAATATTTAATAAGTATGTATATTGATCATTTTGAATGGAGTGCGTTTTTTGGCAGTTCATAAGATTATTGTTTAATTTAATACTAACATTTTTTAACACTTTTTGATTCTTTCTTTTTTATTGTTTTTTTTTATTTGTTTAATTATTTTATTTCATCATTACGTTATATATTTTTTTATTTTATTTAGTTTTTGTAGTTCGAGTCGAGCATTATAGTCTCATTTCTATTTATATTGTGTTTTTACTTTTTCCAGTAAAATGCAATGGTTAACAATGTTAATCTTTTTTTCAATCTCAGTACATCTTGTAATTTAGTTTTTTCTTTTTCGTTAATATATGTATGAGTCAGTTAATACAGTTAATGATAAAAATAACGTCACAATTGTTTCAATTTTCATATCATGTTTTCCTAATTGTATTATTCAGTCGATTTATCGTTATTATCGTTATTATCGTTATTATCGTTATTATACATACAACACAAATATTTAATTTTGCTAATTCCAGTTATTTAATATTCATTCGTGTAATTGATAAAATAATAATTACACATAAAAATTGATGGAACGATCGCTTATTATATTCATAAAACATTTAACAATTTATTACTTTTTTAAGTGGCTCTGTTTAAAAGATTAAAAATTATATTTCACTTTTGATATATGAAATGATTTCCAATTATAAATTCAAGTTGTAATTTATTAAATTATATTTCATAATAATTAGTAAATAATCCAACATTATTAACGATTAGGTTACCCAAAAAAAATGTGAAACCTTTAATTTTGAAAGCTTGTATAAAATATAGATATGTATTATAATTTTCGAAAAATTAATTAGTCAAATTATGAATTATTTTTAATTTAAAATTTGATTTATTTTTTTATTACTTGATAAAGTTTTAACATTGTTTACGTGTTTAAAACGAGTGTCTTAAAATTTTTAAAAATAATAAAATTTTAAATCATCAATGACCATATTTATGAATAATCGAATAATGAATGAGGATACAGAAAGTTGTAAAAAAGTATTATAAAAAACAAAATATGCATGAATTGTTTCAAAAATATTGTTTGTAATGTCAATGATGTCCTTTAAAATAATAATTCTTATGTTGTATGTAAAAGTCATGCACTTTTCATAACTTTTTACAAGATCGCAAGGTATATTTGTAAACAAAGAGTACACCGAAGTGAGATGAGTTAGTAATTATCGGGAATAACAGTAATTTTTATTTTATCTTTAAATTTGAAAGTGTTGTTAAGGCTCGTTATCGGAACCGGAATACATTTTTATGATTATTTATTTTTGATTATTTTAACGAATATTTATTTGGGTGATTATTTTATTACGCTTTTTAAAGCGAAACGTAAACATCTCGCAAACTGAAGGGAGGGGAATAAATTTTATCGCATAACCAATAAAAAAGTTAATAAAAGATCATGTCTTACCCGCCAAAAGTACTTCCTATCGGTGTCTGGTGGGACCGAATCTTTCGTGTAGATCTGCCCGACCAGAGGTCCAAAACGAGTTCCTTTCGGAATGCGATCCGTGCTCCAAACGCCGAAGACCTACATAAGGATGCCCAATTAAAATCGTAATCAACGAATTAATCGCACGATCGTCGGCGGCTTATTGTTTATTGTTCATTACACATTGCACTTACATTGTTGCATTCCTGGGAAGGCTTGAGCACCAGGTTCCTCGGGAGCGAGGCCTCCGCACGATTCGGTTCACTGGGGGAAGTCGGGGTGTCTGGCGCTATGTAATTGACCTTTTGCTGAAATTCCTCCTCTCGCAGGCTCATATAATCCCAATCGCCTGTCTTCATTTTTCACTGGAACGAAATTACGACGTTGTTACTCGATCTCGCATCTCTCTCCTTAATCAATAAAATATTGTTACGATGCAAATATCGACTTTGAGAATGAAAATTGTTTGTTTACAATCGAGCCCGTGAGTCCTACGATTACAAATGAGCGCTAATGTTCAAGTCATTGGTGATTATTTAAATTTTCATTCTCAATTCGTTGTGCATGTTGCGGGACATTGGATTGTGTGCGAGCATAAAAGTCACTCGTATTTTATGCTGAAAAAGATGCGCCAGAAGTATGGAAATTTTTAGTTGAAATGGAACATTGTGCAAATTGTTCTATTCTTAAAGTTTGAAAGAAAACTTTGGATAAAGTTTCGTCCTCGACATCCCTGGCGAATGAGGAAAATCCGCGTCGTTAAACTTTCAGTGGAGTAGCTCGAGCTACGGCACGGCGTATATATACCTATGTGTGTGGGGGTGCAAGCGGGTGTGCAAGCGTTGATGTATTTTTCACGCTTTGCCGAGTCGGTACTTTGTCAAACTTTTGTAAACATTGTTCGCTGCGTAAAAAAAAAGTCATTATCTAGCCTCTGGCAGCGACGCAACTTTATTAGAATTTTTTGCGCTCTTAATTGCGAGGTCAACGACTCCGATCCCAAGGACAATAACATCCCTCTCCCTCTCGTTGTTACCCTTTTTTGCGCGGGAGCTTGCCCCGCTGGCCGCTCACCCCCCCCCCCCCCGCGAGAGCCAGCTTGGGGAAGCTTAATGACGGGTGTAAGTAGCGCACCAAGCGCATTACGTGCACCAACTCTTTCCGGGGGTGTTGGCGCTCTATTTTTACTTTCAAGATCATCCGAGTCGGGGGCGAGGGGTCACCGAAAAAAGTAATTAGGACAAGTGGAGGAGCGGAGGGTCGCAGAGACGCGCGAGTCATCGATGGAAGAGGGGTGGCCTTCCCAAAACCGACGAGGGCAACGCACTCTGATGAACGAGGCTACAGAAGAAAGTGCAACGGTGGTAGTGGGGGTGGTGGTGGTGGCGTCGGTGGCGACGGGCCAATCCGGGAGCTTGCGGAGAGGGAGGGAGGGAGGGAGGACCGCGAGCTTACGTGCCAGGGCGGCGAGGGCAAGGAGGGTTGCGAGGGAGTGAGAGTGCGGCGGGTGCTCGCGGGGGAGGATCGGGAGATGGCGAGAGTAAAAGAGAGCGAGAGGGAGCGAGTGCAGCGGCGGTGCACGCTTCGACACTGCGAAAGTGAAACCCGGCCTGTGCATTGATCGACTGCAGGGGGCGAGCGAGGCCAAAAGGGGGCAAAACTCCCGTGCGGTCCATCCTCCCCCTCGCCCTTCTTTACCCTTTACTCTTGCCTGCCCTTTTCGCAGCATTCCTTTACTATTCTCCCGAAGGGCTCGGCTGGCTTCCTTTTATTCGGTAGCCCCGCGGGCAAATGCTCTCTCTCTCTCTCTCTCTCTCTCTCTCTTTCTCTCTCTCTCTCTCGGCAGATTTGGGCCACACGCGTCTGATTGTCCAATTTGGCTGCTCGGGGCCACCCTGGCCTACTCACCCCCGACACTTTTGCCTTTATTCACCGCTGCACTCGCCCGGAACTCGAGGTGCGACACGAGGACTCGCGACCAGTTCGGTGATTCGCCCTGGGGCGAGAGCGAGAGACTCACGGTTGCTGGCATCGGCGGTGGTGCATCAGCTTGGAAGGGAGTCGCCCGGCGCTGCCCTCGGCTGCTCGATACTTTGTTTACGTGTGCCCCTAGCGTTTCACTTTCCACAGTTGGTCTCCGCCACCTCCTCTCGCCCTCTTCCTCCTACTCCTCCTCCTCGCCTCTTTCTTCGTTTCCTTCTCTTCCTCCTACACCTGCCTCTCCACCTGCTTTCGCGCACCCGCACGCGGCGAACGCCCGCACCTACGACTCCTGGAATTACGTAATTCGGTGATTCTCGAGGGATACCGGGTCCAACTGCATCTCGGTCCGGGGTGCGCGCCGCGGGTCATGCCCTGCCGGCGTCGACTTCTCGCGGAAGAGACTGCGGTCGAGTGCTCAGCTCGTGGTGCTCGTCGTCGTGGGACTGCCGTGGCACAGTGCGGCGACACGGCACTCGGGTGCCGCGATACCTGACCTAGCTCAACGCGGTGGCGACGGCGGCGGCGGCGGCGGCGGCTCGAGGCGTCGCGGCGCCTTGGTGGGGTCGGCGCCGCCGGTGCAGCGCCGTGCTGCGCTTTCGATCGACCCGCGCCAGCTGCCCCTTCCGCGTTCCCCTACCGCGGCCGCCGCCGCGCGCACCTCCTACTATTCCTCGGCCTGGTGACGATGAACATGTCGATGCGTACTGCACGCAGAGGAGCCGAGCCCGCACCCCTGCCGACGTCGAGATCACCTGGGCGGGGGTGCGGGACCCGGAGAGGCCTGGCAAGAGGTCACCCGTGGGCAACAGGGCCCGGGAGACGGAAACGCGCTGCTCGTCGCATGTCTCGATTTCACAAAGTCACGGTCTGGGCCGGTGACGAGTGGTCGGGGCACGGGGCCGCGCGGGAGGGACGCAGAGGAAGCCAGCGTCTTTCGGAAAAGGGAAAGAGAGACAAGAAAGAGGCGGAAGGCTTTCTTGGCTTGTCTTGGCTTGTCTTGGCTTGTCTTAGCTCGCCTAGTGTTGCGTTGGCTCTCGTTAGAGAAGAATTTCCTCGAGCGAGCGCGAATCGGTGGATCGGCGCGACTACTAACCCAGATACGCGCGGCCCGGGGTCGTTGATCTTTTCCTGCGCGCGACGCAGATGCGTGGAGCCGATTTTCCCCGCAGACGAGGCCGATCGGGACGAATCCCAGCCCCGACCCCGGCCCCGGAGTCGACGACCTCGGCCGCGCGCCCACCGCCTGCGCCTGCGCGCCCGGTGAAAATGAGAGTGCTTTTTCGGGGGGACCGCCTCGCCTCCTCCTATTCCTCCACTCCTCGCTCTCGTTTTCGCCGTCCTCCTCTATCTATTTGCCTTAGCGAGTTGGAGAGGCCCGGGCCGTAAGTGCGCCTCTTGGCATCCAAAGTGCCTTCTTACGAAAACACCTCTCGGCGTTGTCGTCGAGACGACGAGTGCGATCGGAATTGTCTGCGCCTCCCGTCCCCTGCCACTCGACTCGGCGAAGGTCATCGACCTTTTCTTATCTCTCCTCGTTTGCTCCAGTGTGTCGTGGGCCTATCCTCGGCATAGTAACCGAGCACCGAATCCACGAATTTATTGCTGGTGCGAAACTACCGATCCGGGGTCAGCGACACGATGCTCCTCGTCAAAACAGTTACAATCGAACAAACTCTCATGACAAGCACTTTCAACCTGATTTTTACATTTTGATTACACATTACATGCCTGTGCGATGCTACAACATTTTTTTTTAACAATTTTACTGTTTTTTGTATTTTCATCTATTTTTTTGCACGATCTTTTCTTTTTTCTTTTTTATTTTGAGCTACCAATTGCCCTTCGTACTAGTTTCGAGAAATTATTCAATTTTTTGTATTTAGAAGCCAATTAAGAAATCATTCGTAGTTTGGAAAATTTTTTGTTCTTTCGAATTTCCCTTATCCAGCGTTACGAAATTGTTCTTGCATGTCAGCGCTTTCGCCAACTTCTTATTTCTGCCAACTTATCAATACTCATTGGACTTTACTTTTATTGAATGAACTTGGACGTTTATAGGCGTCGAGCTTCAAGTTCAAGTTCATTTTACCTGGATATTGCGTAAACATAACTCGATTGGAGATTAATACAGGCCTCAATGGACCACCAAGGCTAGTCACAAGCCATAAAAAACTATCTAATCTTAATATCTACTACTGGCAATGCAATATAGAAATCTGACCAAGCTAAATCAAGTACAAAAGTCGCCGACTTTTTCGCTCTTTAAGTTAAGTAAGTTTCATATTGGTTAAGTACTTTAGTATTCATCTCGGATGTATAAATCGTGATAAATTGGGTTAAAATTTACACTTATATAAATTAAATAATAATGTAGCTATGCTATTTAATTTGACACCATGAATATGATATCAAGTAAGATTTTTTACAGTTTGACGACCGAGTTTGCTCATTTGCACGTGCATAATGGAATAATTATTAAATTATTGAGCTACTCGATAATTATGAAATTGACATAAAGAGAACCGTTGGACAGATTTTCTCGTAAATTGGACAGATTTATTTGTCGATTAATGATAGTACAAACAATTAATTTATCTGAACATTCCGAAGATAATGATACTTAATAATTAAATATTTTCCTTTTTGATTTTAATGCCACTCGGAATATTTATGGAATCGAGAAGAAATGCAATTAAAAGTATTGGCTTTGAATAGGTATAGTCAGGTAGGCGTATTAATAAATAATGGAGTGCGTCCGGTGCATTGACAGTTGCGATAAAATATTGTTTCGGATCAATGAGAAGGAAATTAATGGCGATAAATAACCTTCCAAAGGAGGAGATGACGTGCCACTACAACGATTGGCATAAAAGAACGTTCTCGAATTTTGGTGGTTTTCTAGAACGCGAAAGACTTTTCTACGGAGCGACGAACTAGCCAAGTTCCACTTTTCAGCAATTATCAGAAATACCGTAGTGAGTTGCCGAGTTGGAGAGGCCGGGGGTGGGGAGGGGTGAGGGAGGGAGGTGCAGGCAGGGATCGCGTTAAAATTTCGCGCAGAGAGGAAAAAAGTCGCGTGCCCCTCCCCCTCTCACTCTCTCTCTCTCTCTCTCTCTCTCTCTCTCTCATTCTCGCTGCGCCTGCCGTGGCCAACACAGCGTCGGACAGGTGTCGGTCTGTCTCTGTCCGCGCCAATCCATCATAGAGCTGCCCCCGTTTTTCGCTCACGCACGTACAAATACGCAAGTGCGCTCGCGCGCGTGTAAAAGTGCATCTAACGGACCGGGGCAAGGAAGCGCCTAATGCATTTCTAGCGCGCGCACTCGCTCGCCCAGGAAGAGATGTGCCCGAGCGGCGGACCTGGGGAGAGGGAGAGAGTCGAATGCAAGTGAATCGCCGTGGAAAGGACGAGGAGAAGGAGCCGAGGAAGAGGAAAAAGAAGAAAGCTCGCGCGCGCCCGAGAGATCGAAAGAAGGTCTCCGGCGGTCATTGTCCCACTTGGTCTTCGCGGCCGACGTCGCCGTTGTTGCTCTTGCTCTTGCTCCCGCTGTCGCTGCTGTTGCTTCCGCGGTTGCCTCGGACCTGGCAAAGATCCGATGGAGGTTATCCATCGGAAAACCCGTAACCCCGCGACTGAGGACCCCGTTTTCCTCACCTCCGAGCCAGCGCGTAACTGTACCCCGGTCGCCGATCCGAGTGTCGCGAGGACGGGGTTTGCTCCCTCGGGGTCGTTTGCTCCTGCCGTCTGCTCTTTGGAGGAAAGTCGCCGGGTCCGCTTTACGAGCTCTCATTTTTTAAACACTTTCACGGGGGACTGTTTTTCCACGAAAATACAATTGGCCGTGGGGAGGAATCGCCAGCTATCCTTTCCAGGCAATAAACATTCGACGGCGGCACTCGGTCGCGCAAGTTTACCTTTCGAGTAACGGGCAAAACACTTTTCAATAATGAAAGAAGTGAATTTTAATGAGGAATAGTGGTACTTTAAATGTTAATGACGCTTGGGAAGAGTTAAAATTTTCATTTCAAAAGCTCGTTCTTTTATAAATAAACCTCGCTCGAAAAATGCTCTTGCCTGCTGCCTTAGGATTATTTAAAAAGTTGCAACATTGGCTTATCGAACTTGGCTCGCTCTTCACCAACCAGTTGAAAAATGTGCCGTCCTTCAACCAGTTCTCCATAGTCCGACTACAATTCCTTTCGAATTTAAATGACTATTTTTAAAATCCTCGAGAACGATGAACTATTAATAAGACGAGTCAGTCTCATTTGGAGGTCTAGTATCGATCTCGGGCACGAGATTTTCTCAGGAGCAAGTTCTAAGCGATTGCCATTTAAGACACGCCTTAAACCTACAGGCCTCAGCTTATTCCGAATTCCGAATTCTACCTCTTTCTCTTTCTCTCTCTCTCTCTCTCTCTATGAGTCCTCGACAGATTATCGGCGGCCAATGAACTCATCCTCTGCGGCCTATTAGCCTCTCGTTCGCCAAAACCACAAGCTTACAGGAGTCCCTCGCGAAAAGAATCTTTTCGAGGCAAAGGCATCGCTCAAAGGAATGCTGGCTATTCGCTTTTAAAAATACTCTCCAATTTAAACGCCATTTTTGATATTTACAAGTCAACAAAAGCACTCGAATTTTTTTTTTATTAAGCATTAAACTGTTGATTTTTCCCAAGTCAATAAGGAATGACAATTATTAATGAGAATTGAACAAAAAATAATAAAATAATTGTTAAATATAATTTTTGGTAATCAAGAGAATAAATTTTTGCTTTTTGTTTTCGTTAAAAACAAGTTTTTACATTACAAATCGTACGTGGAGCCAGAAGAAAAATCTTGAAATTCTTGAAAAACAAAAAATGTCGATTATATGAAATAATTGATAAAATAAATTTCCTGTAATTAACGAATGTTACGGTTTATTCAAATCGATTTCCTGAAATCGAGCAGAGGTATTTTATCAGGAGCGATAGGAGGAACGGAAAGTAAATCCAGTTTAGTTGCTTTCTGGGAGAAAAGAGCTCGGGTTATTGGCATTTAAAAGGGCGTTAAAGTATTTCAGAGTAGCAAAACAACGGTTGATAGCAGCAGCAGCAGCAGCAGCAGCAGCAGTAGCAGCAGCAACGACAATAACAACAACGACGACAACAACGACGACAACAACGACAACAACGACGACGACAACAACAACAATGGAAATAAATAGCGGAGATGGGAATGACATCGATCTCACTGAAAACGTCCGTAACGTTGGAACGTTTGATTTCTCCGGCTCGAAATCAAATCGCGGCCTCATTTTTCAAAGTCGACCGCAAGGAAAGTATTTCACGGAGTCGCGATAACGTAACGCTTTTCGCGAGACCGTCGACGTCGACGTACACATCGTCGGCGAGTGATCGGGCTCGGCGAGTCGTCGTCCAGTAGTGGGGAGGCGCACTCGTCGGGCATCGGCGCCGTTCGCCACGAGCTCGGGGTTATTGACCCGCGCCTCTCTTGCGCTGCATAACCCATTTTGTAATAGCACACTTTATTTAACCGGCACGCGGCATCCTTTCCCATTGGTGACGTGCGCCGCCTCGCTTTTCTCTCCCCCACCCGCCCTCCCGCCCTCCTTACCGCTACCCCTTCCTCCCTCCCGCCTTTCCGACTCGAACCATTTTGCGTACGCGCATCCTGGCGACACTGTGCACTGACCTATTGATGATCCGCCGTACTTTCGTTTAATTTCAATGCGCAATGCCCGGAGAAAATAAAGGAGCCAAACTCCGTATGTAGAGCGAGAACTTTTCCAGAGTTGGCGATGGCTAGTCGCGAGGCAGGAAACCGACTGCACCAACTCCCTCCCTCCCTCCCGCCCCGGATTATGTGGGATTTTCTACTCCTCCGCGACTCGTCAATTGTCTGCGCCAGTTTAGCTCGCGACCGAGGTCAAGAAACTTTGGATGCCAAGGGTACGCACATTTGCGTGGAAACCTCCGCCGGCACTAATAAGATCCTCGTGATTTACGTGTGAGCAAACAATTGAAACGCCGAACGCGCGAGTGTGTGTTTCACGATTTCCGAGCTATTCATCGATGAGCCCAGTGAACTCGACCGACTACTACCATTAGCTCAATCCCAAACGAGAGTTTATGCTAAATTATTTTTATGCTAAGCGATTTTTGGCTCGAGCAAAAGATCCTTGAATTCCCGTACGGCAAAAATAGATCAGAATTATTGTTAATCATCAAAAGTGAATCCTTGTTAGCGAGTGCAGTTACCTTTTCAGCTCTACTAGTTCGTATCAAAATTATTTCCCGTTTTCTTTCTCACCTACTTCAAATGTGCATGCATAAAAATGTTCGCGTTCCGGATAATTTACTCGCAAATGTTTGCGTGAAAGAATAACATCTGCAAACGTCCTCGAAAGGCCCCATTAGCACGGAGGCTGAAACGCAAACCTCGGAGGATCGTTTCCTTTTGTAACGGGCGAGGATAAAAACCAGCGATAAAACCGCAGGACGCACACGGGGCTTGAAAATTTGCGTGTACCATTTTCCAGTGGACCCCTCGTGTTCTCACCTCTCTATCTCTCGGTCTCTCTCGGTCTCTCTCGGTCTCTCTCCTATGGGAAACGGTAGCCCACTCGGTCAATGAACGATGAAGAAAAAAAAAGAAAAGAAAAAAGTAAAAAGTGTGGTCGGGGCGCGCGAGGACAACGAGGACGAGGATCCTGAGATGTTGCGAAAGAGATGAAATAAGCGCTTGCGCGCTCTGAGATCGCTTCCGCATTGAGCTCAGAGCTCTGAGCCCGAGCTCGAGGAGAGGCGGCCGTTCGTTGGCTTTGCCGCCGTGGCCAATGTCAATGCCAGAGTCAGCCTTTCACCTTATATAATGCGCGCGCGTTGAACTCGGCGAGCTTGAACTCGATCGGCACGGTTATGGCGGCGCTCGGGACGATTCTGCCCCAGGTGCCAATGACACCTCCGACAATGACACCGCCGATCTATGCCAATTGCCCAGGGTACCGAGCGCATAAAATGCTTTCTCGCTGCGATGACCCTCTGACTCGGATAAGCGCCCGGTTTTTCAGGGGAATCGGCGAGCATCTTCGATTGGCCGACATCAGAGCGACGATTCTTTTTTATTTTATTCTATTCTTCTTTAGCTCTCCAAGTCGTTGGCGATGGTACCGTCACCTTAATAGACCTTAGCGGTTTCTTCCGTATTATACGAATGGCCTAGACCGGCCACATCGCCGCAAAATAAATGTTGCATAATTGAGAGGAATAAAACGTCGGTGTAACGCTTTTCACCGGAGCAGAAAAGCGAAATAACCGAAGGAGCTTCGTTTTATGGCGACTAAATGGAGGTGAGCTCATCACCGAGGGCTCCCCGAGACTCACCCTAGGGCCTAGAGGTGGAAGGGGTCCCAGTCGGTAATTGGCACCTAGTGACGTAACCCGAGCGAGCGCAGCAGAGTGCCCAAAAATGCGACGAAAACAAAGCGAGGATAGCTTGGGCCTCATCGGCGCACCTCGACCGGCCCTGACTTGGGCCCCATGCACGTGCGGTGAGGGAGCGGGGCCGTGCGTCAATGTAGAACGGTCGTTGACTCGTGGCACTCGTTCACCTCCCGCTCCACTCGGAGATTTCCCCTCCCTCTCGCCCCGCGCCCATTGTCGACCGGCGCTCCCTCCACGAGCAGAATCACGGGGCCTTATCATACGGGGCCCTGGCCCCACAGAGGCTGCGGCATTCACGCGGACGGTGTCATTATTACGGTACACACTCCATCGAAGTTACCTCTCGAATTAGCAAATTGGTAAATTAGCAGCTCATGGCTGACCTGCGATGAGCTGCAGTAGGGCCCAAACTCACCGTTCACCAATAAAGAAATTTGTCGAGGAAGCGACGCTGGTGCTGGTACTGATGTCGATGCTCCGATGAAAGAGAGAATTTGCTCTTTTCCTACTCATTTTTCACCGACTTCTTCTTTTCTCTCTCACGGCGACGTGCGTTTTCTAGCTCAGCCCGAGGAACGACCGAGAGAGAGACACTCGCGATCTCTTGCGAGTCTCTCCTCGGAGGAGGCGATTCCGTCGTGGCGTGAAGGTGCAACGACCGCTCCAATAAATCGGCCTCCCCCGTCCTCCCTCCTTCCTCCATCTCTTTCTCCTCTTCCCCCCTCTCTCTCTCTCTCTCTCTCTCTCTCTTTCACTGTTTCATGCGTTCCAGAGTCCATCCACCCCACCCCGCGCATATAGGAGCGAGGCTCGCGAGAGTGCCGCGATACCGTTATGTCACATTTGTACACACCTGCGCGGCCCATTCCTATAGTCGAAGTGCCCTGGGTGTCGATGCCCAAGAGGCGACACGCCGAGGAATCTCGTCTACGTGTAAGCATGCGTGAGCCTCTCTCTCTCTCTCTCTCTCTCTCTCTCTCTTTCACACAAAGAAAGCCCAACTCAAATTTAAATGCCTAATTCATATCGGGCGTACACATTTGCTCTGTTATCGGTCCCATGGAGCAAGCAAGAGTGATTCCGGGAAAAAATCCCACCTTTTAATTTTAACCCACGAATCTACGCTCTTTCAACTCATTTTACTCGCCAAAATCACAATGAACTTACATTTTCGTTTATTCTTATTTTATCTCGCAATTTTGCTCTTTCATTCTTCCTCTTATTTTTATGGATCGTCATTTATTAATGACTCAAATTCACAAACGTATATCTGTGTTTTTATGGTTAATCGTTCCGTTTACAATTCTTTGACTACAAACATCAATTAATTTTAAAGAAAAATAATAAAACTTTGTTTATTATATTTTGTATATTCATTATTAATTATTTCGACTCGTATCTATTTAAGACTTTTTATACTGGTATTACAATTGACTTTATAAATAAATAAAATATTATCGATTAAACGGAAATAGTAAAAGCATGTTTTAATTGATTAAAATTAATAAAAAATTTATTCAAAATGTTTAATTTAATAAATAATTCAATATTTGTTATTTGATTTTTTAACATTTACATAGATAAATAAAATAAATAAATAAAATAAGCATACAAATCGATAAAATTTTCTGGGAATTATTGGATTAAGATAATTATTGTAAAGATTAAGAGAATTAGTTGGAAAAGTGTAGCTTCGTGTATATGTTAATTATTAAACCATGTTTTATAATTTAGAGCAATAAAATCATTTTTCTTACTTTGTATTATACATGATTATGTATATAAATGTGTATGCCTTATACGAGTATAGAGATGGTTACGATTAAACGTCATTTGCCCTCAATACAGAAGCGAGACATAAAGTTTTAGTGCAAACTATAAATAGTTGCAACAACAAACTATGATTCCGAAATTAACTACTCGCAAACAACATCGAGGGACGGCTCAACAATTATTTTTAATGAAGCGAGGGAATATTAAGTAAGAAAAAATAGATGACGGTTCAAGTATCCCTGCGGGTCAAATCTAATAATTTAAACAGACTCCCTTTCATAAAACAGTTATATCCTTCTTGCGAAGAAAGCCTTTCTAATGAATCAAACGATGCTTTTTAGAATTATTTCATTGCGATGAGAGAGAAACGTGGCTTAAGGTCTCAGCCACCATCTGCCCATAACAACCGATCCTACCGTCCATCCGTCCTCGACAAAGGATCTTCCAGTAAAAAGGATCTTATTTCCGTAAAAAACGAATCATATAAAATACGCCTCTAGTGCTCGCTCTTTATCTATCAAATGCGTGCCCGCGGAAGTGCGGAAAAAAAGGAAAAAACGGTACTGCCCAGGGAGATTGGCCCCGATCAAGGTCGTTCTACCTGTGCGCATCACAGTACATCGGTTGCGAGACCAGAAGAAGAAGTAGCAGCAGCAGCATCAGTTCAAAGGGTTTGGCAAAGCCGAGATGAATGAAACGTGGACGCTAGCGAGAAACACGAGGAGGAAAGGGAGGCGGTGGTCAAAAGGAGTAGGAGAGAGTGAGAGAGTGACTGAGAGAGAGAGAGAGAGAGAGAGAGAGAGATGATATGAGCCCGGGGCAGCGCTTGTGAATAACGGCATTTTTCGCTTCTCTTTCGTTCCCTCGCTTCGCTTTCCTTAACTCCGTTTTCACTAATATCTCCATCGATCTGCAGTCGATCAGCCGCGCGAACCCCTTGTTCCTCCCGACGACTGCCCTTCTTCCTCCCCAGCCCCTCATCTTCTTCCTCTGCTCTGCTCCTCGGCGGCGATGGTCGAGGAGCGATTCTCGGTAAGCGAGAATAAGAAGCGATGATACAAGTGAGGAGTCGGTGCATCGGGGAAACTTTGAGATCCGATTATCGTGCCTCGGAATGACCTCGGGGATATAATCGGGCGATTAGAAAAGTTCTTATCGACGTAATGAAAGGCTTCGTGACTTAATAAAGTACGACTTGGCTTTTAACTGTAATCATGCGCTACCCTTGTAATAGGTAATGGAGTGCGTTCTTGTAGCCTCGATAACTGATAATATTTTATTCCATTTTTCTATTTTATGATTTATCGGAAGTTGTTATTATTTTCTTGTTCTTTCATAAAATCCAGGGTTTTGAGCTCGATCGGCAATCGTGCATCTATAAATTTTATTCAATTTGCCTTATCGTAATCTAATGATACTGCATTTTTGTGCCAAAACAATCCTCGGGTTCACTATTTTCATGCACAACAAAATTTCTTGAGCAAGTAATCATCAACTTTTAGATATAATGTTATTATCACCAAAGGGGCAATTATTTTTTACAAATCAATCTGCCTTCAACAAGTCGAATGTGGTTTTATTTTAAGAAGGATAAATGAAAAAGAGAATCAAATCGATTCATTGCAACTTCTTGTGATTTCGAATCATTTTTAATGTGCAACTATAATCAGATAATTGCATTTATGAATATTACATTCGTTGCATAATAAATATATAAAGTCCTCGAAACAGATCAAAAAAAATACTGGATCCTACAGAGTAATAATAGGGAAAACAAATGGAGAGGAGAGAGTGCATTTGACTAAAAAAGAGAGGAAGAACGCGAGCTCGAGCAACGGAACCACCGTTATGTCATATTAGGAAATACGTATGTTTAACGGTGTTCGGTTCTACTCGAGCCGCAAAACAATTCCAAAGAAATGAAAGGGGTAAAAAGTGGAACGTCAACATTAAAAGGACTTTTAAAATAATTCTATCTTGTAGGAGGCTAAAGGACCGTGTGCCCAACTAAGAAGAACAGAGACAAGGAATAAAAAATGGATTAAATGAAATACCCTTCTCGATTTTCCTAATGATACCCCCGTATCTCATCTGCTGTTATCCGGTGCAGCATTGAACAAAAGGCATTTACGTGGAGATAATGGAGATTCGGTCAATTGAATCGACTGCAGGAACCCAGAATCAGGCTGCTGGACTCATAATTGACGGGTAAATCAAGTCGGACTTCCGATATGTCAATTTTGGCATCCTTGAGGGATCGAGTGAGCGCACGCGCCACGGGCAAGGATAAAGGAAAAAAAAAGTATCCGATTCCCGTAGATCAATGGTGAAAGGGTTGTTAAATTACATAAGAGCACGGAAAGGGTCGGAAGAGGTTTGCCGCGGCGTCGAGGCTCGCGCTGCCCACACGAGGAGATTGTTCTCGGTACCGGGCGCGGGTCAAAGGAGGCGTCGAGGATTCGAGAGGAATCGGGGAGAATCCGAGAGAATGAGAGAGCGAGAGAGAAAGAGAATCTGGTTGTGTGATAAGCCGGAGGCGGCTAATGCCACGGCGATAATAGGCGTCGCCCGAGGCCGCATCGGCAGCGCCTCACACAGCGCACTCCACTCCCAAGGTCAATGTCCTTTTTCGACCTTAGCGTGCGTGCTCCCCTCCAGCGCAGCGGTCGTCGCCACCCGGGGCGCTCCTTTAATCGCACGCTCTCGCGGCATTACGTCACGGCCATCGACGAGGAAGTCAAGAATCAAGGTCATCGATCGAGCCGATGAGCACCGGCACCAAGATCACCGGGGACCGGGATCATACCATCGCGCGTGAATACCAGGAACACTCACCTTCCTCGGGGAGGCGGTCCCCTGCGCCCAGGATCTCTCCCGTCACTGTCCTGTTTAGAGGTTCACGGGCACACCACGGCTCATTGCTCTTCCGCGTTGTCTCGCCTTGAACTCCTGGTGGATCCTCCTCGATCCTCGTCCTTGACTGTCCGCTCTTCGCCACACACAAGAACAACGATAACAAGGTGCACAGGAAGACGCGCGCTCACGGAGGCCAGGAACACTAGTCTGCACAAAGCTAGTCCGCCGGGGTCAGTGGCATATCCTCGAGTCAATCTCGTCCTAGGCCTCGTTCTCGGGATCTCGTAAGGTGAGCTTGTTTACGTGGGAGAGCAGTCGGTCATTCGGTGAGCCAGCAGACGTGCGAACGCGAGCAACTGTTTTCGTAAGGACCGCGTGGTTCGTACTGAGGAGCATCGGAGTCGCTCGACGCCGAGGAGAGCCTCGGCCTCTCCTCCCCGCCTCGTCGCTCCGGCCGCCGTGCGCCGCTCGCCGGGCAGGTAGAGAGAGAGAGAGAGAGAGAGAGAGAGAGAGAGAGAGAGAGAGAGAGAGAGAGAGAGAGAGGAGAGAGCAATGGCCAGGCACATGCAGCACCAGCGCGATCTCGGCCTTCCCCGGGTCTGCTTGTGCTCCTCCACCTCCCTTCGTTCGCTTCGGTGCCTCCACCTCCTGATCCTTCCTCTTTCTCTCCCTAGCTCGCTCACCTCGGTACGCACACGCGACGACGCTGCAGGAGTGACCGAGACGAGGGCGACAGCGACGCCGATGAGGAGGACGGCGACGACGAATCGGCGTTCGTCGAGTCCGAGGACCCAGGCTGCCTTCCACGCGCAACGGTACTTCACAACATCCTTCGAGTTTGGTTCGCCACGGCGACAACGACACGACATCCACGGGGACTTGGGCACTCCCCCCCTGGTTACTGACCTCCGAAAATCGACGGGGATGTTGCTCCGGATGGATGTGGGAGCTCTTTCGATTTCTCGGCAGACTCGCCGTGCTCCCTGTTTTTCTGCTTCTTTGGCTTGTTCTTCTTCTTCTGCTCCTTCTCCTTCTTCTTCCTTCTCATCCTCCTCCTGCTCCTTCCTTCTGTCCACCTCTATCTGTCTGTCTCTCTCCCTCTCTCCTTCTCCGCACGTCCTTCTACTGTAGGTGATTGCTCTCTTGGACGCTCGCTCGAGTCTTCTCTTTCCGTTTCCCTTTCCCTTTCTCTTTCTCCTACGTTTTCTGATTTTCTACGCCTGAGTCGAGGTATCGGTCGATCCTTGGACTTGGACTTGGAATGCTTTCGAAAGTCCCTAGTAGCGGTACCGCAGCTACTTTTTTAGGACGGTTTATCCATACGAAATTCACTTTTGAATTACCGAGCGCATCTCGGTCTTTTTTATCTCCGCGCATTGTATCTTTGGCTTTCATCGCTTCCATGATCGAGTGATTCGGCTAGAAGCGGAGAAATTAAGCCATTTCTCCTTCGCGCGACACAATGATATTATCGAACGGGCAAAAAGACCTTCCAACGCTTTACTCTTCTTTATCCCTGAAATTGAAATGAGTTATGAGCAGCTTCTCGCTCCGAACTCCTTCCTTATCTCGATCTTGTCCATGCATCCCGATCGGTTTACATGTTGGACAGAAAAAAATCCTCGTATGTTCCACCTTGAAATGTAATATCATCAGTTTTGTGTACACGCGTATCGCTTATCACTCGGTAATTAAAATGTACACAAAAATTAAGATACGCAAGAGGTCTTAGCTCTTTCCTCACTTCAAAATACATTTTGACGCGCAAGCCAATTTTGGCTAAGCGTATTTGTGTCAATTCTGGTAAATAAGCGCCTGTACCTGCACCTCAAATAACGCAACTTTGAGAATTTTACAGGCACTAAGGCAAATATTAAGGTGCTAATTAAATTATTCAACTTCCTTGTAAAGTCATGTGTGCTGGAGAATTGCACACCTCCAACTTAATTACAAATTCTCATTACCGATGATTTACATTATAACAGAGTTGAATCGAGAATAAAGAATAATAGAAACGTAAACACGAGCGAATTTTGTTCTGTTGATTGAAATGGGTTAATTATTGTTTGTGTATGCGAATGTTAAAAGAAGCAACATCTTTGTTCGGGTTGACATCGCGTGATCTTTTGCTCGTTAACGGTAAGCACAAGTAAAAAATTGAAACAATAAAATTGAACAAACACAAACCAGACACATTCGCGTATTTATTTCATCGAGCACGATTTCGTTGGACATTATCCGTGAAACGGATGACGCAAGAGGACAATCGTCCGTCAAACGCCAGTTGCCTCTAGTGGTTTGGCGTGCGGTAAGAAATTAGCGAACGCTGTTTTCGGATAGAAGTGCCGAAGAGGTATTACGAAACACCGGCTCTAACTCGTAAGGACGCCGGCGGAAAAAGAAAACGGCAAAGCAAGGGGTATTGGCGAGCGAGGGAAGAGGGCCGGGGCTCGAGGGGAGCTCAAGGACGGGGAGGGCACGGACAGACACCCGGGGCACCGGATCGCGCGGCAGACACCCGGGGCGCCGGATCGCGCGGCAGAGCCAACCCGTTGGCGCTCGCAATGCGATCCCCGGTCTGCAGCGCCCAAATGGATTTAAGGTCAGCCGCGCACGAAAGCGGGTCAGCGATCGGCGATAGAGCCGCGAGCCATTGCCGATGCTGCTGATGTTGCTGCATCTTGGAAGCCCAATTCGCGGCTCCACCGGGGCATTGCCCGACTGCTCACTCGCAACTCACCCGAGCTGCCATTATTCATTGCGCCGCGGATCCCACCCCCTCGCCCTTGAATCCTTGATCTCGAGCTGCACGCCGAGAGTCCCGAGACTCCCGAGACTCGCTCGCAATCATTATAATCCCGGGGAGAGGACGATTTTTATCTCCGGCTAATGCTCTATTTTGCCAAAAAAAAACTTCATGAAACTCGGTGGCGTGGCTTCGGTTTGCTCGCTTTTCTCCTCGCTTTTCTGCTCGCTTTTCTGCTCGCTTTTCTCCTCGCTTTTCTGCTCGTTACACCTACCACTCGCAGGCGAGGACCCGTGTGATCGATAGCGATTTAAAAAGGTGTGGAGTCGCAGCGCATTTTTTCGGTTTTAGCACGCCACCGGCGGTATTTGCCGATGATTAACATATTTCTCGCGCGTTCCTTCTTTTTTTTTTTGTACGTTTCTGCCCGGCATTCAATATTGTTTTTCCGTCTAAAAGGTTTAGCGTGTACACGATACGGACGTCAGGAGTCGTCGCGGACATTTGCGCGCTTTGTCGTCCGGGTCGAGGACTCGGACTCGGGTCTTGGCGAAGAGCGGAAAATCGAGGATTTGAGAAAATCGATTTTGGCGCACGAGGGGTTCGGCCACGCACCGGCTCTTCTCACTCGATAACTCGCTCGCCTTTAACGGCCCGCAAACATCGGCTTCCGGCGCCAATGAACTTTTTCCTTTTTTCCTGCGCGTGTAATTTTGCTATTTTAGCCAGTGATACGTCCATCGGTGGTGGCTTAATGACTAGCATCAATAAACACTCGATACGACAGTTTATAATTTTATGGATCGCCTCGTACATTTCCTGTCGATCGAAAATAGAACTCCCGTCCGTCCGTCTGTCTGTCTGTCTGTCTGTCCTCTCTCCGTGTGTGCGTGCGTGCGTGCGTGAGTGTTTGAGCTGCTGGGAGAGAAAATTTGAACCAACATCTCGAGGCTAAACAAACAGTAAATGCAAATGTCATAATTGGCCGATGTCGAAGCTCCAGGCCAGCTTTCGTCCAACTTCTCACCCGGCGATCATGAGATCGCACGACTCGGAACTATGGATCCCGAGTCTGCCCCTGTTCCCCCCCCCCGCCGACGATCTCGACAATCGTCTCGGTCTCGAGTGCAGTGGTAGACTATTGACGCGTCACTGCTCACACGCACAGGCTCACACGCAAGCATCGCGTGCGTCCACAGACGTCTAAGCACCGCCGCTCGGCGCAAGGAAATCTCGTTATTCGTGTCCTTGTTCCTGTTAATCGTCCTGCCTTTTAGCTCCTCGTGATTTCATTTATCGGTATGATTTTTATATTCCCCTCTATCGTAAATTGAATATTTATGGGAGAAGAGAAAAAGTTCAATAAGATACTCGGGCTCCGTAGACTTGTTTTTACCGTCCGTATAAAGCCTGAAAGGACTCGCGCGGCGTCCAATTGCATAAATGCCGACCATTTTCCTCCATGAAAATAATTTGTATTTTAATGGAATTTTTTAAGCCAAGTTTTAATGCGACGAGCGAGGCAAGGACATTGAATTTTCAAACGCCCGTGTGCGCAAACCCGCAGCATTTGCGCAAAACGGCCTCGGCGATTAAATCCACGACTATTTTGCTTTTTTAGCTCGAGGATGAGGGCTCGTCTCGTCTAGGCAAAGAGAACCCTTTATCGGTCAACTCACTTGTGTTTACCCACGGCTCACTTAACCTGCAGCTCCCCGAATCGTCAGGATTGCGTTTGGGGCAGCCTTGGTCGGGTCAGGAACCGCCGAGCTCTCCATTATTAATGAATCCGCCGATTTTTATTTACAATTAATAATCTCTGCCCGTACTTTCTTATTACCTTTACGAATCAATAAACATGCAGTAATACCTGTTTTAATCGCGCGCGGCTTCGTACCTGCGAACTCGCATTATAAAATAAAAGCCATAAATAAGTCATAACGCTCGCGGGGGGGCGGGGGCGGGCGGGGGGACGGGAGAGGGGAGAGGGGGAGGGGAAATGAAGAAAGAGCAAGAAAAATAATCTCACACGCGAAACTATGTTCGGATCTTTTTTCTTCTTTTTAATCGAACGAGGTTGATTCACGCGGCTCCCTCGTGTAAATAAAGAGTCAGTGTCGAGGATCATTTTTGAGATGCCTCGCAAATGAATTGGCGGGGCCCGCAATTATGCGGCGGCTCCTCGAGCTCGGGCCCTGGTCCCCGACTAAATAAAATAATTACGACATAGCATATTTCGCAAAGGATACTTCACTTTCAGGAAATGGGAAACAGAGCCTAGAGCAACGGCCCTTTTTTTGCGACCGTCTATTCTTCCGAGTACACCTATATTAAATGGCTTCTGGGAATAAAAGTTGCTGGCTTTTTTTCCTAGCGACGCTCTTGTTCATCGTCTATTCTCTCCCGGGCGCAGATGCTATCTCTCCCCTCGCAGTTGCGAGAAGAGGCGCGTTGCCGAGAAAAACATCATTAGTCGAGGTAGTGGCTCCATGAAGCACGTATTACGAGAAAAGCACCCGGAACCCGCAACGCACATGCATAATATTCACGTAAAGGCTGTCTCGGGCTAGACGGTCCCGATCCTCCCCCGCCCTCCCCGGCCAAGCCAGCATCCAGGATCAAGGGCCCGGGATAAAAGTCCGAGGACAATAAAGGCGAACCCTCTCGGGGCCCATGATCCCGAGTTAATAATGCAACTACCTTTATCATAATGCGCATTCCCATAAGCCTCCGTGACTCCGCGCCGACTCTAACATCTCTCTCTCACTCACTCTCTCTCTCTCTCTCTCTCTCTCTCTCTCCACCTCTCTCCATTTCCATCTGCGTCTTCTTACATCCTTTCGCGGCCAAATTGATTTTAATAAGGAAGTCGATTGAGCATCATCCCGACAAATAGGACTCGCGTAAACGTCGGCGTAAATAACCGCGATCCTCCTCGCGATCCTCCTCGCGATCGGTACTCCTGCAATGGCGTAAAATGGATAATAACTGAGTTATGATGACGGCCGAGGCACGTGAAATCTCGGATTATTGAGGATTCTTCCATAATCCAATTGGTCTAAGGAGTAGCCATTATCGTTACCATTTTATACCGCAATTATTTATTTTAGACGTTATATTAATGCTCATTTTTACCGCCCGGTTATTATAATTTCCCCATAAATATTATATAGTGACCAACATATATCCGTAATAGCAATTGCGTCCGTAAACCTTTATTCGTGCACCTGTATAATGTATATTGACAGGTGCCGTCTGCTACTAGGGATGGACACTAACTTCCTCGGCACACCTTCCTGTGGTTAAGTAATTACTGCTCGTCCTCGAAAATGCATAGAAGAGCCTACCGACTTGTCATTAGCCACAGCGTCAGGGGAGGCGTCAGGCCACTACTATAAATACTCATTTTTCAAATCTTTTTCATAATTGTGATTTTTCCAAAATAACGCCAATGGGACATTGCAATTTGACGATAACCGATTACAATAAATAATGGGAAAAATTCCTAAGGCTTGTCGCTGCGTACACGTAATGGCAATAAGGCGAAAATTATGCGAATGGTGCTTCGAAAAGTCCCGACGCTTATAGAAATCGAATCTACTCGACTCTCAGATCCTGAGATAAGTGCGATGCAACCGACACTCGTATCACGCATCATCCGAGATTACATTCAATAAAGTAGAATGACCAGCAAAGCATGAGACATTGCACATGTCGATTATATCTTATTTTCCTCTTGCGCAACCCCCGGGTTGGTCCCGGACTCGACCCGACCCGACCCGACCCGACCCGACTCGACTCGACTCGACTCGACTCGCGCATCCACGTTTCCTTTCGAAAAGGCGAATCTGCTCGCCGAGATCAGCGCGAGCGCTACTCTCGGAATTTCCCACCCCGCGTTGGGGGGCGGAAAAGCTCTGGTCGCGAAACCTCGGCTGCCACGGCGGCACCTCAGACATCGGTAACGGCATATCAGTGGAAGCGTTACTTTTACATAATAATGCGGGGAGGGCGTTGAGGCGCGGCGGGGAGGGGAGGGGTGGGGGGGGGACGCGGCGGCAGAAGCCGGGGGCCGAGGACTCTGAATCCGGGGGAGGTGTCCCGGTCCCGATTGGCCGTCGCGGAGGCGCGCGGCTAACCGGAACGGAACGCGCGAGTGAGC
This sequence comes from Eupristina koningsbergeri, assembly GCA_018907245.1. Lineage (NCBI taxonomy): Eukaryota > Metazoa > Arthropoda > Insecta > Hymenoptera > Agaonidae > Eupristina > Eupristina koningsbergeri. The sequence goes on from JACCHV010002768.1 coordinate 2,086,892, forward strand.
GAGTGAGCGAACCGACATCCACTGGTTACTGACCTCTCGAAGCACTCTCTTACGCTTGCACTACTTACAAAGTCGCCGAGTACACCGGGGGAGGGGGCAGATGTGCGATTTTACCTTTACCTTCACCTTGCGCGAGCGAACGAGCGACGACTCTCCCGAGCGCGCGCCAACTGCATAATCCAGGAAATAAGTGCATTGCCCTTTCGCGAGAGGCCTAAATAGCACCAGGAGACGACTCTCGGCTACGACGAGCGTCGACGCTGCCGCCGCCGCCGCTTATTGTTTTTCCTCTTCTCTTTTCTTTTTTCCTCGCCTCTCCTTCCTGTCACGAGACGCGCTCTTACCTCTTTTTGCGACATATCGCGATGTACCTGCCAACGCCGCCGCCGCCGCCGCCGCCGCTCAATGACTCGACTTTCCTAACGATCGCCCCTTCTTCATCATCATCATCATCATTATTGTTGGCTCGCTCTTACGCGGGAAGTTACGCCGTGAAGCGATATCGTTATCGCGCGAGTGCCTCTGTCAACCTCTTCTCCTTGGGTATGCTGGCCTCATCTCCTCGTTCCCATTCCTATGATTCTCACGACCGCGACCCTTGACGCCAATGACCACCGCAACTGGAAAAGCCTTTTCCACGCTGGCGCATTCATTGAAAATCAAAATTCCCGGCGACTCAGCGGCGTGGAAAATTATGTCAATAAAAAACCTGTTTTCCCTCCGAGGCCCATCTTTGTCTCCCCCATTTCTATTAGGCCCAAGTTAATAGAAAGGCGGAGAAAACGCACGAGGAAACACGGAGTTGGCCAAGTCCTAAGGATGAGTATGACGCAATTTGAGGCAATAAAAAGCGTTAATAACGCAATCCGTCATAAATTGCGTTGACAGGGTCCCTATTGAAAATAAACAGAGTTGTGCGCTCATTAAAGTGCAAAGAAATTTACTGCCAAACGATAATCACAGGTTGGTGACGGACACCCAAACGTGTACTAATCACCTGAATAGGAAATTTAAATTATCCATAATCTCTGGTTGGTAACAGCAATGGAGCCATAGTCTGTCCTCTGCTTACCAACCTGACACCTGAGTCTTCATTTAATTTTTTTTTTTTCCGACAGCTTCTACAGGGCGCGTTACGAGTTATCCTCCAATCATAACCCGTCAGCTTTGGACGCAACAGATACATCAATTTTCCAAGTGCTCAAACAAATTTCCCTTATAATCGGGTAAAAATCAGTTGAGCCCAACTCGTTATTCAACTCGTCATTTTCTCTCCTAGAATTATACAATTGCAGCGACGAAGCAGCCGCCTGGTGCTCGGCCTCAGCCGGTTACCCGCGGTCAATGACACATATACGCAGGGGGGCACGTTGCGAGCCCGGAAAATCCGCGGATTTCCCGACTCGCGCCGTAATCGGCCTCTCACTCACCGACTCGCGGCCATCCTCGGGCTCGCCGCGAACCGATGGACAAGAGGTCGTTCACCTCTGAAAATGCTCGGGCGCGCGCGCCGGGAGGGACGGCCATCTCGATCCTCATCCCCGGCCCAAAAGGAAACCAGAGCGGCCAGGGCTCGCGGACCGGGAAAAATCGCGACGCCCTCGGCGGATTAATCGGGCGATCGGCACGACCGTTATGCACACCTCTCGGGGCCTCTCGCTTTGTCCGTCTATCCGCCTTTTCCTCTTTCTCTTTCTCTTTCCGCCGCCTACGAATTCTCGGTGGATCTGTTGGCGGTCATCGAATTGCCGATCCCGATCCCGATGCCGGTGCTGGTGCTGGTGCTGGTGCTGGTGCTGGTGCCGGTGCCCCCCCCCTTTCCACCCAACCAAGAAGTGAAGTGGCACACACAATGCGTAAGAGTATTTTGTCAGGAAGGGGTCGACGACCGCTCTGCTTCTGCTTCTGGCCTGCCAGCCAACCCGAGCCGATCGCTCTTCTCTGCGGATTCCCGGACGCCTCTTTCTTCTTTTGTCTCCTCTGCCTTCCTTCCATTTCCCCTTTTTTTCTGCATCCTCCGATTCTGTCTCTCTGTCTGCCTCTCTCTCTCTCTCTCTCTCTCTCTCTCTCTCTCTTTTCTCTCTGGTCTCTCTCTCTCTCTCTCTCTCTCTCTCTCTCTCTCTCTCTCTCTCTCTTTATCTCATTCTTTCTTTCTTTCTTCGGTGTGCCCTCAGACGGGTTCGCGGGACATAAGTATCGAGGCTCGAAGAAAGAGCCCAGGATGCAGAGCCGGAGCGCGCGGGTCTTTGACCGTCATTGACACTCAGGTTCTTTGAACTTGATTTTTCGAAGCTGCGGCCGCGCATTTTCACTTGCGCCACTGCGCCTCTCTCCCTCTCTCTCTCTCTCTCTCTCTCTTCCTTCTTTTCCTGCCTTCCTCCCCGCGGCCACCCGACTCCTCGTGCGCATTGTCCTCCTCGAACCCCATTGTTTGCACTAATGCACTTGATGGTGGTTGGACCCCGAGCGATGATGTTACGCGCACCGCGCACCTCACGACACGTAACAGCCGGCCCGGGTGGTTGGCCCCGAATTCCCGAGTCATCCCGTCTAATCGAGCAACTTGTCTAGGACTCGTAGCTGCGCCCAAATCGAGAGCCCGAACGCCCACTTGATTCCAGAGATGGGCAGATAAAGTGCAAGTGGGCACTCGACCACCGGCTAAGAGAGGTTCAGTTTGGGAAAAAGCGGTGAAAAGGGAAAACCCGGGGGAAAGAGTGAGTAGATGTGCATTGCTAACGGGACCACGTGCTCCAAAGAGCGACAGAGAGTTTAAAAAGCCGAGTCGAGTGATCGGCCGAAACCCGACTCCTGGGTTCAGGCCACCGCCACTGACACTAGACACTCTTACTTTTTCGGAGATCCGAGGAACCATAGAACCTCTCCCTCGCCTGCCATCCGGACTATCTATTCGAGTCTCCGTGGCCCACTCAGTCGGTGGCTTCGGCTAATACCCTTTTCCTTACCAGGAATTCAAAACCGTCCGCGTCGATCTTACTTTTTTCCCCGTGAAAGTCAGATGGGCTCTGCACATATACGGTGTGCATATATTTTAAATAACAAGATAGCTAAGAAGTAGTTTGCTTTTAATACTTATCCGTTACACTTTTCACTTTAGAATGTTGATATATGAACTTGTGATGCCTCGAAAATCGCAGATAACTACGTGTAAGTTAATGTATGTACTTTTCGCTTGCGGTACTTTGCAGAGCTGCCTTCACCGCAAATTTTTCGCTCGCTTATTTCTGTTTGTAGCATGATTATTGAAATGTTTCGTAAATAATACCGAGGCATCTGTGCGATCGTGCACCTTTTTCCTTTTATTAATGCCTCGAATAATAATGAGCGTCCCGAGAGGGATTAATCTTTTTTCTTGCCGAAAATACATTTCATTGAAATAAAAATCGAGAAAACCAAGGATGCGTTGCTAAAAGTATTTTTAGCTGACCAACCCGAGATTTAATAATTTTTCTTCATTTAAAGGTCATTGAAACGTAATCTATCAAAATATTCCCCGTTCGTACATTATTTATCCTGTTGTATTATTCTGTAATGCTCTGCTTTATAAATATAAACTATAAATAGTTTATATTAATTTTTATCAAATGTACTCCCTTTTTTACGAATACGCTTACGAATAAATTAATCGAATTTTGTTTTTGTTTATGTATTTTTGGCTCAAAGGTATGGTCAACGCAATTCTGACATGTGCAATATAACTAAATAAGGATATGTACCGTTCGAATGTAATTGTCGAAATAAAAAACTTTTAACTTTCAATTTTTAATTTCTATCATGTATGTATATATATATATATATATATATATATATATGTATATGTATGTATACATTTTTTTTACACGTTCCACGTCAAATTTTTTACAACGTTTCATAATTTGTCTTAATTACTGTACATTTCAATGATTGTACGAAAAATGACTCGCATAAAACTTACAAGGTGCCTCGAACATTTCAACTGTACTTTGTAACTTGCAACGAACAAGAGTTATAATGACACTTAAAGACTCGTCAGCATTTTATTGATATCTCAAAGAAAACAACAATATTTTTGTATTTATTTATTATGATAATCCAGGAATACGTAAAATTAAACCCTCGTTATTATCAGCATGCGTAACATTTTCCAGTAGCTTCCGGAAGTTCTCTCGAAGAGATTGATGTAAGCGATACCGAAACGTTTCTAATGCATTTAAAGCTTTAATGAGCCTACGCTCTTTTCATCAAAGGTTAAATGCTTAATTGATTAAGGTGGTTTTTTAACGAGCGCAAGGATTTGACGGGCTCAAAAAAACAATGTATAAACTAAACTGTTAAAAGGTACAATAAAATTCTGGTAAATCAATCAAGTACCGTGATTACAGTTACAAAAAAAAGGATTAGCGGCTTTAAATTGCATTACAATAAAACTCATTGCATAAATAAACATACAGTTGATTTCTCCTATCTCGAGTGAAGACTAAACTACATCGGCATTATAATTAACGTATAAATTAGGATAGAAGGAGGTAAGAGAAACGCCGGCTCACACGATTAAAAGTGATTGGGGAAACGAGCGAGCTCGGGGCGGAAATTGAGGTTTGCCGGGGCGGAGAGGGCTGAATTCCTCAAGGACTTGAAGGAAGGACGAAAGGACGAAAGGACGGAAGGAAGGAACGCGGGAAGAAGGGGGCGGGGGAGGATTTGGAGACCTGCGGACGAAGGAGGAAGGAAGGAAGGAAGGAAGGAAGGAAGGAAGTAAGTAAAGAAAGGAGGCTCCAACGCAAAAATGCAACGCTCGAAAAGGAAACTCACGTGACGCATTTGTTTTCGCGCTCGGGGCTGCGTCGGTGCTCCGCATAGGAGGCGTTGACCCCGAGATCGCGCGCGCGAGCGATTCGCACGAAATTCGCACGCGGGCTCTGGCCAATGAGGTTGCGCGCGCACTTACGCGCGCAGCGTAAACGAATCCGCTTCTAACGGTAATCGGCTTTGGCTTTGGCTTTGACTTTGGCTTCGAGTTCGAATCGGAGTCCGGCGAGCGATTGATGAATGTGGGCCGTCGAGCGCCCGACGGCGACCTTTTGCGCCGCCTTTCTAGAGCGCAAAAATTCGCGGTGCACCCGGGGAGGAATGTCGCTTTCGTCGCCCGCCCGCCTGCATAATGATCCCTAACTGTAACAGCGCCATCCACGCAACATCTCCGCCGAGCGCAAAAACGATCTTCCTGAGGATCACGTATATCGGACAGCGAGTCACGCGCGGCCCGATCAAAAACGGGACAACGGCGCGAGGGGATGAGGGGGAGTGATTTTCCGAGGCTCGCCGCCGAGGAAAATGATCGGCGCCGGGGATCGTGGCCTTTTTCTCCTTGGGAAAAGACTTCGCGCCGGCGCAACGGCACTAGGTCACGCATTGCAGTTCCTGAAAGAAGCGCAACCCGATGCGGCGCACGCACGCCAACCAAAGGCGAAGCCGACTCCTAGAAAACGCGAGGAGGAGGAGGAGGAGGAGGATGAACGAGAGCTGCGCCTATCATTATCCCTCAGCCTGCACTTTCGTTGGCACTCCTGGAAGCAGGAAGTCGAACCTCCGCTGTTCCTGCGATCGCCGGGGCGGGGGGGGGGTACGGGAAGGAGGATTGCACAAACGTGCATTTGCACTTGCAACACGTGTCGCAGCTGACAAAGACGTCGGCCCGGCTCCTCGGGCTAACGAGTCGCCCGTGATTCGGCGCTTCCTCGACCGGGAAATCCCTCGGCAACATTCATCATCCGCTCGTGCGCACCTGTGAGCGCAAGATCGACGACTTTTTAAATTGCAATCTCGGCGCTATTGCATCGAATGAATGATCGTAAGTAGGATGCACCGCGAATAACGATGAAAGCAAGTTTGAAATGCGGAAGAGGTATCGCGAATCGCAGAAGCCAAACTCATTAGGCCGCTGTAGGCCTCTGTCAATTTTTCCGAAGGACCTCTGGGGAAAAATCCGAAAACATTACATCAGACGAAGGAGCGAGGACATGTCGAATTGAGCACGAGCGCGTATCAGGTGGTAATTAACCGCACAAATGCAGGAGAGCTACTTTTGTTTTCCCGAACCTTTCTCTCGCAATTTTCATCGTCGACCGAACGAACGAGCGCACGATACTTTCGAGTTCGCGAGGCCGTTGACATCCCTCCCTCTCCCTCTTTCTCTCTCTCTCTCTCTCTCTCTCTCTCTCTCTCTCTCTCTGTTTCTTCAACTCCAGAGTCCGATTCTCGGGTTTCGCAGCATCCAAAATCTGGCCCAAGTAAAAGTCTCGGGTTCGGAGAGCCGGAGCTGACGTAACGACCACATCCCCTGTGAATTCGCGCGTTTTGTTTTGGGCACTTGGACTTGGGGCCATTGCCCGAGACCTTGATACTCCTCGGCTTCGTTCCGGGAGAAACTAAAGGAGAAAGAACTCGCACCGCGCGAGTAAGAGTGCAAAAATCTAAGAAACGCAATGGTAAAAGGTAAAAGGGATCCTACTTCTCGGGATAACGGTTGTCCTAGGCCATTCCCCCACTTTGCTCCCACTTTACACCTCTAAGGATAAAGACCTTTGATGTCGTGATAAAGTCTTAATTGTCGTTATTTAATATTGCGAAATCGCTTCGATCGAGGATTTGCAACCTCACTCTTGGCCTCGCATTTTACACTCGAAATGAGCCAACTCGACGATAGCTGTCCTATTCACTTTTTATGCCTCTCTCGCTCTCACATTATCGCCTTTCTTTTTTTTTATGTCGATGCGCTTTAAAGTATTACATATTCATCGGGTCCTTTACGTCTTTTAAAGTTCCGTCACTTACCATTCGACTGTCGCCCAAAGTTTATTTCAATTCAATTACTGGCAGATCAAAAATGATCTGTATCAACGGCTCCCTACACTTCAAATTTACAATCCTTTAATTCTCAAGTTTGATTTACGACGGGATGCACGTGCAGCATTAAAAAATTGATGCTTCGGCTTACCGAGAAACAATTTAAGGATTACCAGGAACGTCCGAATATACTTTTCCAGCTTATCACTTACAATTTTCGACCCAATTTCACGTAAAAGTGCCCAGCAACAAATTTTTTGTTTTTTATGTATGTTAAGTAAAAGTCGGCAGAAGACAGTGAAAATGGCGTATAACTCAGGAATCGAGAATGCTTTTCTCTGTACTTCCGGAATGTTCTCTACCGTCTTTACAGAAATCGAAAGGTCGCAGCGCTGAATCTGAATCTGAAACGCGGACGTTCGGAGCATTTGGTCTCGGCAATTCGATGTGCAATTATTAATGCTGGGTGACGTAACAAACTACATAACTTTATCGAAACGCATTACGCGATCTTGTTGAAATTAGATCATATTCGCGTCGAGTGGACTGACGTCGGACATGAATGGCTTTTACTACAAATTTATTACGCTTAGAAATAGCATCGAGTGTCTCTCTCTCTCTCTCTCTCTCTCTCTCTCTCTCTCTCTCTCTCTTTAATTCATTCCTCTGTTTACATTTCTCATTTTGTGAAAGTCCAGCTCGACTCAAACTTGCGAACGTGTCCACGCCACATGCAAATGCCCGTGAACTTGTTCGCTCGAACGACGTAACGTTTATTTTTTCTCGCTCACTTCCTTTATTAAATCGCACATAATGCAATAACGCGTGCCGAGATTTCACGGCAGGTGCGCGCGATAAAGGAACGAGTGCGCGTTCATAAATATTCCTCGTCCGTCTAAATGGGACAACGTGCCAAAAGCCTCCCCGACGAGCGATTGTTTGTAGGGGCAGCCACGATAAAACAACGCTCGGTGTTTATCATCGCCGCGACAAACAACACGAGGAGGTCAGGGCCCCGGCGAGAAAAGTTCAATTACAATCCCGTGGCTGCGATAAAGATTGCCGAGCCGCAAAAGATCGAGCAGCTCGCTGATTACTTTGACTTTCGCGGGGAGAACAATCACCTCGAGGACCGAGTGTCCTCCTCCTCCTCCTCCTCCTCCCTCTCCACTCAAAGGAGGTCCAAAGGTTGCCGGCAACAGCAGCGGGGCTTCGCCTAGAGAGGGACTATAACGGGCCGGTGATTACCACGGCGAAGGTACGAAAACGAGCACGTCGAGTCCGGGGCAAACTGCGGCGGTGCCCGATAACGGGATCGCGGTACCACCGCTCCGCTTCCTCGTCATCGGGCTCTTTGCATACGACGAGGAGCGCTCCTCTTCTCCCTTTCGACGACCGACCGGCCAACCCGACGGCTTTGTTTTCTTTAACGGACCCTCCTGCCGTCCTCGCGAATCCTCGAAACCGGGGAGCGCGTTGACCCTCGCGGACAACGGCGAGCACCTCTCTCTTTGTTTCGGGGCTCGATGATTGTGCTTATTCCTCTTCGCCTGTCAAACTCGTCTCGCTGTCTTCGTTCTGTATTCCTTCGGCGAACGCCCGGGCCCGGCAGGTTTTAGTGAAAGGCACATGACTTTTTTCCCCGAGGAGCTAACGCGTAATTCCATATTGCAAATTTACGACCGGACTGAGAAGGATTCGAACGCGGGGGGCGGGGGGGGAGGCAACCGAAGAGGGCATCCGCTCCTCCTCATTTGAATCTCCCGCGTAACGGTTCCCGAGAATTACAAGCTCCGTTTCGACAACGCTCCTCCAAAACGCTCTTTCGTCACTCCCCGCATTCCCGAATCGCTCCACGTAGTCCAGGAGGACCGTGGAGGAGGCGTCCGAGGGTCCCCAGCGCTCGTCCACGGCGAAACAAATCCGACACCGAAAGTGACAAGACGCCCGGGGCCGTTGCTCCTTTTTAGCCTCCTCCTTTTTTGTTGTTTGGGGAAGCCCCGGACGCCACATTCCGACAAACGATAAGAGCGCTAGCTCATCGCGACCGTGACGAGATTGCGTTTCTCCTCCTTCTCGGAGGTCGTAAATCCGTCAGATATTTACGGGAGCGGGATGCGTGACTCGCACCGAGTGCAAGTGCGCCGCACAATCTCCAGGTCGACGTCCTCTCCAGACCTGCAAGACCTAGACCCAAAAAGCAAGCGCTCGTTTCGTTTCACGGACGCTCTTGCATATTACTGGGTTAATCCCCCCCTCTCTCGCTCTCTTTCTCTCTCTCTCTCTCTCTCTCTCTCTCTCTCTCTCTGTCCCTCTCGCGCGTTTGGCACCCACCTCCCACGCATCCGATAGCGAGCCTCTTTCCCTTATCTTTCCCATCGACGTTTTTATGTTCGCTCTTGGTGTCCATCGGAAAAGTGGGTCAGCCGATGGAGAAGAGAAGAAGCGCCAGCCCCGATAGACGACGCCGTGGACAATCCCGCGTCCACGTCGGCTCGATACCAGCCGATTCGAGTGACTCTCGATCGCGCTCACCCGGTGAATCACCCGCGCGATCGCCGGTCCGCGTCACTTTCTTCCTCGGCCGGGCCGCGGTGCGTAATAGGTGCTCGGGAATTCGGCAGCCAGAGGTCGATGCCTCGGCGATGTCATTGTACTCGCGCCCACGCGCGCACCTTTTCGCTCCGTTCCCCTCCTCCTCCTCCTCCTCCTCCAACCCCTCCCCCATCCTTATCTTCGGCCATCCGTCCGTCCCGCTCTAGCCTCGGCTGCGCTCTTTTGCATTAATCGCCTTCTTTTTTCCTCTCTTCCTTGTCATCCGCCCGTCCCTCTTCTCGACTGAGTGAGTCGAGTCCGATTGTGCACCTTGGAATAACGCTCGTATAAAGGAAAAAAGACTCGGCTGAAACTCTTTTCGGGAAAGCGAACGAGGAAATCTATCCCAATTGTCGGTTATTCTGCAAAATAGATGCATCGCCCGGTTTAAGAGCCCACCTGGACTAAGAGTTATTAGCTGGATTTACTTGAATAATTGCGTGACTCGGCGGATAAAGCATTGATTGGCTGAGCCTTCAGAATGAGATCACTCTTGTTCTTTTTCCGTGTATCCGAGGTTGGGGGGAGGACACGGAATACCATATCCAAGCGTGTTTACCCACTGAATCCGAGTTTTGGCTTGGCAAACAGACTCGTAGTCGTCGTCGTCGTCGTCGTCGTCGTCGTCGTCGTCGTCGTCCTCGTCCTCGTCCTCGTCGTCGATGTCGTTGTCGCTGCCGTTGTCTAGATACTCTAGTGCACCATCTATTATTATACAGTTACTCGTAAAGCATCCCAAAGTTCATCGTTATGTAGGCGCTCACGCGTCTCGATTCACCAATGAATGGCGCCGTTCCATCGACACTTTTTTTCATGTGTTAAATCAGCTCCAATGTTCTTTTCACACTGTTCTCTACATACAAAAATCGTAACTGCAATTTCGTCGTTCGGTCGTTTACTGAGAAAGTATTTGAGCTTCTCAAAAGATATTTAATACTCAACAGGCATCTTCTAACAGTTATGTTTTCACCTTTATCCAACTAAAATATATTAATAGTATTATATAAAATTATATAAATCATTTCTATTTCGATTGGATCAAATAATCGGATGCGAAACCTTGTACATCTGTAAAATGAATTTTTGCATATATTTTGAACATAAATCCCAAGATTTGATTTACATGCCTTTTTGTTGTTGAGTAAAATGTCAGAAACATTTTTACGCAATACAAAATGAGTAAAAAGTATTTACAGTTTTTTAAGCAGATACAGCCATTACTTGATATTAAAAAGAAAGTTGATATAATGCGGATTGCGATTACCAATACTTAATCAAATATTGTGCAAATTAAATAATTTACCTTCAAAGATTCAGGTTTCTAAATTTCTTTTAATAAACAGTCAATTTTATTCAGTTAAGACAAATTTTTTAGTTCAAAATGTTTGTTTTTAATATTTTTTAAACATTTTAAAAATTAAAAAAAAAATCAGAAAAATAGATTTTCTTTTTAGCTATGCAATTTTTTTTAACACATTATTGAATTATTAGAACACTGTTAACTCGTAACGGGAACAAATACATGCTAACATTCTTTTGAAAAAAGCAACTTTCTTTTTCGTTATTATTAAGAACTTGAAAGTTAATTATTTCATAAACACTGTATACGCATAAAAGATATGATATCTCATGATGAATATGCAAAGAAAATAAAAATAATAATACTTTTTACATAATTATTAAATAATTATTTGCAACAAATCAATAAATTATACAATCATTTCAAGTATTGTGTATTGGTAACAAATATTAATATTACTATAAATTTCAATAGTTTAATGAAAACTGCGAAGAATTTACAAGTAATCAATATATTAATAGAAATGCATGTAATAATTAATATTTATAAAATTCATATTAAATATTGTGAATAAAAATTGTTATTTTATAGTTAATTAATTAGCTGAGTGTTATTTTGCATTCATCTGGGTTTAAATATTATTTTTTGAATATTACATTATAAACGTATATTTTAATTGAACTGTAGGCAAAAATTTTATCAATATTATCAATATTTTTATATATTATGTACATAAATAATTTCAGACTTTTTTATTGAAATGATAGTTATAAAATAATAATATATTGCTACCATTTTGATTTTACGCGCTATCAATTCAATTTTAGTTTCAAGGTCTTACACTCTGAAGTTTTTATAATATTTGATTTATTCAGATACATTTTACGCTCTATTAAGACATATAATAAGTGAAGCCACTTTGATTTTTTCAAATAATTAAGTATTTTTATGAGAAAATATTTACATTTACAAATATGAAAAAATATTGCTTATAGGTAAATAAATGTTGTTTATAATTCAAATATATATAAACAAATATTTGTTTAAGTATAACTCAATCACTGCGCGATTTACTATTATCTACAAGATATAAACATCGGGTAAGAAAAAAAAACTCTTATGTATACACAATATATTATTTCATAATAATAATTGATAAATAAAAAACTCACCTTAACTTTTTTATATTGACTCCATATGTGTATTCATAAATATGTATGATTACATTTATGTATCAACATGAAATATTAAATTTAAAATCTCTAAGCTAAAATAAGACAAACATATACACAAGACTAATATTATTAATATATACAAATACAAAGTCTAGATAAATAAATGTTTCTGATAGCAGTAAGTGAGGTAAAAAATAAATTTAATTATTAGATTATTTTACATATTTTAATTTTATTAATAATCTTTAAAAAATTTATTATTATTAAATTTAATAAAATTATACGACAAACTAATGAAACAGCCTCATTATATTCCATTGATTAATGTATTTATATTCGATGGTTTACAAGTAAATAAGCCTACATCTTAAATACCGAATAAAAATTGTTAATATCATTTTCATTATGAAAGTCATGAGCAAGGTATTAATTTTAAAGTACTAGATACTTAAAAATGTTACGATTATATATCTAGATTACAAATGTGTAGAGTATACAAAATAATGCTTTATAACTTTATAATTAAAACTTTTTCAGATTTAACGTTGCATTCCAAGACTAGATGTACAAGTATTTGAAATAAGGGTATAGGGGCTGATTTTATTGGTAATCCGTTTTTTTATTAGGGTAGGCTAGGAATGTAACGAGAATAATAATTTATACTAGATGAATAGATTTATAGAGACAAGTTGAAATATGTAAAGTTGAAATATGTTTTGGTATATTTGTACACGATGATTAAGCAATTGCACGTTTAAAAATAATATATAAAGAAAAAGTAAAAATAAATGAAAAATGAAAAGTAATGAAAATAAAAAAATTTTTCTTTTATTTTTATTTATTTTTTCTCCCATGCTTTGGATATTTGTCTATGACTTTACTATAACTGCATAGTCAATACAGCTTTTAGAATCTTTTTATATTTTTCTGTTTTTAGCGCAAAATACGTATTAGCTTGAAAACTAGTGCATGAAATGTTGAAAATTCTGTTAAAAATTTGTATCACCACTTCTTATCTTGAGACTACACATTGAAAAAAACTTATTGGAATAATAAATGGAAATTTATAATCAATTTGTATAAAAGTCAACGACTTATGTCCAAAACGTCCAAATAATTATGTCTTTATTGTTGTTCTTATTCTTATTATTATTATTATTATTATTATTATTATTATTATTATTATTAATAGTATTATTATTATTATTATTATTATTATTATTATATTTTATTTCAATCGCATTAGAGTGAAATGAAATAAATAATTCTTTGAATTATTAATTAATAATTTTTTTTATCTTAGTTTCGATATTTCCTGGATAGATGTTACATCTCATTATTTACACTTGGATGTATTGTATAAAATAATGCACATTTATAATGAATCATTGATTACTTTTTCGTTTTATTACGCATGTTATTTAATAGGAACTTTATTATCTGAAATAAAATTTCTGTCCATTTTAAGCGGTCATATTAAAAAAAAGAAGAAAAAAAAAGGAGACACATTTAAACAAGTTTTTATAAGCAATCTCGATGCGCTAACATGATTTTTTTTTTGTTGATCATCCTGTACCCTTTCGGGTCGTTTTTTCATTTTTTTCGTAGCTTTTTATTGGTTTTTAATTAAAACGATAAAATCTGTGCTGAATTAAAGCTTATTTATCACCGAGTTCATTATATAAATATAAATATAAATATAAATATAAATATAAATATAAATATTATATAGGCTTGTGTGGGTTATTTGTCGTTCACTTAATATTATTGCTCGGAATCAGTGAAACTGTGGAAGCTGCACCGGCCGAGAAAGAATCGGTCGCAATTCGCAATAACGAGAGTTTCCTTCCATCATCCACTAGAGCAAGGGCTCCTTTTTCCCATTCGCTCCTCGGGTCCGAGGAAAAATCGAGACGACAAGATGTAAAACGAATTTCACTGGATGCGCTACTGGACGCTCACGAGAGTCGTCCCCCTGTCGGGTCATCCATCACTCGGGCTCGGCAAACCGAGTGCTGGAGCGCATTGGGGAAGAGGCCCCTGATAATCGACCCCGATAACAATGGTGTCGGTCCAGGTGACGTTCCCAGCCTCCCCCGTCAATCCCGAGCCGACGTATGCGGAAAGGTTCGGCGGCGGCCTCCGTATCGACTTGCTCGAGCATTAAACATCCCATCTCCCGTGGTTCATCCACCTTTTGCGAACTCGTCGTCGCCCGTTTCGAAACGCGGCAACTCTTCTCGGTTCTCTTACCTTGGCTTCCGACCTTGAAATCCGCCGCGAGAGCGAGAGAGATTCTCTTCTCTTGGGTTCCCGTACATATATCCCGCCTGGGCAACGACCCCGCGCCCAAGCGAGAGAGAGTGAGACAGAGCGAGAGAAGGGGGGGGGGCGAGACCCGTGTCTTCTCGCACCCTCTCTTGCCTTCCTTCCATTCTCCCCCCTCCTGGCTCTCTCTCTCTCTCTCTCTCTGTCTCTCTCTCGTGCCGATCGTATTTATCTTCGAGTTTATTCAAGGAAAATTAAGAATTAAGAACCTGCGCGCTCGTTCCATTAAAGAGGCAGATACAACAAAAAAAGCAACACCGGGTAGCATTCAACCTCGCCAAATCTCCAGCACCTCATTCTTATTCATAGTCTGGAAACAATCAGTGAGCTCCGAGCCTCGGCTACGGGTTGCAGCGATTACGATCCTCCCCAGAAAAAAGTAGGTTGGACTCGGAGTAGCGCGCAGCATCGTTAGAGGCCGGGGTCGCGCGGCCCGGCGTGACATCGTTTCCCCGGGTCGTCGTCGACGAGGTCCAGGTAAACAAAGGAAGACCCTCGGTGCGCGAGGTGACACCTCCTCCCCGCGGAGAAGCACCAGCAGCGGCGACGACGGCCGAGCGCGCGCACCTTCCCAATGGAGGTTACTCGAGGCCATCGTTCCACATCCTCGCAGCGTCCCTCTAACACTCGCTCGCTCCTTCCTTTCCGGGCGATTCGCGCTCTCGCTCCTTCACGGTCATCGCAACGGAAAGTCAACGAGCGAGATGTGCGCGGGAATGCCTCCGCACCTCGGGCTCGGGGACATTACGTCCACAAGGGCGACCCACGAGACAACGAGCACTTATCTCCGAGATCTCCGAGACCTCTGCGCGTGTCTTTGCCTCCTTTTTTCTTTGTCAATCTCTCGCTCCTCGGATGTTGAAGACGAAAAAAGTTTGGCTTTGCGAGTTTAGAATCCGGTGGGGCTCCTTTATGCCGCCTTATTACGAGTTTGCATGTCGGCTCAAGTAGCCCATTTGTTTTGCAGCTTTTTGTCGCCGGGGCACACGTGATTTTGTCCTTTTAAATAGGTTAGATACCTACCTGTCGGGGCACCCGAGCCTCTGGGCCCCGACACTCCGATTCCTCCTTTTTTATCCTCTTTGTTCACCGCGAGCATAATGGGAGTGCGAGGAAAGGTATCCGACTTATATAATAACGTACTATATACCCGTGCAAAAAACCCGTGTCAGAACTCAAATTATCCGCGAGATTTATATGGGCGTATACAACAGTTGGGTTGTATACGCCCGAGGTTTTCCTCGCTCCCCGACATTTATTCGACCGCCGAAAAATTTCCGCGGCCGTAAATCCAGGCCGCTAACCCGATCCTACGTCACAGTGGTTTTACTGCCCTCAGGAAAGTGCTCGAGTGCTCTTGAGGTGCGGACGCGAGCCCAGTTAATTGTGTTTGCGCGACGACGTCTGTGTCTATGAGGTGACGGACGAAGAACCGCGTTGTTTGGGCTCTTTAAACCGCTAAAGCCGAGTCCACACTCTCCCGATTCGAGTCGAGGAGTTGTTTAGCGGAGTTATTTTTCATAGAAAGTCGCGCGTTGTCTTCCCACTTGACCCACTACAACCTGCAGTTTTTGCGAGCCGACGAGCGCAACTCTTTTTCAACGGGCGAGGAAGAGCCGCGCGCGTAATTGCCTCCGCCGGTGAAATAATCCCCGAAGAAACGTGAGCACCCGAACGCACTCGAGCCCAATAATCCGAGTTAAAGGATGCTGCGAAAGGATCAAAAAGGACGAGAGGAGCAGGAGGAGGAGGAGGAGGAGCAGCGTTTTTCAGAAAAGCCTTGGAGCAGGTGGCCGGGTCTCGGTCCCTGCTCTCGTTGAATGGGCAACCGGGGCCCGAGGTCAAGGTACTCCTCGGCGCCTCACCCACCCCCCTCTCCCTCGGGCCCGAGTCACGCTGCGTCTTGGCGGTCGCCCACAGCCCCGAATCGGTGGAGGAGGATGTGCCGACGGAGGCGGCGGGGGCCGAGGGCATTGTTGTCGAAGGTCATTCGGGAGCGGAGCGGACGCGGGTTGAATGAACGTTACAGGACGCGCGCACGCGCCTGTAACCTCCCGAATACCTGTTGCTAGCCTACGTAATGCGCGTGTGACCTAAGGGCACTCTTACTCTCGCGACGGGCCGGACGTGCGTCCCTTTCGCATTTGGGGCCCGCGAAAAGAGGTTACGCGGTCCTCGCGGATGAGGCCGGACGCGAACAATACCCGCACTCCCAAGGATGAGAGCACGGGGAGAGAGAGAGAAAGAGAGAGAGGTTGCGCAACTCCCGGAGGTAGAAGCGGAGGATCGCCTCCGTGGTCCCTCCGAGCCCTCCGATCCCTCATTATTCCACTTTCCTTCGACCTCACTTTAGCGCGACCCTCCGAGCGTGGGTGCGCGTGCGCTTGCACTTTGGTGTGCGTGCGGCGACGGATGTACGTGTAATCGAGAGCGCACACGCGTCTCTTTCCGCTTCGTCCTTCCTCCTACTTCGCTTTTGAGTCTGTGTGTGTGCTCAGGAGCAATGTACACCTGCGCATCGGTTGTTAGAAATTCCCTCCCAGTCCCATTTGCCTTGGCCTGCGTGTGTAATAGGACAGGGCAGAGTTGGCTCTTTCGGGAACACTTTTTCTTTTATTACGTCAGGCTTGCCAAAGGCCACAATGATTTTAGAGATTTTTTCTTTTATGCGAATACCTTGACTCCGGTGCTGGCCCTGGTCACCTTCCTCCCGATCAATGTGAATTGCAAAATAATTGTGATTTAACGCTTTAGGAGCACAAGAAATGAAAATTAATTACTCCCTTGTGCAATCTTTCAACCATTTTTTAATGATATTTTATTGCACAATCATAAACATCATTTACAGAAGCTTTTTTTTTTAAATTATGTACATTTTAGTTATACACATGCCTACGCACAGTATTATTTACATAAATTAATGATGAGTAATTACGCAAGTGGAGGATATTCTGTTGGTCCGAGCTCTATTATGTTTTTCATAAAATAAACTTGGATAAAAAGTAACGAGCTATTCACAGTGGAATATAGTTTCCTACTATGATTTCACAATGATAATGCAAGAATTACCCTCCAGTATCTTCAAACCTTATGTAATATCCAACAAACTATAAATACTAAATGTATTAATATAAAATGTATACTTTTTCCTTTTATTAAAAATATTAAAATTCATTTTAAAATAACAAAATAATTATTACGTAATAATACTAATATGTAATAATTATTTCAATATTCCTTTTGCAACGAGAAAAATAAACTATATATATATATATTATAAAATAAAACAAATGTATGCAAAACTTCTGCTTATTAGAAAAATATTCAACATTTAATATATTATTGCATAATTCACTTATTGTCAAACAGTAATTTCACGGCTGTATAATATTACTTGATTCACTCTCGAATGGTATGTGTATGAATGTATTTTTTTTCTATATAAATCCATGGAGTTTCATGGAGGTTCATAAGTTATTGTGACAAAATTGACTAAACGTGTACAAATCTACTGTGTAGAAAAGATCTGTAAGAATATACAATTTGATATGTGCGCAAGTATTTGTAATCACCACCCAATAAACCATTACCACCAACGTTCAGCTTTTATTGTCCATGATCATTTCTTTTATATGTAAATTTTCCTGTGTTTATTAACTTTATATGCTTGATCGCGAAACGCTTTATTTAGCCTTTGCAACAATTTTATTCATATCCGCCTTTAGCTTTAACGAGTCTAATAAAGTTAAATTTCAATCGCTTCACAGAGCAACAAAATCCATCCACATAAAAGCATCAACAAACTCTGGATATAATTGAATGCAACAAATGTAATAGCCAGCAAAGATGCTGAAATCCATCAACCGATAACAAATAAGTGACACTTCATCTCGGGAGCAAACAATAAGCAATGCACATGCACACTTTCGACAATTGATTATTTTTACGGCGCAACCACATCAGCTTCACAATACCGTGACTTAAAAGCGTGAAGGACGGCTCAGGGTCTTATTGTCGGCCATCCACAGGACCGTGACCATGTCGGAAGTATACGTAAATTTATTATCGACTATGAGGATAATCGCTTAAGCTACTCGCTCGAGCTTTACATGAGCTTTATATTTATATTCAGTTGTAACCAACTGACAATATCTTGCCAACGAACAAAATCTGTCTACATTTACCAACAATTTCATCCAAATAACAATATTAAAATTTTATTATAATATAACAATATTTTATGTATTTAGTATAACAATTTCATTTAAGTAGCCCAGTCTACATGTTTTCGCTTGTTTTTTAATACTTTTTTATGGAAATATCAGATACGTTTCAATCATATAGTTTTAGAAGATTACATTTATGGTCTATTTTTTTTTACTTTTAACATTGTCGACTGATATATTATTGCATTGAAATTTACATACTATAAATGATATGTATTTATAATTTATTTTGCGCTATTACCCATTTTTTTCTTCAACAATGTATTTAAATTATT
This sequence comes from Eupristina koningsbergeri, assembly GCA_018907245.1. NCBI lineage: Eukaryota > Metazoa > Arthropoda > Insecta > Hymenoptera > Agaonidae > Eupristina > Eupristina koningsbergeri. The sequence goes on from JACCHV010002768.1 coordinate 2,105,637, forward strand.
TCAGCTTGTAATTTCCTAGAAGGATTTTCAATAATTTTTTTGCTTTGAATTAAGCAAAGCTCAATTTTTCTTGCTTCTTGAACATCCTTACTTTTTACACCTGAAATATTTAAAATTGATAATATGAAAAAAAATAAAATAGATTAAGAAGCTACTAAGCTTATATTTCTTAAATAACAAAATTTATGTAAAAATTTTTTTTAAGAAATCTATTGATATAAGTTTTATAAAATATTTTATTGGCTTACCTTTAGAGCATTCGTACGTTTTAAGCAAAACTTCATGTAATGAATTTATTGTATTTTCAAGTGCTAATTTAACATTATTTTGTAAATAACAATGAGCTAAAAATAAGGCAGCGTATAAATCTCCAGATCCTGTATATATTGCTGGTATATAGGGTATTTCAATTTTTATCATCTTATCGTCTATAAAAATTTAATTGGTTAAAATTTTGTGAAATCTTATGTATTCATAGAGGAATATAGTTTATTTATTCTTTTAATATTTATACCTGCAGAACTGACAACAGACATTAATTTATCATCAATATTTGTAGATGATACGGCTACTGTTTGTATGCCCAGTTCGTGTAACTCTTGAATGTTGTCTTTTAATTCGGTCAGTGTATTAATTTTTTTTCCAAGTATAAGCCTTGAATAAATCATTTCACTATTATTTACATATTTTTTCTATTATAATTTTTAACTAAACTCGTAATACTTACTCTAATTCAAAATGATTTGGAGTTATAATATTGGCAAGCGGAATAATCTCTTTTTGATAAATTTCTTTTAATTCTTCAGGCACGTACATTTTTCCATTATCTCCCATAACAGGATCACAAACTATTAAAAAAAAACTATCATATAATTTTGTTCTGTAAATAACAAATTAAAGGTTTATTAATTACAACACATAACTTACCATACAACAATTTTGGATTTTTCTGCTTCAGATTCTGAATTACTTGTGCTATTTGTCTTAAAAATGAAGCAGAGCCAACATATCCAGTAAGCAAGTGAGTGTAATTATCTAGGTTGTTTTGTAATAATCCATCCATTAATTCATCTAAAATAAATTGAAGAATGCACATAAATATTTTTTTTCAATGTATAATTAGTATCTTTTTAATTTTTGATTTTGATTTTTATTGAAGTCAACAATTAAAACAAAAATTAATAAATGGCTGTAATATTATACTTACTTAGATCTTCATCGTTTAAAACCTGACCCTTTATGACTTTATAGCCCGTGTGATTAGATAATTGAACGGAGTTTATCGCATCAACTTCAAATCCCAATAGCTGTAAAGATATAAAAATGAATTAGACTATAGAAATATTATTCCAGTAAATCTGCCTAGTTAATACATAAGAGAATATGACACGATTTTCATATAATTTCTTTATGTGTATTATGCTTCCACAAATGTGTCTATTGATTTTCATATCATTAATATAGCATGACAAATAAAACAACATTTGATAATCAATTAAAGAGCACTGGATACCGTTATCATTCTGTCTATTTATTTTACACAGAGTACTCTAACATCATGTAAAGACGAGCAAAGTATTTATTTCTCCTGAAAAATTATCTTCCAAATTTAACACTTGAAAAAAACTACTCTGATGAAAAGCAATTCCGTGTATTGTAATAAATATTACAATTTATTAGATAGAAGTGCAGTAAGAGTAATTTTATGATGCATCTATCAAAAACATAAACAGTTGAAGTGGAGGCTATATAATATATATATATATGGCAAAGCAATAATGGCAAAAGCAGAAAAAATCAACTGCATACCTGCAGTGGAAAAGTGGCACTCTTGTTACCGACGTACCCGGAGACGACGTGACTCTGGATGGAAAGAATTCGAGGTGTGCTGGACTCCGTCATAATTGAGCCTCTAAAAGAAATATGTCATCTCGGGAGTGCGACACAGATTCTCGCGCGTGATCTCGGCTCGCATTCGTGGAAACGACGCCCTGGACTCCGGAGCCGAGTCTCGGCCCAATCAGTCGAAGACGATCGCGACTACGAATTCATAATTGCATTCCAACCGTCGAGGTATTCGTCACGGAATGCGCAAGTGAGCCTCGGAGTCGGAGCGATTCTAGGGAATTCGACGACGCTCGGGCGCGATTTCGTGGACTGAGGTTCAGACCGCGCATGACGTTCTTTACATATCAAAAAGGCCTTCGCCGTTTTAATTCCGGAGGAGACTTTCGAGTTGTTTTACACGACGGACGCAAAAGATAACGTAACGCCGTACTCCTGTATTTGTGCACACATGCACGCGCACACATTTTTCCGAGGTTATGTCAGTGGTGCGTAGAGTCGGGGGCGTCGAAACGAAGTGGCCAACGGCGCATCGGCGGAGCCAATGAATGGCGGCGACGGCGACAATAAAAACGCTCGTCGGAACAATTTTTTTTTTTCTTTTCTTTTTTTTTTTTTTTTTTTTTTTTTTTTTTTTTTTTTTTATTTTTATTTTTATTTTTTTTAAATAAACGCTGCACGCCCGACAAGTCGATTTTCCTTCCCGCCAACAACAAATTCCAAAGAGCTTTTCTTAACCGATCCTCTTCATCGGCAACCCAAACATCGAATTGCATGGCAATCCGTAGCGACTAGGAGCGCTTTATTGAAGAAAGAAACAAACAAACAAAAAGAGAAAACGCTAAAGAGAAACTCTACTTTATTCAAAAAAATAATATCTGCGTGTGGAGATTGATGGCGGTAAAATATAATCCTTGTAAGGACCTCTTTTAATCACATTATCCTCGATGATAAAGTCAACAATAGACAACGACACTTGCGCACAATCAATTCTCAATGTAACAATCAATAATTACCGTTGAAATACATTTGACAAAAATTCTATCGAATTGCAAAGCGAAAGCAAAAATTAATTTACAAGTCAAATATTAAGAATAAAAATAAAGACTTCTTAATAATATTGTATTAAATAATTAATTCATCAATCAATAACCCTGTTATCATCGTTGATCTATTAAGAAAACACAAGTCATTTAAGAAATAGTTTAATTTTTTAATTTTTTAAATGCCATAACTAAGTAACTAATACTTATTGAACAAAAGACTTTATCCATCTTTATTGTTATGTTTGTACAAGAGTTGAATGTACATTAGATTTAAAAAATTTAAATATTCACAATTTAAAATTTTATGCATTGTAATACCAGTGAAAATTCAATTATGAAACGACACAAACAAACTTGAAAATCTTAAAAAAAATACTATTCTTCTAAAAGAACACCGTCAATGTGTTGGAGTAGCAGTTGTACAGGTAATTGCTTGAGTGCGTGCTCAAAGACAAGGTCATACAACAAATCGCAATTGTCAACGTTCATACTACGCTGGATTACTGGTTCTCGTATTTGTATTGGCTCGAAATTAATAAACGATTTAAAAAAAAAAATACTGGTTCTCGTCCGATCACCAAAGTCAAGCAGCATTAGGCGCGGTTAGTACTTGGATGGGTGACCGCTTGGGAACCCCGCGTAACGTTGATTTCTTTTTGCCCCCGATTTCTCTCTTTTTATCCCTAGATCATACTGTACATAAACAAGATAATTCTTATCAGTGGAAAAGTAACAATTATTGTAAAAAGTGTTCCGTCTCTTATCTAGAATCCTCCGTCTTGAAAATAAGTAGGCATGGGACTTTATGGACCCCCCCCCCTAAACCTATTCGAAATCTTACAATTGACTCTACACAAAAAGTTGATAGTGATCTTTTTTATATTAATCTATTCTTTTTTACCTACGTTCATCTATTCACCCTTTTACTACTTTTCCCTTATTATTCTCTTCTATTCAGGAATTAAATAATCTACTTTGTTGCAATTCCACCTTGTACAGGAAGAAAGCTTAGTTGGTAAAAACCGACACTACTTGTAAATGCAAGCGCATTCGCCCTTTAAAATTTCCGTTATTTCATGGCTTTTTTCACTAATGCAAAAAAAAAAAACGGACCCGTGGCTTTCGCCATCATTCTTCTTTGATTTCGATAAGAACGCTTAAAACAGACTGGAATCAGACGGTTAAATACCTCGATGTCATTTTTTATCGTCACCTGAGATGAAATTATCACATAACTTGTGTAGAGAATATGCCCCTATCCAAGCCTAAGATTTTAAATATACGCATAGCAGAATCTAAAAGTATCACGGATAAATCCTATTTTGACTTATCCAGTTTAGATAGTAGTGCCGTACACTACCAATTGATGAGAGATGAGCAATAGCACTACTATAGGAATTTACTCCACATCGTAGACCTTTTTTTTTATTTTTTATTTTTGAGTTCAGTATTGTAGAGATGGACATTGTACGTAGGCAGACAAGCCCTCCCTTGCATAACCCATTGTAAATTTGGTATACCTACACATTGGCCTAATTGAACGTCGTATAGAGGCTGTGATACCACTTCCCTGGTGTATTACAACACATGTATATACAATATTCCTATTGTCACACTTTAATTTCATTGTATAAAATTCTTTATAGTATTACATATAAATAAGAAGTATTCGCCCCCCCCGCCCTTTCCAATAAATTCTTGACAGGTACCACCGTAGATTCGAATTGACATAATCAGTCGACGACGAGACCAAGTCTTCCCGAGGGTCATCCGCTATCGTTAACCAAGAGCCCAAGTCATGGAAGTTAGCATTTGATGAATACCCACTGAGATCAAAAATGCCCATGTACGAATCGCGCCCTTTTTAATCTATCATGGCCATCGATGAACATGGATATGCGTGTTAATTGAAGCATCTTCTAATTTGTTGGATTCGTATCTCGCGAAGCCAAGAGTGATTCTTATTCCATTGATATTATCTCACACACCCAACACGATGGCTGGGGTTTCTCATGTTCTCGGTGTGCCAAAGTTATAGCGTATGTTACTGAATATCCACCATATTGTTTTAAAGCAGTCTTTTCCGACAGAGTCAAATCGTTAGCTTCTATTTCTTTCTTCAGCTCACCTAACACGTAGACATCATGGAGGTACCAATCGGTGGGTATTCTCGTTGATCTAGATTGATGTACACTCATTCAAATGCAGGTAGAACTTCTCCGTTGATAATAATAAAAAAAAAAAAGAAAAAGAAAAAAGTGGTAGCAACTGTTGCAGAAGTTGCACTAACACAAAACACAAGTTCAGAAGTTATAATTAGTTTTCTGAACTCAACATCGTGAGGAGTAAAAAATTTCTCGTTCAATATTGTAATATCTTCTTTGTTTCTTTCAAGACCAGGTCCCCATTTATGGATCTGCTCCTTGTATCACCTGTCGTGGCACTCGATGAGACCGATGGGCTTAATTTCGGAGAACAGACATATATATAGGTATATCTTGGATGATCTAATTGCTCTAATATTCAGAGTGTAAGTTCAGAGTCTAGTGAACGAATAAGCTGCGATCGTGGCATCGACTAATCCGTCCATCAACTTGGAGGCATCAACCGATGACGATATGAGCTGGAGCATCGTCGAGCATCATCGATTGGGCCAGTAATGCACCTGCCTTATCAGCTTTTTGTCTTATCCTTATTTTTATCTTATTCTGATCCTTTAAACCCCGATTCCTCTTCAACCACCGCGTAGACCTCGTGTGCGCCAAGTTACTTGCCTCCTAGTTCTCTTCAAAGCGCATAGCCTCCTCCGCAACGCGAGAGATAGTTTTTGCCCGAAAGAACGAACGCTTGTTCGAGTGATCTTGAAAAGCTGTTCATATCCTTCTGATCGTTCCTCGACTGTAGTTGCAATAATCTTATACCAATACCCTTAGGAATAGCCACACTAACCCGAGATCCGTTGTCGTGCCCATGGTCCGGTAGGCTTGAAATACGATATGGACCACCGCGAATTTTTCTCACCACGGCCTACGCCCTTTTACTATTTTTTTTTATTACCTGTGAAAAATTGTTTTGTATAAATTTCGATATAAGCAGGGTTCATCTAGCTTTTCATTTGTAAAAATAAAAATTTCAAGTTTAAATTAAACTCATTTTACAATTTAAATTAACATTGTTTTTCTAATTATACTTTTTCCAATTAAATGAAAATAATAAGTTCTTTAACTTTTTTAAATTATTAATATTTGTTTATCAGTGCGAATTTAATTTGAATTGCATTATTTTTTTTTTTTTTTTTTATAATAACTTCTGAAAATTCGCTCCTATCGCGAACGTTAATCGCGATAAAGGATTAATGATTATCCGAATAAATAACAAGACTTTTGGTTAATTTTAAAAAACACTATAGTTTAATAATTTTACGAACAAATACAATTTTGTTGGGTCGAGTAAACGACGAGAGACAAATTAGATATTGCAATTAACGAGTGTTGTCGGTAAGTGAAGTCTCTTGGTCTGCTGGGGGGGGGGAGAGGGAGGGGCCTCTTCCTCACTTATTCATAATATTTATTTATTTTAGGGGAAGTAAGTTATTTTAACTCTCCCACTACAGGTAAATCTGGATTTTCCCAACTCAGGCCCAAATTGTAGGTATTGTTTTGGCATGATTCGCACCTGTCTTCAAGATATTTGGGGCTAATGGAAGGGACACCTCAAAAATTATTTAATATTTTTATGATGTCGCCATCAATATTAATTAAAAACTTTTCTAAATATATTTAGAAATGTTTAAAATGATTAAATAAATTATTATGAATGAGCTATAAATAGTGATAATAAATATTTAAACATTTCTCTTAATATTGTACATTTTTTTATATGTATTTATTTATCTTAATCTTATATTATGAATTAATGTAAAATTATCTGCTATAAATTGATATTTTAATTTATACCCCAAATATAGTTTCATAAAAAGTGATAATTTGTGTCTGGACAATTTCATCACTATCTAGTTTATTAATCATTAGTAAGCTAAATCAAAAAGAATTATTAAAGTTGATGACATATTCATTCATAGTTGTTTCGTGCAATTAATAATTTAAGACATATTTTTTAAGAGATTTTTCGAAATACTATTATTGCGTTTTCATAATTTAAGGAAAATTCTTTACAAGAGTAATTGTTTAAATTAAGAACAAAACATACTCAAGAAAGTAATTAAGCTAAATCTAGATGCTTATACTGAATCTCTGTATTCCAATATTGATTGATTATTCTTCGAATCAGTACTGTAAAAAATATTTTTTTATTTATACACATATGTTAAAACATAGGTAAATAACATAAAACTACATTTAAATAAACAGTATTTTATGAAAAATGAAAGTTTTGTGTAAAATAAAAATTGATCAAAAAACAACTTTATGTAAAATTTAATGCAATATAGTGTAGCTTATAAACAAAAATTATTTTTACATTGAAAACTATTAGATTTGCAAATAATTAATTTAATTGGTAATTTGTTGCGCATGAGGAAATCCACTAGGATTTAATGGAAGGCAACTCGATTGCTTCAATGCATTAAACCTAATACATGTATGTGTATGAGCGCTAGGGAATACTGGAAAATACTCCAGAGCAAGTCGACGATATTGTTATATTGATATGGTAATATGTCAATAATAAAAGAGCAGCCATGTGCAATGAAATTTACGAATCCATTCGAATTTAATTCTCATCCAATCGAAATAGCAATATTACTCTACGCCAAACACAATTGGAGATAATTGTAAAATCATCTCTTTGAAGCACTTTTCTAACGTATTTTTAATGACGCTTATTTTTAATAATGTAATGTTCTAGGTGAAGGGTCAGCAAATATCATTAAAAATTATCTACTCTTAATATAAATTTATGTTTCTAAAATGTTAAATAGCTATTCATCCATGTTTTTAAATAGCAAGAAACTCGTCTCATCGATGAATATTTAAAGGTCCCTATGCAACAAACCCCCTCCCAACAAACACAAATACAACTTATTGATTGCGAAAGAATCCTTTAGAAATGTAAATTTAATGTTGCAATAATGAAGTTAATGTCCTAAATTCATCGTTATAAAAATTCCTTCTTAAACCTGTTTAATGCGAATCCAAATGTCCTGATCGCCAGTCGTTTAGAAGAAACGACAGTCCGTATAATTACATTACAACACAATGAACAGAATGAAATCAAATTCTAATCATCCCAACAAAAAAAGAATAACAATAATAATTAACTTTATTCAAACTTTATTTTATTTTGTTAACTTTAGTATTTACATTATTTTTTAAAAACGCGTTTAAAATATGAATATTGTTGTTTTCTAGATGTAAGGTAATACTCAATGAAAATTACAGAAATAATAACAAACACTGTAAATTAACTTTCAATTGGAAGGAAAATCAATAATTTAAATAACACATGTAAAAAATCTATCATGTATTGCGTTTGTACACTTAAAGAAATTGCATTGTGTTTGGTAATTTATTTGCACATACATTTTTAATTCACTCGGTAGTTTAAAAAAAAAAAAAATTGAAAACAAGCGAAGAGAAAAGTAATGATATTATTGATAATTTAAAAGCAATTTTTCCCTCAATTGTATCATATCAATAATTTAACTTTACAACGATAAGGTATAAATAATTGAAATGAATTATCAATAACAATAATAATGAGGAAAAACATTAATAATTAATAATTGATTCTCTCAATAGTCTAACGTTTTATTTAACGCTAAATACCACTATTGGTGACAATAGTAATGATTTCATTTTTGTATCCGCAGGACAAAATGAACTTTATATCTATAAATGTTGTTGTTGTTGTTGTTGTTGTTGACTGCTATTTCAAGAAAACTTGTGTTCTCTGAAACAATATGGCCTTGATTTGCATATTGTAAACTTGAATCAATAGAGTTAGTTAATTAACAAATTAGTGTACGAAAGTAGTTGTGAAAGTGAGTGCATTCAAATTGTGCAGAAAATGAAGGAAAACATTGTCTATTTCTGTTTATTAAAAGCCAAATTAAGGTTTAAAAGTTGAGGTGCCCATTCGTAAATTATTCGAATGGATTGATAAATGTGAGTTGATGACGTTATAATTTCGTTGGTTGTAAGTTACTAAAGATAATAATCTGAAGCTTGTAATTAAGTTTTCTGTTAAAAATTAGTTTCAAGAACAAACACTGCTAGCGTTAATGGCGCCCAAGTAAATTCACCGGTGCGGTGTTTCAGGATTGAGGCTTACGAGGGACCGCCGCGTTTTTGTAGAAAAATGGCGGATGAGAACGAGGATCAATGGCTATATGGCGATTCCGGGGATGGAAAAGATACTTTTCCAGAAAATTTAAATAATCAAGCGTCGGAGAACGACACAGCTTTTGATAATCAGGATGAACCGTATCAGCAAAATGACGATACGCAAGGAGAAGTTGAAAAGGAGCCATCTGAATCAGAAGAGGTATCATAACCTATAAAATTCTGTTTATATTTTGCAATGTTCATATTTTCTTATGTGAAAATGTTGGAAAATTTTATGTAATCAACACTTTTAGCTTTGTAAACCATGATTTTTTTTATTAAATACCCTATTTTCATAGTTTTTACCAGTGTTTAAAATGAATTTCGTTTGTCTTGCTTTAGATGATGCATGATACTACGGATGCAGTATCTAGAGAAAATTTCGAGGCAGAAGTTGAACACCAAGAGAATCAACACCAAGATGAAGACTCCTTGTCTAATGAAACAAAAGAAAATGGTACAAATGATGGTCAAAATCAAGATGATGGAGATGGGGCAACTGATTCAGAGTCTGATGATGATGTACATGTAGTCATTGGGGATATAAAGTCTACTCCAGCACAATACAGTAGTTTAAACCTCAAACGCGGTGGTCTATTAACCTCCTCTAGCGCTGGTCAAGATAAATTAAAACAGCAACCTGGAAAATTTAGTATAGACGAGTTCGAAACTATTGGTGTTATCAATGGTATACCTGCCCATGAATATAATTTAGACCAATTAGAAGATAAACCATGGAGACAGCCTGGAGCTGATATTACTGACTACTTTAATTACGGATTTAATGAAGAAACTTGGAGAGCATACTGTGAACGACAGAAACGAATGAGAAGTGAATCTGGTGTAGGATTAATTTTAAATGCAGGCAGTGGTGCACCTGGAAATGTGGCCAATCCAGGATCGAGAGTGCCACAAGTGACGATTACCAATTATAATAGCAAATATTCAGGTATTGTTGGGCCAAAAAGAGCAGGACCTCCGCCAGGTCGTAAAATGGCAGGAACTATAGACGTTATCGGTAGTACAGGTTTAGCGTCTAGAAGAAACTTGGACAAATCACCACCAAAGGAAAATGTAATCCAAGTGATGACTGCAGACAGGCGGGAATATTCTCGAAAACCACCAGGTGGCTTCCCGGACATGAGTGTACCTCCTCCAGGTCCTACAATACCACCTTCATTCGATATGCCACCTCCTGGTTATCAAGAACCAGTAGTACCATATTTCATGCCAGAGCCGGATCCATATTATCACAGTTATGAACCAACACAAGACAGGCAGTGGGGTAACGATCCTGTAAGAAAATCTTTTCTTATTTTTATTCATGATGTCCTATATCCTTTATGTGCTACAAGAAACTTTATTAAAGAGCAAAAAAAGTAAAACAAATATTATGTAATATAATATATGATACAAAAATTTAATTTTTTTCTTGGAATTCATGTTACCTCGTTTGTAAGTTAAATAGTGGGGATCTGATTTTCATAAATTTAATTTACACACTTGGAATTTTAAGAGTATTCAATGTGTCAAATTGGTAAAAAAAAATTAAAATAACAATTATTTTAATTCTGCAAAAAAAAAAAATGTTTATTTTCAGACTTGGCAGCCCACAAATATAAACATACCCCTTACGGGCGATGATTCAAAAGATCAAGGACCGAAGTCGTTGATGATGGTTCCCCCTTCAATGTCGTCAATGGGACCAAGGGACTCAAGAGATAGGGACAGGGATAGAGATAGAGAAAGAGGCCGAGAACGCGATAGAGATTACGAGGAGGCGATGATACGTGAACGAGATAGGGATAGGGATCGAGAACGAGATCGAGACAGAGAAAAAGACTCCAGGAGAGAAGAAAGAGATGTAGAATCGTCAACGAGGGATGATGATCGCGAGCGCGATAGATCCCGGTTGCAGTACAGACACAAGGAAAGGTAAGGATTACGGTAAAGCTTCGATACTTTGGTCGCGGTCAAAGTTAAAAATGCGTCAATTAATTAATTTCAGCCGACATCGACATAATTCCAGGTCGCGATCCAGACGCCACAAATCACGATCACGGAGTCCAAGTCGTCGCAAAAAGAAATCACGGCGCTCAGAGAGAGAGAGATCCAAAGAGGAAAGCGAATAGGATTGATAGGCTGTTTTTGATGTTCATTGTCACTGCTGTGGATGGAAGTATGAAGGAAAAGAATAAATGTTTCTCCTGGAGAATTTTAATTTTATTTAATAAATGTTGAATACTAGTAATTTACATTAATAATAAATGGATGGATACATGTGGTTCCAAATGTCTATGCAATTTTTTTAATTGATTGATGAATTTAATAATTTGCATGAGATTCTTTCAAGCAGTAATACACCGTGTAAATATAAAGAAATTGTAAAATGTATCTTTTGAATTAGGTCCAATAAAATCATTTGGACACTAAGTATCTTGATTGTTTATTTCAAATCTTCATTTCAAACTTGACACATTTGTTGTAGTAAGGATATGGGGTGGAAGGGTTTGAAAGAAATAGTCTCAATGCCATTCAATGTATGGTTTTATATCATAATGTTATTACAGAAATGGTATTTTATAATAATGAAAAGTAACAGTAATTTATTGGTAAATCACTCTTGTGATATAATCAATCGATGATGGACCTTTTCAGTTCATAAACTCATGCCAAGACATTAACAATCCTGGCACACGTACACTTTTTATTTTTAAATCTGTTATCCCTTTTTTGAAAGTTTTACCTCACAATTTCTTCTGTTTCTTTCGTATTTTTAGTAATCGTAGTCATCCATACATAATGGAAAAAAATGTTACATTTGTACAACCATCATATACATGTTACATTTAGATTATCATTAAATCATTACCAAATATCTTAAGTGTCGGTGTGGGTGTGCGTGTGAGTTTTAAGAATTCGTGTAAGTGTTACGATGTGTATAATTGCGTATATGTATACAAATATGAAGTAAAAAATGTCTTGAAACTAAAAAACAAAGAGCTATGAACTAGCACGATTATCCGCGTGAAATCTGCTTTTCCCGAGGAGTTTTCATCCCGACGCGACGACGATTCAACGGTCGCGCCCCAGCTGCAATTTGCTTTCAATTCAAATTAAAATTACCCGATTGCTGAGGTGGTTACTTACTGTAGGTCCGAACGGAAAACGAGTTTGAGTTTGCTGCTAAAAGAGGAGGACTCTTAGCGAGGGAGTCCCTGAAAAGAGTTTTTCCCTTTTTCTTTAGCCAAGTCAACAAGCAGAATTGCGTTTAAATGTTCGATTACCGAGGGATGGAAACCGCCCGATCACATCTTCGACGTAGATTGGCCTACACATATGAATTAATTCTCTAATTTAGACAACTCGACAGGAAAATAAGTAAAAGGGAAAGCAGTTGCACGAATGGGATAAGCAAATTGTACATACGTACACGTAAATTTACATAGACAACGATTGATCTCGGATAAACTCGATCTACGCGGTTACAACACGTCGCCCGTCTCCAGCGACACGAACAAATCTTATTTTTTTATAACTATACCGAAATATGTAGAACATGATTAATTGATTATTTATAAATGTTTAGTTAGATAGTATTCGAGCGATAGTTTTCCAGTAGTTGCTCGAGCCAAAACGGAGCCTGCTTCATCTAATATTTGAAAACGATCCTACGAGATTAAACTTGTAAGACAAATCGATTTATTTTTACTTGCGTTATTTTTCCTTTTTTCTACAATTCATCAACGGCAAGATGCTGCTTGTTTTACTCAATTTTCTTTTCGAGATACAATTGTATACATCTAAAAGCTTGAATAATCTTTTTCTTGAAATATGTGCAGGAATAATTGAAAAATAAGGTGTGACAAGTACAAAAAATTACACTGAGTTGCTAGTACATCTACGAAGAATTGATTATTGAAATTATTTTTTATTAAATAACGGAGAAAGATTGAGATACGTAGATTGATAAATAGATTTATAGATACGAGAGAGAGAGAGAGAGAGAGAGAGAGAGAGAGAGATTAGAAAATTACCAGATTTACTCGTTGGTTTGAACTATTAAAATTTTTTTTATCGATTCCACTAAATTATTAGTTATAAGGATTGTTTCTGAAATACGAATCGATATAAATGTACTTGGTAATGAATTTGTTTTAAATCTACTGGAAGAGTATAAATATTTTAAAATTGGGTGAAAAGTTATAAATATTTTTTTTTTCGTCAAAAGTTTCATTTTTGCGTTATATGATCAAAACTTCTAATAGATGATTGCAATGTGAAAAGAGGATTATTACAATATAAAATAAATAAAAAAGAATAACTTTACAGAATGTACAATTTGTTCGGGACCGTAATAATAATAATAATAATAATAATAATAATAATAATAATAATAATAATAATAATAATTTATGCGATCAAACGATGTAAAGTAGGTTTATAAATTATTAGTTGTTGTTTTTCCCTCCAAATAAAATAACCAAATAACTAAGTTTGTAATGGAAGAAAATCAGTCGGTTTTTAAAAAATGTAAAATATGAAATGATGTGTCTCTGGAATTGAAAAGTGTATCTTGTTAACTAGTGATTTTCGTTTTTGTGAAAACCGTTCTCGGGAATACTTTTCTCGCAGTATTTGCTTCTCAGATCGTATTCGTTATGCCTTTCTTTGTTTTTCTTTTTTTCTTTTTCTTTTTGGCTATTTATATTTCAGTGCTACACTCATGAAGTTATGATAACAGTATGCTAATGGCTCAGTACTGACTGTAGTAAAAAACATCGTCGAAAATGATCCTTTTTTGTGACTATTTCATCGTTTCTACATTCTATACACTAATATACAAATTACGTAATTTATATTTTCATCGCTTGTCCATCCCACTTATCTATGTGTTATCTGTTTTTTAATAATATGGAGTACAATTTTTTTAAAGATCTTTTCCCGTTTTAAGCAGCTTTTTTCTCATTAGCGCCGGCTCGCAGAGCATTGCCGATAATCTTCTCGAAGTGCAAGGTTTCAGCATCAAGTGGTTTAACTTATGAATTACTTAAGAAATTAATCAATTTGCTTCGCGAATTCAATTGTGCCGATTTTGATGAATCTTGCCTCGTCATAATGGCGATGATAATTGATCCGATGATAATTTTCAGTGTAATTTAAAAGATTCCGATCGAAATCGCCGATTCAATATGAAGGTAAGGATACGCGACGCGATGGAGAAGAGCGAGCGAGGCGGGTGACGAAAGTGAATCAGGGCTTGTGTTTTATGCAAAACTTCAGAGGGTTTTTAATGTTTTTGTAGCTTTATTATGTAATTTTTGAACTTTTTCATGAAATACAGTGAAAAAAGTAGCTCACGCTCGCGCTACCTCAATGCACATGTGCACACGTGCTTATATCTTAAGAATGATCTTACGAGAAAATGTCTTTATTGGCCTGTCCGTCTGTTGTATACCTTTAATTTATCTTGCGGGACGAAGCGAGATCTTGGGCCTTTTCCCTTATCACGAGCTTATCAATATGCTCTTGGTCCTTTTGTTCGAGAATAAAATCGTCGTTTGTTCGTGCGACTCGGAATGCGAGCCGGCGTTCGGCGATCGTCGGCCACGCAACAAGGGCGGCTCTTCTTGGCTCGCGACCTCGTGGTCCGGGTGTCGTCCGGGACTCGCCGATCGAGCTCGGGATACATGGAGTGAGTGCGTGCGCGAGTCCACCAACAACCAGCACGGTTACGTTGTACATTTAGTTTTTATTTTCATGCTCTCGTGCTTCTGAATCGGACGCAGCAACGAGTCCCGGCGCCGACGAAAACTACTCATCATTTCATTCGATCGCATCGTCGCTTTTTTCAATCTACTTTTCCTTCTTGCGCTCATTCACAATTATCAGCTGGTGGAAATTTGGAAAGATTGGTAATAAAAATTGGTCGCCAATTCGTAGTTTCGTCGCGCCGAGATCTCACTTTTGCGTGTCGATGTACATACGATGATCGCACGTCTGATCGGCTCTGAAATCGGTCCAAAGTCGGTCCAAAGTCGGTATCAAGATAAAAACAGTCGTGCTCAATCAAGTGTCATGTCGGTACGTGTGATCGTTTCCACGTGTGCCTGTGTTTTGGTCGGTCGGTTGCGTGCCCTATGCGGTGAGGGAGAGTGTCCTGCGTGGGCGTGTGCGCGCGTGTGTGTGTGTTGGGTGGGGCCTGTGGGGTTTAGTGGGCGGGTTAGTCAGTCTGTATATGTGCGCGCGGGGGTGTATTCACGTATGTAATTAGTACTCGGAGAGGCGTGAATTGAACGGGGAGAACAGCGCGCTACTGTACATCAGTCTTAATATCAGGGCGCACCATTCCCGAATGGATGTTAGTGAATTTATTGCAGCTTTACATTTATATTTATATATGTATATATACATATACTTGGCTGGGGTACACAAAATCTATCCGATATACCCATCTACGCTTTGCTTTCCTCGGTGCCCGTTGTTGTATTCACCGGAACCAAGTGACAAGGAACTGATCGGTTTTTTTTTATCTTTAATTTACTTATCGTGCACAATGTTTAACCATTGCCTTGTTTCATCAGCGCCACGTCGGTCCGTATCCAGTGGGTTCAATGTGTGTATACCTTGTAACTATTTTATTTAGCAAGTGCAGGTAAAGAGTTGGCGTGTGCGTGTGCGTGGGCGTGGGCGTGGGCGTGTGCGTGTGTGGGTGCGCGGGGCGCGCGTGTACGTGTGTGACATCCTGTATTTTCATTAATTACTTAGTAAGTTCTAAAAGTGGGAGGTCGCAGATCTTTCAAATATATAATACAATCAGCGTGTAGTAATAAAATCATATACAATTGTTACAATATTTAAATATTACTTATTACATACATATCGTCATACCGATTAGGTGTAAGATTTAGGTATACATATACAGGTGCATATATATATATATTTATATATACTTATTATATATATATATATGTGTACATATACATATATATATTATAAAATCAATATTTATAGGGTTACTTATTTATTTTCTTTCTTTCTTTATGTTGTAAGAGCCTTTTTCTCATTTTAAACTCCTTGAAACTCGCAACATCGATGTGCCTAATGCAGGATTTAGAGAGATTAAAAACGCTACCGCTACTCTTTTGGTATGAAAACAGAATTTAAGTCAGTGAATTGAAACTGCCGGATATTTCTCAGTCGCGGCGATATTCCAATTTTATTATTTTACGGCAAAATTACAATTTATTTGGGAAAATAAGGAGAAATTTTCAAACTCCACAACATAGTTATGAATTTCGTACCGTTTATCAATCAAAGGAGCAGCGTTCTATTGAATTTTATTGTTTAAACGCCACAACGATAATATATTTTGTGCAAATCAACATTACTTTATCAGAGGGATAAATGCTTGGTCTTTCTTTCGTACCGTTACAACATACTTTTGTTCTCAATCAATACACATGGCGCGTTTGAAATTAAAATGATTAACGATAAAATAATTAATCCACAATGGCCGTTGTACAACTCAACGTATTGCCAATTAAAAAACGATGATGATAATAATAATAGTAATAATAATGATGATAATAATAATAATAATAATAATAATAATAATAATAATAATAATAATAATCATAATCATAATCATAATAATAATCATAATGATATTATTAGGAATAATAGTGATAATGATAAGAAACGTAAAACAAGAATAAAAAACGTTACTATTTTCATAATTATAAGAAACAGAAAAAAGCACGAAGTAACGAGACGAATTTTCACGATGATAATTTCGCGGCACATTCAAACTCGCAGCATTTCGAATTATAAAAATTTCCCAATCGCAATCAGGCCAGTAAAACAATGGAAAACTAAACTTATGATCTTCGTTTTGAAATATCGAAAGACGATGGATCTAAAACTGTTTTTCAAACTTTTCATTTCATTATTTTTATACACAGCTCCGTGCTACGTCGTTTTTGCGGTACTATACGCCGCTAATAATATAATCTCACGTACTATATAAAAAATGTACACTATGTATAATTAAAAATGGACAAGAATTTTTCTTCTTCGTGAAACTTTCCTTCTTTCTTTCTTTCTTTCTTTCTTTCTTTCATTCTTTCTTTCTTTCTTTCTTTCTTTCCTTCTTTCTTTCTTTCTTTTTTTGTTTTTGTCTGTCTTTCTTTCTTTTAAATAGATGACGTAGACATAGGGTAGTTGCACTAAAATTTGAATATTTAGATCCTTTAAAAAGAAAAAATAAATTCTGATTATTATTATGTTTGCTTTTCTGTTTAAGACAGTTCTATACCATATTTATAAAATTTTTTCCCTTTCATATACTGGCTTGTTTACGTGTATATATACTTTATATATAAGAATAATATAATATGCTTAGCGATTAGTATTAGCGATAATGAATAATAAAAAGGGAGGCATTAATCAAACAATATGTATAAGTAATTATAATATATAGCGATAAGAATAATTAGCAATAATAATAATTATTATAATAATAATGATAATATAATAATAATAATAATAATAATAATAATAATAATTATAATAATAATGAAATATTAATAATGATATTGATAGTAATAAATTTATAAATTCTAGTAGATAAGACATGAGAGAGATTTTGCATTCGATTAATTTTCGTACAGCTTTTTCTTCTCTGATTTAATTAACGCTCCTTTCGCTTTGTTTGTTTAAACTCGTTCAGGTTTGCCTTGTTGCAAACCTTTCAACGAGTATGAGATGATTTCTATTACAAATGATGCGTGGTTGCTCTGCTCTTTAATTTACAAATGACGCGCGATTTACACAGATGAAGGAACTTTTATCGTCATTCCTTAAACATTATTCGTAATATGTTCACAAAGCCGTTATTTATAGAAATAAATTGCCTTCCTCTATTAAATACCCTGACAACTGAAAATAATCAATTAATTCATTTTTATTTTATGTATTCTCTTTAGAGTTGGAATGTCTGTCTGTTCGGCAGTCGGTGCAACGTTAATTAGGTTCTTTCTATCTTTCCCCTTTTCGGCGCGTACACGCCTTTACTTTTTTTTTTATTTGTAATGTTCAAAAAATGCAGCCTTCTTTGAGATTTTTCGCAAACTTCGATAAAACCTTTTCTTTAAATAAAAATGAGATTTGCCATCGGAAGATTATACGCGTAAGTACGTATTAGTCGCAAAACTTATTGCTTCCGACGTCCGTTTATTTTAACCGCGCTATTTATTAATCGCCTTACAAATAAGTAATTCTCGTGCAAAGAAAGAGTAAGAGTGAGAGAGGGGGGAGGGAAAGAGGGAGGGAGGGAGGGAGGGAGGGAGAGGGAGAGAGAGAGAGAGAGAGAGAGAGACAGACAGACAGAAAGAGAGGGAGAGAGAGAGAAAAGGTACCTAGGAATTTGTCAATTTGTTTAATAAATCGTTATTTACAATATCTTACAAAGAAAGCTGCTACATTCCTCTTCTTCGTTCTATTCTTTCCCCTTTTTTTTTTTATCTCGTATATTTTGTACAGAATCACAACGGACATTTTTTGCTCGAGTTACTTGACACCGTATTAACTTTTGTTTATATAACACCTACATTAACAAAATATGATACATTGTACAAGGGGAGTGCAACTCGAAATTACTCTCAGTCTCTTCCGACGGCTTTTCTTTTCCCCTTTTTTTCTTTAAAATTGCAATAGATAAAACATGTCAGACAATTTTTATAATAGAATCAAATTTACTTTCTTTTTTTTTTAAAGTTATCCACGAGTGGCTAAAAATGTAGAAACAAAGCGAGCTAAAACGTTCAAAAAATTTCAAAGAGGGTGCAGATTTTGTGGTTTTATTTTTCTGTCAGTAGTCGTCGAATATTATACAACGAAAACGGCCTTGCAATTTGAGTGAATATGGTCGGACGAGAGGGGCGTTTTATGCACGGAAGGGGCTAATTTACACGCGCATTGTGCGGGCTTGATTTGCTGATTTAAAAAAAAAAAAAAACTTTTTACCATTTGTACAATATACAATTGAGTTCAAATACGTTCGAACATGCCACGAACGGTGGCTGTGTATTATCCTGGAAGTTTGGAAAAATCGGTTACCGAATCTATTATTTTCAAATTTTCCGAAATTTATATTTTACAATTCTCAAGTGAGATGAGTACCGAGTGGACAAATCATATGAATACGTTTAATAATTAGGTTCGGGCAGCTGTATCGAAACGTAACTCATATTTTATAAATTTAAGTAATTAGTAATTATTATAATACACAATATTCACAGAGTCCGTTAAAAAAGAAGGTAGGGAATTTTTTATAATTTTTCATGGAAAATAAAATAACCGTTGAATTTGCGGCTCCTCGCGATTGCTGTGAGGGGGTCACGTCGTTTCTATACACATTTTATTATTTATATCACAATTTACAAAATTCGAGGGCTTTTTTTTTTAATAGGATAAAATTAACTGAAAAATGGCAGGGACGTTGCGCATGTAAAAAAAATGCTTTCTTGCGGTTCTCACTCGAGCACGTATTAAATCAAGGAGAACTTTTACTGAATATCGTTGTCCCGCCTACTTGTGGGTTTTCTCATCATTTTCACCGAAGAGTTACTGTTTGTTATTTTCAGGTCGACCTGTCTGGTAAGCACAGTCAAAGCGTACCAAGTCTACAAAAGTACCACAACTTGCATTATATGCAGGTATTGGGAAGTACGAACAAGTCTTGTCATCAAACAAAAAAATGCGTTCACTTCCAGATTTGTGTACATCACTTATGTAACAATTCCTTACTTGAAAACGAATGAAAATCGATTTGTACAAACTGTTTCAACGCAATGTGTCTTAGGGTAAATTTCCAGTCGGATTGGGGCTTTTCTCGACTTTGCTCCCATGTCAAACACTATACTTAAACTTTCAAAATACTAAATACCATTAACTTTTATCATTGACAATGAAAATAAAATATAATCTTAATATCATAAAACGAAACCTTTTAAATTAACGATTGTAAAAAAAACTTCAATCTGCTTCTTCAATTTCATGTCAATTGTGAAACTAATTAAAACAAATAAATTATACAATTGTTAATAGTATTCAGTACTTTTAATCTGTACCAAATATGTATTTGCGGAAACTGTACGCAAAAATTCTGCTACTCTCATGCAGAAGCAGGACATTTCACATTCGAAACGTGCATCATGTGTTGATCATCATACAACGATAAATGCATGCAGCACTAAGATCTATTCTAGTTGTTAGTTATCTTTTAATCGAGGCAACGGATTGTATTTAATGCCATTCGTATTTCTTTTCAAATCTATTAACTTCTGTATCATCGTGATCTACTTATGACAAAATTCAAAAAATTCATTTTAGTTGATAATTCTAACATATTAATATGCATTATTTTTTTCTTTGACTTGCTATCGTATAAATTGTCAAAATTTGTATAATTTAAAATTTAAAATCTTAAAAATATACAAATGTACCGTTGATTTTAACATCTTATACAATAAAAAATTAATATTTTGATCACGGAAGAGTCGTCTGATTTAAAATTACACATATGAAAAGAATCACAAGCTACTTCTTTTTTTTTTTTTTTTTTATAATAACATCAAGGTTTCTCTGTGCATAATGCCTACGAATACCTTAACAACTACAGCCTCAAACCTGTGCTGACACTCCTAACACATAATCTAAATTTTTTCTCCTTAATAAAAAGTAATTGAAATTAAGCTCTGCCAAAGATCGCTTGCGACTTCTAACTCATGTTTTTTTCTTTTATATTTTAAGTTCTCGCAGATAAAAATCCGTGGATCGAGGTGCCAGCAAACGGTTGCATCTTTCAGATAGTTGTTTTATATATAGATCTTGACTCGCGGTTGAAGCGATCGACTCTACAGTCGTTTAAAGCCTTTTTTTATAAAACCTGTGTTGATTGTTGAGATGAAGTTGTAACGGATCCTGCAGTAGAGGCGGGGGGTCCGATAGGACCGAGATCACTTGCGCCGGTGGATCCGCCAGTGGGCGTTGACCCCACTCCCATTGCGTTGGCAGTCTTCATGAAAAATTTCTCAAGTTTTACGATGATGTGTTTGCCGTATGTGTACTTGCGAAGACTGGCCAAATACGGTCGAATTTTATGCATCAATATTTTGCGCTGTGCTGGCTCTGCCACATCGATCATCTTTTGCACGACGTAATTGGCGTATTGGTCTTTCATCATAATATTTAACGCACTATCGACAAAAATGAAGATTAATTTTTTTTCATCGAGTTAAAGTAGGAGTGACGGGTTGTCAAGTTAATTGAAATTGTATTTTTAGTGCTATCCATTATTAAATTTTAAATTCGCCACGAGTAAAAGAATAATTTTGCTTGCATTAAATTTCGTTTAAGATCTAAATAAAATTTATTTTAAATCTCACCTGTCGTTAAAACCACAGACTTCTTCGATTAATACAGCTCTTTCCTGTCTAGTTGCATGGGTGACGCACTTTTCAACCACGTTGCTGGCAAACTTGTGTTGAGAAAGAGTCAAGACTTTTCCTCGAACGCTGTTTATAAGTTGAGCTTTGTCTTCCGGCTTGCCGTGCTCTATAAATGACAATTCAATGTTAATGCAATGTTAATCAATAAGAATGCTGCGCATATTTCACGCAAAAGGTGGTGGAGCTTGATTAATCACAAACCAAGTACGTGCTGGATGACATAGTTTCCGTATTGATCTTGTATCAGCTGGTCGGTGGCAGCGTGCAATTCCTGCAGGATACCTTGTGTCTGCTCAGGTGTGCAGTGCTCCAAAATGCGCTGGATCACCCTGCACCCGTAGGGATGGGTGCTCAGGGAGTGCACTTGACCGGCGAATGCTCCGATGACGAATTGCAAAGCTCGTGGCTCGACGCATTCGATGCATTTCTGCACGACGTGGTTGCCGTTCTGATCTTTCACGCACTTCAAAACGTGGCCGTCCAGCTCACGTACGATCTCCTGCTGCTGCTCCGGGCCGATCGACTCCAGGGCCTTCTGAATTACTCGGCATCCGTACATTTGCAAGGCCAACGGGAGAACGTGACCGCGTACCTGCAAACAATCACAACGTTTAGACGCCACCCCGCTAAACCATTTTATCCATAAATATGAATTTTAATCCTTAATCTTCAGAGACAATTAAATTTTAATCATTTCAATAATCATTTGACACGCTTTTATCATCACAAGTAGTTCGTTCATTTATTCCGGAATGTTGAGTCAATTTTTTTTTTCAAAAATTGTTTACCAAAAAAACGCGCACTTTGAAAGTAAAGTGAAATTTAAAAGGCAGAATGGTTGAATTGCAACTCAAATATTTACATACCTTTTGGGCAAGCGTTGACTTTTGTTCAGGTGTGCCGAATTCAAAGAATTTCTGGATGACATAATTTCCAAATACGTCGGTCATGAGTGAGTATGCAGAGGCAAGAATCTCCTGAAATACAAGCTGTTTTTCATTAGCCGAAGCCCGCTCGAGTTTTTGCTGAATAAAACGAGATCCATGCTGATCCTGACTGAACTCCACTATATGATTGGCAAGATCACGTAGTTGAAGGCTTGGGAATCTGTATTAAAATGGTTTTAATTAACTTTTACGTAATCGAAAATAAAATTCTATTGACGTTCGTTTCAAACGTCTTAATCGAGCTAAAAGCGCATAAAGCATGAGAAATAAAATGTTATCGTTGAAGAGACCATCAATTAATAATGAGTATTGCCGTGCTCGAAAATAAAAAATAAACCGAGCTTATGTTCAACAAGTGAATAAAGTTTAATCATATCCGGTGCATCTTTATGAAAGAAAATCGATTGTAACAATTTGTCAATCAAAATTCGTATCTGATTTAGCCGAGCGAATGCCATGCACAGTATTCGCATTGACATTTATAAAAAAAAAATAAGAACCTGTTGTTTCTAAAGTCCTCGAGCAGGCGGGATCTACCACCGGTGCTCTTGTCGCCGCCAACTCCTGCGGCACCACCACCTCTTCCTGGCTTGCCCACCAGATTCGGAAACAGAGAACTGCTGGATCCGAAGACACCATTGGTTGTGAGCGCAGGTACGGCACTGGTGCGGAATTTGGCCTCGGCTCCAGGAGCAGCAGAGACGCGGTTTGCGCCCCCGACGAGTCCCCCGAGGGAGCCGCCGATGGATGGCGGGGGCGTCAACGACAAGCCCAGAGGACTCGGTGACGCAGTCACTGTACCTGAGTTTACATTTGACCGTTTTCAATAGCTTCCCTCATTTGCGGTGGGGTTCGCGGTGGGGTTCGCGGTGGGAGAAAGATAATAATAGCGGGTGGAAGTGATTGAAAAAACGCTTCACCACAAAAAGCAACAGCTGCATAATTTTCCGTATTATTTCAAAAAATAAAACCCATTGAAAATTCTAAAATTGAAATTTCCCGGGGACGCACTCTTTTTAAGCCCATTGTGCACCGACGGCACAAGAGCGTAACGAGTTACCGTTGTCCACTTACACTGAATCAGTAAATTAGAATTTTATTATTTTAGGGTAATGATTATTGATAGAATGGATATTTCACGCTCAAGTTCTTGGTGACACAATCCACCGGGACAACTAGAGTGAAACCGTTTCGCTCTTGTTGAAATATTTAATAATAAATTTTGGAATAAGGTTCCGTGAAATTTATTTGTTTTTAATTTCCATCTAAAATTGAAGATGAGAAATAAAAATTTTAATTTATTGCGGCAACTTTTGCAAAAATTTTCATAAATAAAATAATGTGTAGAAATAATAAAGCAGCTCTGATTTTTGTAGTTCTATAGCTTTTACAATATTATATTAAAAACAATTTGAAATGATAAATAAATGGATTTTTCGAAAACAGTCTTTAAATTTTAACAATTCAATATTCTTTCAATGTGATTAAAAGTTTTAATATTTCAGTTTAATTGAAAAAAAAAGAAAAGAAAGCTAGTAATAATTAATAGTATAATTTATTATTTTCTTTTATTCATGAAAACTTGTGATTTAATAAGATAAATTTTTACAATCACATCAAAGAAGATTGAAAATGTTTATTCAACGAACAATTTTAAAATAAAGTTTCTCCCCAATATATAATTAGCTATATTAATTTTAAATAAATCGATTTTTAATGTACAAAACAGACAATATTCATAATTATATGAATACCGCAATATATGTATTATTATATGTTATTTATATAGATTTAACAGAGTGTCTAATAACCTTAAAATTATATATTTCGAGTTAAAAACAGTCTTTAATTAGCAGTAATTATCAATGAATAAATTAGTTCATTATAATCTTTATCATAAAACTAAAGTTTAAACATAAAAGACAACATAATTTAAGGGAAGAAATTTTTTTGCAAACTTTTACATCGCTATACAGTAGTAATTTACTTTACTGTTAGCATTAAATGGAATATAAAAATATTATGATTGAAGGGATAATTTACGCCTTTAATAAATTTTTAATATTAAATTTTATGTTGCAAGTGGAAAATAATATGTGTGCGCGCGCGATATACGATCTATTTGTTTAGGTACTAGACACCCCGTCCTTAATGTATGTATGTATATATATATATATATATATATATATATATATATAAAGAAATAAGTTATATTAAGTAAATATTAGTTAATTATATTTACAAGAGATTCAAGCATGGCTATACTGATATTATAAAGAAAATTTAAATTTAGTAAAAGGTACTGCAAAATTACGGCTTATTGAATTATTATAAAACTTATAAACACAATTACTAAAACTTAGAGCTACGTTAACTGAGAAGTATCGTTGTTTATTTTACAAGGATTAAAAACAAATATATAAAGTATCACTGCGGTATGCATAAATATCGTACAAAATAAAAATGAAAAAAAAAAAAAAAAACAGAACAAGACTTGTACGTAAAAAAGGACAATAAGAATCGGCATTATACGGTATAGTAACGTGCTTCGTAGTAATTCGTAGATGGGAATGCGCATATTAAATCCATTTGTTTAACATTGTGAAAGTTACTTCGGAGTAGATAAAGAAAAAGGAAGATGCCCTCACCAAGAGCGCCGTAGCTCTGCGGCCATTTTCCTCGGTTGTATTCTAAGCTGGGACTAAATGCAGAAGTGTTTCTATCGAAGGAATCCCTCCTACCAGTGGACGACGCTCCAAGACCCAAACCTATTGCATGAGGTTACGAATAATGTTTTGGCTTTCAGGACTTTCGCATGTGTAGTGACAATTAAATTAAATTAAATGGAGAAAATCAATGCATTAAAAGAGCAGACTGCTGGCAGGTTCTCTCTTTATCTTTTTAGTAGACACATTGGATTAATATTAAATGCTAGGTAAGTAATTAGGTGAATAAGATTTACAAACATTAAAATGAACGTAGATTACATATGTACAGGAAGGCCCACTTTAATATTTATGTTTAATCGTAGCGACATTTACAGGTTGGTTAGGTAAAAGAAAAAAAAAAAAATAAAAAAGTATGTATGGCAGAGCCGGGAAAGGGAGATGTAAGTAAGATGTATGAATGCACATAGACAAAAATACAAAGAGAGAGCGAGAGAGAGAGAGAGAGAGAAATAGTGCACGAGATAAAGAGGCAAAGAGAAAATGAAGGGAGATAATGAAAGATAGAGATCGGGGGAAAAAATATTTTCTGATTTTCTCATGAGAATTTGTGCTTGCACTAAAAAAAAATTATTTTTATAATTAACAAAATACATCGTTGAATCTTGCTGTTTTAATGTACGAATTTTAGTAGATAATAAAACTCTTTTAATGATTTTCATCGTCAGTACTTTTACAGTGGATAATACCATCATTCAGGAAACAGAAGTAAACGATGAAGCAACAGCGTATTATTTACTTGAATAAGTTCAAAACATGTAATCTTCACGGTTAAAACATTTTTGATGAATGCATAAAAGTTTTTTCTTTCCTTTTTTTTTCCTAAAAGCTTGTTGGATGATCAATACTTGGTACATAAGAAAAATGTAAATTTACAATATTTTTAAATTTATTCGCCATTTATTTGTTATAAAAAATCGAATATTTTATTAAAAAAAAAAAAAAATTCAACAATGAACAAGTTGTGTAGTAGTTGCTCATCAATATTTGTACATATGTTTACAGATTTGAAATGGTTTTTAAAATTTAGGTTCCAAGGGTTCAACGTCTGAAACAAGCTATAATAAAGGAACTAGAGATGTATAGAAAACGAGGAAAAGATTACTCGTTTTGAACCGATCAACGAATACCGCTTCTAAGGCTCCTTTCGCAGGCTCGATAAAAAAAAAGAAATAAACACAAAAACACACAAAAAATAAAAGTAAAAAAAGAGGACGAGCAATGATAGAATATTGTACAGCACGCAGAAGGAATGTAGATAACAAAGAGTGAGAGGCTGAGTAAGAGGGGAATGAGATTAAAGAGATAGAGAGAGATAGAGAGAGAGAGATGAATAGATAAATAGATAGATAGATAGATAGATAGATAGATAGATAGAGAGAGAGAGATAGTACGGTGAAGGGGGTGAGGTGTGGTTGGAGGTCATTGTCAAGGTGTTGGGATCTCGAAGTATACCTGTGCTCTGTAGTTGGGCCGGCGAGCCAAGAGCTCCGAGGGGCGAGCCGCCGTAGCCCAGGGCCGCTAAGCCGGCGGCCAGTCCTGAACCCTGCTGCTGGGCCTGCTGCACGGCCACCGCCTGGGCCTGGGCAACCACGGCAGCAGCACTGCACGCCGCCAGACCTGCACCACAAAAGCCCGCAGCCACCGAGCAACGCGCGATCTTAGTTATCATTGGATTGTCAGCGGTGCGCGCGCGATTCACCCCCGTCCTTCGCACACCCCAATTCAACCCCCCGTGAACAATTTATGATTTTGCATGTACGCGAGCAACTACTGTACACATCAGGAGGACGTACCTCGTCCTCTTGTGGCTTTAGTTGGAGATGACTAGTAATTTCGTTGAGAGGTACACACACGAGAATAGATAAAGTTGGAGAGGAGAGAAGTAGAGACAGAGTTCAAGAGCGAGAGAGAGACAGAAGGAGAGAGAGAGAGAGAGAGAGAAAGACAGAGCGAGAGAAAGAGAAGAGTAGGAAGGAATAGGAAGAGTCACAAAAGTCAATTATTTGAAAATAGAATTTGTACAGCATTTACAGAATATAATGTCGGGCGAGGTAGAAAAACAGGTTTTGAAGCTGAATAAAGAGACCAATGGACTTGATAAAAAAAGTGTCCAAGTGTGATTAATAAACGTGTTACTTCGAAAAAAAGGTTGTAAAATACTTTAATAATTGGCTAGAATTGCTCGCAATATTTATTATTGTTATGGCGCGATCGCCTGGCCAATGATTAAAGCATCACTGTTACACATATCGTGTGCTAGTAGTGATTAGAGGTGGCGGTGGTGGTGGTGGTGGTGGTGGTGTGCGAGGATAATAGAAAGCTGAGGTGCCTGGTGTCTTGGTCATTGGGGAACGGTGGACGAGGATAATTTAATGGGGTGAGCGAGGTGTGTTGATGGATCGTGTGAGCCTCGGCGATACGTACCCAAACACTCGCCAGGCGTGGCGTTACTGTGCGACGTCGAGGTGGCCTGACTGTAGAGGCTCGGGGGTGGCGGCGCCTGTGGCCCGGGTGGTGCTTGCGAGGGCGCCCGGTTCACCAGAACCTGGGCGGGACTAACCAGCCGCATCGGCGTGGCAGCGGAGCCGAGGCCCCGCACGCCGCCCATCACGATCGAGCCATTCTGGTCGTAGTACGCCGGTATCACCTGGTACTGGCCTTGAACCTGAGCAGAATAAAAAACGATACCTCGTGTCATTAATCGTGGAGTGGGTTAGACACTGGAAAAGAGCCGATCCACCGAAGGCGTGGCCTGGTCTATCGAACGTTTCGGACCAACTTTCACACACACTCACACACACCCGCATACCCCAAGTCTCTTGCGGATTATTCCTTTTTCACTTATTAGTTTTGTTGCATCAACTAATCAATACTTAACCACTGACGCAAATATACTTATTTTTCATTACTCCAAGCGAGTATTACATTGCGTATCTATTGTGTCCATCACAGTAGATGTTACATAAATCTTCTGGAATGCATTGGAATATATTCATAAATATTTTGAATAACCGGTATTGTCAGTTGTTTTACGATATAATATTCCTCGGGTAATTTTAAACTCTGTTTGCCACTTTATATATAAATGCCATCTAATGCGTTCGATCAGTAAAAGCAATTGTTTTTATTTATAATTAAAGTCGGCTTACGGATCGAGCTTTTTTTCACCTTTTGTAATAAGCCAATTTTTTCCCTTATAATGCACTTTAAATTAGCTTAATTGAATTTTTTCCCTGTCAAGTTGATAAAAGATATATTTAAATGATGTTGAATGGGGAAAAGACTATTGTCAGTAATACAATTAGAAGAATCAGGAAAGGATACCTTGTTCAAAATATGCGATAAAAGATTAAAATCATTTTAATTTGTATAAATTTAAATATTTAAAATTAAGCTTCAATTCTCGTGACTGGCTTCGAATAATATAAAATTACCAAAAACTGATGAAAAGAACGTAAAATGGTACTAATATATTTTACATGATTAAAATGCGCATGTAAATTTATTTTGGTTTTATATTTGCTAATGGATAATCGATATTCAAAAATATGCCATTGTGCAAAAAAAAAAAAAAAAAAAAAAAAAAAAAAAAAAAAAATATACATATTGAATTGGTACAGAGGGTCGCATTTGATTATATTTAAATCTGATAAATAGCAGGTGTTATCAAGATGATCAAAAGTTATTTTAAAAGGGGGGAACTCTTGAATATTGAGGTCACGTGAGATAAGAGGGAAAAATATGTCCTTAGATCATAAGAATAAATATAAGCGAAAATGTCTCTTGACCTCACGAGAATTTACTTATCTCTAATCCAACATAATGAGCCAATTTGAATTCAGTTTGAAAAATTAGAGGTAATATAAGCCTTGATATTCTAAATGGATTTTCAGCGTTGACTACTTGCGCAATAATTGATTTTGAATTCAGCTAGAATCTAGTTATGAAAAATAATTGTTAATAAACTAGGAACGGATGCCGGAGAAACAATTTGTGTATAATCGTGCAGGATGTATAATTTAAATTAAGCATAGTTATCTTATCGAATAATACTAATTAATTCCAGCGGTAGATATCGATAGCGAGTCCTCGAGCAAAAGTCCTCGAGCGGCCAACGAGAATAAGCGGAATGAGAAAAAAGTGGCTTAAAATATTTAGCGAAGATGTCGGCAATGGCGCGTAACATCCGCTTGGCCAACTCGTGACTGGCCCACGCCAAGGTCATTAACTTGGACTCGGCACTTACCGTTTGTGCAAGATTATTAGCGGTGTCTTGAGCGACGGCCGCAGCCGCCGCGGACGACGGTGTTAACGGTCGCCTTGGAGGTGGAGGTGCCGCTGCCTGGGGTGGCGCCTGGGGCAAAAGCCCTGCCGGGTAGACCCACGGTCCATAATAGGGTGGAACAACGGGAGGAGCCCCGGTTATCAGACTCACATAGGGTTCCTGGCCACCGATCACCGTGTACGGCGTCGCCGGAAAGTTCTGCTGTTGCTGGGCTGCCTGTTGCTGTTGTTGCTGGGCCTGGGAGGCTGCCAGGTATTGCTGTTGCTGTTGCTGCTGTTGCTGCTGCTGCTGAAGAAGTTGGAGCTGCTGGGGCGTCGCTCCTTGGGCCTGGCTTCGGAAGAGTTGCTGCAATAAAAAAACGAAACACTCTTTTTAGTTTTTCAATTCAGAAGATCTTCAGTGTCGCATTTTCCCGTTCGATTTTTCTGTATTTCCGTATTTATCGGGGTAATTTTCAGTGGTACGGGGGAAGGGAAAGAAGTCGAGGCGAACGGAGAAGCCCTACTGTGTAACGGAAACGAGGAGGCGGGATAGGGGGGAATCGCACGAAATGCGACGACAACCACGACTCCGTCGTCTAATTGCCGGAGAGCAACTTTCTCCTTTTTTCTTGCGTTTTCCTCGTGGCAGTCAGCTCTTTCCTGGCGGGCGTCAATCTCGTCACGACTGCCACCATTACTATGGATGTTCGCGGAACGCTGACTATGTGGAGCACGCGGTTTTTCCTCGGCGATGGCGTCGATGCGCGATTGGCGATGCACGCGATAGGCTGCAGGACGCACGGGCGATCGGCACCCGAGATAACGAAGGGAATTCGCAATACTTTTCCCTGCTCATCGCAGCCTCCGCGATAATGCTTGCATCTTTGAGAACGAGGCAATAATGGGACGGATCGCGCCTTGAAAGCGTTCGGATTATTCTTCGTGCCCGATCTCTCTTGGTCAATTAGCAACAATAGCATGAGCATCGCTGGCGAGGTTTCGGGATGATCATTATCGTTTGGGATGTGTACTTTTATTGGGCCAATTGCCTACTCGTGATTAAATATGCCGTCAAGGTTGATAAGCCCGGGTCTCACGGGTGGTGGGCAACTTTTTTTTTTGGAAATAATTCTTAATTGGTAGTGCGATTAGTTCCGTCGTTGGATAGGTGATTTTGCGAGTCGGAAAACTGGTATACATGATCTCAGCCAGGGTTACAGAATGTCATAACACAATACGAGTGTATTACCCGAGGCCTAGGATCTGTACCTTTTTTTTTTTTAAAGATTTGAACGAGATGTATTCCCTCTCTCTCTCTCTCTCTCTCTCTCTCTCGATCGGTCGCTGGAGGAGGGAATGTGACCGAGCAATGGCCGGAGCAGCTAAAGTCGAGGTTAAGCGACCCGCACGGTCGGGGTCAACGAACCCGAGGCGGACGTTCACCGGCAAGCGTTCGGTGTACACAAGCGGGCATGAGAGGAACGAGTGCCGCCTCTCGTGGCCGCGATCGGCCAGGAGGAACGACGACGACGACGACACGCGTGTGCACGTATACATGCTGGTGAGAGGAGCCGACGAGTCTGCGCTTCCTCGTGTCACGTCGACCCCGCCCCTCCCGGTTGGCCTTACGTGGCCAAAGGTGAGTTTCGACTATTGCTCGGTCACAAGGATTGGACTTTGGACGGCGAATCCCTTTCCCCGTGCACGTCTTCGACGTCGTTGATCCCCGGGATAGTTGCGCAATAGGTGAAGCGATCGAGCTCCAACAGGAGATTACAACACACCGAATATGTTGCGCCTGAAAGTGAGTTGTGAATTGATCCTTATTTGAGAGCGTCTCCACTCCCCGAGATGGTAATGAGTTTTCACCGTTACCCGGCGAACACTATTTCATAGTTTGGGCGATAAACATGGAAAGCAAATGCAATATGTCGGGTTTCCGGGAGGCACGTCGGATTGCACTTTCTACGGGTGAACAGGCATCACTCGTG
Source organism: Eupristina koningsbergeri (assembly GCA_018907245.1). Lineage (NCBI taxonomy): Eukaryota > Metazoa > Arthropoda > Insecta > Hymenoptera > Agaonidae > Eupristina > Eupristina koningsbergeri. Next base: position 2,137,317 of record JACCHV010002768.1, read on the forward strand.
CCATTTGTGCTAATTCTTTGGCTTATTCGGATGCTGGAGAAAAATTGGTTATAAAGCTGTGAATTTATTGGCTGGAGGGACGACGTCGAGATTAATATTTAGATTTCTTCCGTTATGTAAGAGGGGAAAAAAGCCTTTAGCGCTAAGGATGAAATTGCTCGAGTGACTGGCTTGGCTTCGTTTGGCTTGGCTTGGCTTGGCTTGGCTTGGCTTGGCTTGGCTTGGCTTGGCTTGGCTTTGCTTGGCTTTGCTTGGTTTGAGAGCTCGGTTTGCGAGAAATGATGGATTTAGAGACCGAGAGCGCTGACCTTGAATCTGCTCGAGTCTCGTGAAATTGCGTAACGTTCCTATTACGTTTTTTCTTCTCTCTGCAACTCTACGTAATATTTCCAGGTATGCAGAAAATTACATTAATAATGCAAAAATCCAAGTGGTTTTCCGACCATTACCTTTCATCGAGTAAAAGTGTATATAGAATAACAAAAAGAGCCACACGGCAGATTCGGATTCGTTAATGAAATTCATCTTAATGCTCCATTATATTAATATCATACGATTATTTCGGTTTAATATCTAGTTTAATTTCTAGAGTTATTACGCGTGTATGTGAAATAAGCGAGCGATTTCTTTGTAATGCGTGAATTAATGTGTAATAATAATGTAAAAGGTATAGGCACTTTTATTTCGTGGTAATTGAATAATGAAAGAATCATTTTACATAGAGAGAAAATTGAACGCTACATTCGTAAAAAAAGCAATTTGATGGCTTTTTTTAATTTATAAGACAATAACGTATGTTTATCTTGTATTATTAAACTGTATTACAAGAATTTTATAATGAGAAATATTTATAATAAACTTGGCTACTTATTTTTTCTTCCTTTTAATTTACTTGAAGCTTCATGCACTTGAGCAGCCTAGTTTATGCTGTGAAACATATCATTTATAAAAAAAAAAAAATGGATGTAACGAAGACGACGATCGAATACCAATTTCAGTGATAATCAAATGAATTTTTTTAATAATTAAAAATAACACTGAACTTTGGTAAATTTTGTTTACCATCATGATTAAAAACATGTTTGAATTAATTATTCACATTTACTAAAATTAATAATGAAGAAACCGTTTTCATTATTATCTATTTTATTTTATTTAAATCAATACAAACATGTAATAATCAGCAAAATAGAAATACTTGTGCGCTACATTTTAAATAAAAAATTTCCAGTATTCTTTTATCTTGACCAGTTGAAAAAGTAATATAGAATATTTTCTTATTAAGAGTGAGTAATGGCTTGGAGATGTGCCCATGTTTACCGCGATTTGAAAGTGCGTTGAAGATGAAGAGACAAGGCAGTTAACACAATTTTGGCAGGCACAGTAAGACAGGTAAGACATTGGGAACATAAAGAGAGAAGCCTGACTGTATAAGGAAAAAAGTGCAGATGGAAGTGAAGCGAGGAGGGGGAAGGAACGAGTGAGATACAGAGAGAGAGAGAGAGAGAGAGAGAGAGAGAGAGAGAGAGAGAAAGAGAGAAAAAGAAGGCAACGAAGCAGCCAGACATGCTCTCAAGCCCTCGGGGGCAACCATGCGTTTCGGTTATCAACCTCTTGACTCGCACGCTTTTGAGAGTCGAATGAGAGGGGGAAGGGGGGGGGAATCTTTGACATCTGCGGGTCTGTGTGTCGCGATTGAAAAAGCATCTGCGAGGCTCGATAAATCTCAACTCTGATGTTTCCAGCGCAAGAACTCTCGAACTCTCTTGGCACTGTCCACGTTTGCGACCTTCTTCCTCCAGAGCAAAGGTGGATTCATCGGCGATTACCCCGGCACTCGCACACCGAGCCGCACTTCCTAAAAGCGTAACTGCACGTGGGACAGGCAAAGGCAAAGCAATTGTCGGGAGCAAATTGCCGTGTCCGCTTATGCGTGCGCACTTGGAATGGGCTTTTATTTTATTTTCTTTCTGGCGGAACGCGATCGATTCGATTGTTGAACTGAAATTTCGTCGTTCCCCGGGCATTTTCGCCGTCTCCCCCCCCCTCTACCTCTCTTAAAAACTCCCGCGTTCCCGGAAAGAAGTACAGTTCTTTCGCCTATTATCGTCGTTCGCATGTTTGTTTGTTTGTTTGTTTGTTTGTTTGTTTGTTTGCGAGGGAATGCGGGGAATGTAGACTGGTAGGGCTACTGAATTGCCGAGCTCGCTCTTCCTATCCGACGCGTTTATGTTCCCTGTATTCTCGAGCCACCCCGAGGCCTTAAAATTTACAGAGCTCTAACAGCCAAGTCATTACTATCCGATCGCAGGTTTGCCACCCACCAGTCAATAAACGCGATTCGTGCGCCCGAGATATTTGCAAACAGTCGGAGAGGACGAGCATCGCACCGCTCGATCTTTGGGGAAATGTTCCAGATCGCGATCCCCAACCACCCCCACAAATCGTAAATAGCGAATCGGGGGGTGCACGAGCACGCATTAAGAAGGCCGACGATAAAAACGCCGCAGTCGTTTATCGAGTCGCGGTGTCGCGATCTCATTCGCCGTCGGTCCTAAAGGAGAAGTTACGTCGATCGATTTTCCACCTTCGCCCACCCCCACCTTCTCCCGGTGTCTTCTAATTAAGCTTTCAGTGCTCGCGAGGTCAGTCACCATCGATTAGGCGATTAGGCGATTAGGCGATTAGTCAAGACTTGCCCCTTTACCTCCGAGGTCAATCGGCATTAACCAAATGATAAAAGATTTTTCCGCTTCCTTCCCGTTCCTCGCGGCGATCGATGGGCCAACGTCGGCAAATGAATAATTCATAATAATAAGGCAGCGCGTGTAGAGATCGAGCGAACACTCGACTCGCGCGTTATCGCACGAGAGTTTTTGTCGAAAACTTTGTCAGAGAACTCGGAGAGCCGCCGTCAAGTGCGCGCGCTACTGGTACCGTTAAAAATGGCCTCCACCTCCTCGCTAACTGGACTCGAGTTTAGCACGTACGTACGAGGAGGAGCGCGTACATGGACATGCAACGGAGTCCGAGGCCGAGGAGGCGACGCGTATCGCGGATTGACGCCCCGGAAGCCCCGGACGTTCCTCGCCTCCCCGCAGATGCTGGCGCGCGTTTCGCGCGAGATTAAATGGCGCGAGCGACTCGGGAAAGTTGCCGAGGTGAACGATCCCCTCCCGGGTTTTTTGTTCGTTATCGGCTGTTTGCGTCCGCGAGTGCCGGTGCCACTGTCGACTACGACGACATTGTGTGTTCTCTTCTCCCCGAGCCGGTGCAAATAGAAAGTAGGTGACGCTCGATTACTTTTATCGGGGATTTTTTCATTTCCCAGCCCCCCCTCCCTACCTCCCTCCCACCCTCCCGACATTCGAATCCATCCATCCTGGTCGCTGTGCTTTTTCAGATGCGTGATGGATGTGCGCGCCCTTACATGGCCGAACGCAAAAAAGGTCGTCGCGAACTAATTCAGCAGGGACGGGAAGTGAGTGCGATCGGCATTAGTCGGACTGGTGCGATTGCACAGATACAAAGGCGACGGCGCCGTCGTCCTCGTCGTTGTCGGCCCGTTGCCATTGATACGCGACGCCCCGAGTAGTTAACTGGGCCGCCCGAGAACTTTATCCAATAACGTTTCCTCTCTTGATGAAATAACTTTTTCCGCGATTGGAAATGTCAGGGAGAGGGAGTAAGCAAGACGTCTGGTCGGGGTTGGGAGTACGGGTGACCGAGATCGCGCTGAATTATGAAATCCACGTAATCCGCGAGCAGCGCTGAATAAAAAGTCAGAAGCAGGATGGAAGGGGCTCGTGCACACGAGGTGCATCACTGCATCGAGAGCCGGTGGAAGGGGGCAGGGCAGACGCATCCTGATAGTCAGCCCGTTACTTAACCGCGGAGTCGAGCCGGGCACCGTTATCTCACCTGGGCGCACTCACACAAACAGCGCCAACCACGAGCAATACACACGTACCGGGGCTTGAAAAATGACTCCTCGCCAACGTTGCTCCTGCACATCCATACATACATGCATATGGAGGTATTATGTGTATCCACCCGGCGCTTTCCTCATGTTGCGCCTCTTTTTTTCTTTGCAAACGCGCCTTATTTTTTTTTTTTTTTGGTGTCTCTCCGTTCTGGAAATTCCGAGAAAGTTCATCGGATTCTCAACGGACGCATGGGAGGAGAGAGTCGAGGAGAAAGAGGAAAACAACAAAGGCCCGTGGTTTTGCGTAGGTGTCAAAATCAAAACTGGAGGTGCTGGGTCACCTTCAGCGAGATAATGGAAAATGGAAAAGCTGGCGTCGGGAGAAAAGCAAGGAAATACCGAGCGCATTGTTCCACAGCAATGGGCACGAGCATGCGGCGAAATAATTAGCGTCGAGAGGGATTGCGTCTGGTTCGCTATCACTTTTTAAAGAGTCACGATACGAATTAACGTCACGCGGGAGATTCGCTCCAAAGGAAGTTATTAATCCGGTGGAAAGCGAATAAAGCCCGTGAAATTGTTCTTGGTGAATAAGAGGTGAAAAAAAGCGAGTCAGAAAAAAATGTCGAATAGAAAATAAAAAGAGAAATGCGATGCAAATCCTTCACGTGCGGAGAATACGTGGGGGGTTTGGTCGGCCGGGACTCCAGTAGTTTCATTTGATAAGCGAATTATACGAAAGTCGATGCCAAGGAATTACATTTTATCAGAATTTACATAGAAATAATGCCCTGAAAGCGTGGCACCGCTGTGACGAGGATGACAAAAGCAGAATTGGCATCTTATTTATTTTTGCTCGTTCACCTCGCACACTTTCTACGGCCGAAAGGGAGAAAGGGGAAGGAACAAAGGCCTGGAGAAAGAGAGAAATCTTGCGGTTGAAGCGCAAAGATAATATAATGCGGCCAGCAACGACCGAGAGCGTCTGCACACACGAAGCGCAACGAGTCATAATTGAAATCCGTCGTAAAATCGCTGGACGATAACGTGGGGACGAGGAGCAAACGAGCGAACGAGCGAACGAGCGAACGAGCGAATGAGCGAACGAGCGACGCTTCCCGTTAATGCTCGGCTCGTGGGTGATGTTCCTGGAGGTAGTGGTAGTGGCGACCACTGGCTCACCACCACCACTCGTCATTTCAGCCGGGCGTACTTACACGTGCTTTTAATTAGGCGCGACGAGATCGGGCTGCTCGATTATTAGCATCAATGCCGCTACTCGTTTCTCTCTCTCTCTCTCTCTCTCTCTCTCTCTCTCTCTCTCTCTCTTGTTCCTGTGCCCTGGCGCCCGAGCCTACCACCCACGCGACGTCACACGCGGGGAATGCCAACAAGGGTCTGGTGTAGGATAACGCGACGCCCGATTAACAATAGGCATTGTACAGGTGCATAGACGCGCGCGACTCTGCACACACTCGCGCATTCGTTCGCGCGAGTGTCATGGCGCTTTCCCGTTAGCCGTTAACCTAGTTGCCGTGTTCAATTCAAAGGACGCAACCTTCCCACCGTCTCCCAGGTCGTTCTCGGCACGAAGGGTGTCGACCAAGATGTCTTCATCTATGGGTGTGGAAGGGAAGAACCCGTCGACGTCGCGTGATAAGGGCGTCCGTGCGCCGCGCCTTGATAAGGCGGCGATAGCCCTCGACGCCGCTCCAGGGACACACCCGCTTCTCTCGCTCCGTCTTTGCCGGGGGACTTTCGCATGTCCGCCGAGGGAGAGCCACCACCGAGCTTTTAGCGAAATGACCTGGAGTTTATCGTCGGATGGGCTCCTCGGGGCGCAGCAATCCGCGCGAGGTGTTTGGGTCAGGTGACGAGGGTCGGCCGCGCCAGCCTCGCCCCTTCTATTTGCGTAACCCCCGCACCCTTTTGCTCCTCGCGCTATGTGCATTGATGCATTGCGGTCGGGGGGTGGAGTGGCGGCACCGGCTGTCCGGTTGTCCGGTTGATCTGGTCGAGAGAAAAAATCAAGTTCGGAGTCTGGCCAACACTCAAAAAATAAAATGAAATTGCTTAGACGCTTGAGCTCATTCGAATGCCGCTCTTTTGACTTTTCATTTTTATGATGGCCATCTGGACGGACTAGAACTGATCGTTAAGGCTAAAGGAAAGAATGAACTCCATTTTTTCTATTTTTGTAAGGTCGGCCCCCGCCACGAGACCGCGATGCGACGGAGATAAGCCGTGCTCCACTTTTTTGAGAATTCATTACGCTTAAAGGTGAGGAGCGTGCGTAACACGCAGAAACAAAACCCATAAAGGCAAGGGGCGAGTGTACGCGTGTGTTGGTGTGTCTCGATCTGGTGTCTGCGCATGATCCAGATAACGCGTATAATTCATGACTTTTATTATTCCTCCTTCTCACATTTAACAGCCTCTAATATATTCCGCCTTTAATCACTAATTTTCTTTCATTCCTCCTGACGCACCCTTACAATGTCGGAGGAGCCTCATAAAGGCAGGTAATAAAAAGGGATTGACAAACAAGTATTTTAAGAACATTTCTCCCTATTTCCCCCCCCCGTCGCGCTCTCTCTCTCTCTCTCTCTCTCTGTCGCTTTTTTTTGTTTTGTTTTTTTTTCTTTTTTTTCTTTTAACTAAAAAAGTGTATTTCTCGAGTGGCGCACGAGCCGGTAATTCCCAACTTCTAACGATACTTGAAGTTTATTATTATTTAGCGTTTTACGCGTGCGCGATAAAAGATATGTGTATTAATCAACTGCTTTAATTTCGAATAAAATTCTCGATTTATCAAGCAATTTAACAAATGTGTATGTTTTCACAATAATATTTAATACCTTTTTTTATATGCATTTTTATTTTTAATATCATCAATCATATTTGAAAAAATATTTTTTAAATTTTTTACAATGTGTGTAATAAAATTTTTTGTTTGGCCACATTTTATTTTACAATTTTTATTAAAATGCGTTATAAAATTTAAAAAATATTATTACAAAACTGATATTTGTTACATATTAATGAAATTTTACGGATAATCCGATATAACGGTAAAAGACTAATTAAAAATCAGTGTCGTGTGAATCATGAACGTACATAATATTTGACTAAAATTATACTTTACTGACATTTATGACACAAAATATTTAAGAGGACAGATATATTTAACGAATTTTTGAAACAAGTTTCGATATAAGAATAAATTAAAAATAACATACAGGTATAAAAATAAATAAATTGAAATTAAATTTATTAAGTATTATTTTTATGAATAATACACAATTTTCATTATTTAAGAATTATTCATGGGATTCAATTCTTCTTCCTATTCTATAGCTTTATATGCTTATGATATTTGTAGAAAGCTTAAGTAAATTTTGTTCTCTATTTTTTCAAGAATTAAGCTCACGTATATTTTAACTTTATATTTTTAAACGTATTAAAAATAGTTGAAGAAAATGTCAGAAATTGGCGAGACAATAATTTTTTATATATAAAATATATATGCGGTTTTTCCAGCTACTATTAAGTCATTTTATACACATCACACACACAGGCGCGGGCGCGCGCGCACACGACGTTTTCAAATATATACATTTTTATGCTTGCGTTAAACTCATTGCAATTTCTTTAAACTATAAAAATAATAAATTATGTGCCATAAATTATTATTTTAGTATGAAAAATAAAAGTTGGAGAAATAGCATCATTACGTTGGTAGGAGTGTTTTCTAAAGCCTCTCCAAGTATGCTCCTTGAGCTATTGTTGCGAATAAAATTCCTTGCATCTTTAATCACAAGTTATCATCACTGAGAAATGAAGAATTAATGAAATTGAAGCAAAATCCTAACTCGTAGGTGATTTTGCTTTTTGCACCCATTAGTTTTCAATTTTAAATAAAATAACTATGAAACCAATCTCGTTTGAACAGCAAAGTGGTTAAGGTAATTTGATTTTTATCAGTTTTTTAATATTTGAAAAAGCATCGGTGTACTTGTCTGGCATTAACGAGCTTAAATAAGTGAAATGCAATTACGCTCAGAGGAAGAAATCGCGAGAGTTTGAAAAACAACCTAATAGTAATTTGACGTAAGCAATTTTGACCGATTAGCAATTGGATTGTACTCTCGGTACGGTAAATGTAATCCAAGTGGTCAACCTTAGCAAGGAGGAATTCCGAAAATATAGCCAAGAATAAGTCGCGAGAGATTACTCGATCAAACGAGAAAAGATCTCCTTTAAATACGCCTTTGATTTGCTTACTTACTTACCCTCACTTTTATTCTTTCTCATTTTTCCTCCCTTCTCGTTTTCCAGTGTCGCATTACTCTTGCTTGGACGAAGTCGTACGTGGGGGACGGGGTGGGGGAGAAGAGGAGAGATTGAAAATAAACCGAAGCAAGCGAGCTGAACGAAAGAGAAGCCCAACACATTCGATTAAATTCCTACTTTCCCTCCAAAAAGCTCCTATGAATTTTCACATCTAATTATAATCTTAGGAAATCCCCAAAATAAAGGACAAAGGAGACGTGCTGACATCTCCAACCCATGTTCAATCGGGTGAGAAAAGGGGAGGAAATGACTCGGGCGGACAGGCGAGTGCAAGCTGCCGTGCGAGACGAGAAATGGTCGGAAAATTCATTACAACAATGAGATTTGCTTAATGTAGCGGAACTGCCCGACTGCTTGTAATCGGGCACTACTAAGGCCAAGAAATTGCTGTAAATTTAAACGCACTTTTCAAATTAAGTTATTGAATAATGAGCGTTTAGTCTTTTTGATTTAGCGCACGCGCCGATAAAAATACAAATTGCGTTAGATTGCGGACGGTTTACTTTTATTCAAATCATTCCGCCGTTGAGGATTGACGCTGAAATTCACGCCTCAACTCGAATAACCTCGACGTAGTCTACGCGTCGCCTAATTAGCGCAATGATGCGTATATCCTGGACTTTTTTTTTTCCAAGTGACAGTCGGCAGAAACTACTTCTTTAATTTTAATAAATTTTAATAAACTTGTCGCGAGTAGGATTTATTATCGTGTCCGTCTTCCAGAATGATTTTCATTAATTTACATCACTTTCTCTCTATCTTTCCTCCCCTTTTATTTCTTTTTATTCTTTTTTTTAGCCACGATTACTCGGAGGGAGATAGAGAAGAAAAAGATAGATAGAAAGGTCGCTGCTTGATTTATTTCAATTTATTAATATAATAATCGTGCTGGCTTTTCTGTAGGAATTACGTAAAGTGAGAGCAGCGCCGATTAAAACTGCCTCGCGCCACCGACTTATCGGAGTGGTAGCGAAAACAATTAGTCACTGGTATCGATATGAGACTAACTTCCGCTCAGCCTACAATTGAAGTGAGTAGCGAGGAAAATAATATCGAAGCGAAATCACGCAAATATGCGGCCGGGCACGAGCTCACCGTGTAACAAAGTGGTGTCCCGACGCCAACAAACAAGCTGCACACGCCTACGCTCCGGTCCGTTTTCTTTTTCCCCTTTCTTATTTAACGAGCTCGAGCATCCAACAGATGGATAGGCGCGCGGCCGATGTAGGTCGGGAAGAATCCCCATTACTCGGTCCTGATTTTGTCCTCCCTTTGAGTGACGACGAACGACACCCGCGGTGACACGCGCGCCCAGGAATTTTCACCCTCGCATCCCTTGTCGAGGGATTTATCGTCATCGGGCGTAAGGGCATGTGCGAGAAGGTCGATAAGTCGACTCGCCGAACGCGAAAATTGGGGCAAAGAAGTGGAAAATTTGCTGGTGCTCGCAATTTCGTGCGTGGGCGTAGGTACACACAACGAAGCCCCCCCTCCCCCCTCTCTCTCCCCTCGCCAAGACAGACGGTTTATTAGATCAGAGTCAGCGGACGCGCGCTGTCTTTGGCGAAGGTTACGTTCTTTGCCATCGCTTCGCGCCCCCATTAATCCCGAGGTCTGACGATCGCAGCATATAGAGTTTCAGGGCCGGGGTTGCGACGATGGAGTCGCCGCCTCCGCCTCCGCCTCCGCCTCCGCTTCTACGAACAAGCTGCGCTCATTAGCGAGGATATAATGAAGGGCAGAGGTGGCGAGGCTGTTTTGCGCAGCGCTAGGGTTTCTCTATTCTCGTGGCAGGTTCTTTAAATGGCGGCGCTTTTAACGCTTTAATGATGGTAACGAACATGGAATGGTGGTATGGTGGTGGTGGTGGTGGTGGTGGTGGTGGGCCAACACACAGGAGGCGCCGTCGCAACTTTTAATTCCGGCAGAGCAAAGAGCTCCGGGGGATGGTGTGCGTGCAGCGTCGCAGGGGCGGCTCCGGTGAAAAGTTTCATGGGGGCACGAACGAAGGAGCGATTTCGCCGCGGCGTTTAACGACCGTTCCGAGCGGAATTTCATTCTCGAAATTGATCTTAAACGCGCGATTATCGTAAAAGTAGTCGCTAAATGAAAATTTAGGAGCGCCGAGGCTTATAAAGCACTCACCGGGTGCAGGGGACCGGAGCACACCCCCTCCCCCGCCAACTTCCCTTCCATCCACCGGAGCGTGATTTTACTTTTGTCGGTCTTAATTCGATAATTTTCCCTGATGGTTGACTGGAAATCGCACGACGGAGGGGGGAGGGAGGAAAGGAGCGAGGCCCGCAATTGATCGTGGGATGACAGAGCAGAAGCCATGACGATGCCATCGGGAGTCGTCGTTCCGCCGGGGATGCGGGGGCGTATGGAACGCAGAAGGAAAAATACCGCGGCCGAGTAAATTATTCTCGAGATGGTGTGTAAAGCTCGTGGAAAAGCTAAAGAGCCGGGGAAAAAGAAGTCGGTTTAGCATCGGCGAGGCGGCACACGCGTGCAAATGCAAAATTATGAACGGGCAGAGCATCTGCTAATTTATTCCGCACCAAGAGATGCGCTCCAGCTCCGTCGCCGCCAGTGTTAATGTCGAGGTTATGGCCCCCCCCCCTTATTTATGTACCCTTTACACGCCCCTCCCCCTCCCTTACAGCGGTCGGCATGCATGTACACATCTTTTTCGTTCTCCTCGTACATTACGTGACGGCTGGCTCTTGTCATTTCGTCCGACTTTTTATGCACAAGCGATTCGCACACGGCGGTATCGATCGGGTCAATACGCACAAGTGACAGCTTCTTACAGCGCCGCTCGCTGTCAAACGACCAACGAGACCTTTTGTCTTTCCTTTTATTTATCATATTTAGAGTTCAGCCCGGTTATCCAAGTTCCAAGGATTATTACCGTTTGTGGAATAATCGATTGGGAAGATTTTTTCCCAATTAAAAGACTTCAAAAGTACGAGTTGGACAAGTGCGAACGCGCTACTTTGGATTATTAGAGTTGGAGAAAAGCCTGGTAACACAAAGCCTAAAGTTAACGAAAGCCAATTGCGTAACACGCAAAATCCATTTTTCACGATGACCAAAGCGATTTTCAGGAGTCGAAGGATTAATTGGGCGCTGATAACTAAATAAATAAATAACTAACGGGCAAACGCATGGACATAATCGCAATGACGTCAATCGAGTCACGAGCCATCATTTAATCAAAAGCAATTAAAATGCTAATAAAAACATCCCAATTAAAAAATAAAACGCACCCCCTCGCCCCCGCGACGGGACTTTTCCCTGGCATCGCGCGGCCGGTTTCATTACCCGCGGGTACCAGCGCTCGAGCTTGTTTTATCGCCGCGCGTAACGCGTCGCTGCACTTGAGAGCTCTTAACTGCACCGCCTAGACTAAGTTGCACCAGCCCGCGAGCACCTCATCGTCAGGCATTTTCGCATATATAATAACGTCGCGGGACAAAAGAGAGAGAGAGAGAGAGAGAGAGAGAGAGAGACGGGGCGCGTTGACGGCACAGGGTCGACGCTATTTTTATCCTTCTTGGGCGTCTGCTCGCGCGCCCACGAAATGCGAACTCGCGATTCGCTCGTGCGGGTGTGCCAGGGAGTTTGTCTTCTTTCCCTTCGAAGGCTCGTCCCGCGCGCGTGCGTGCGTGCGTGCGTGCGTGCGTGGGAGTGCGCGTGACTCTCTTCTTGATTAGACTACATTCCAACTCGGTGCACTTTGGATAGTTAGAGAACGAGTGCGAGGGAAAGGGAGCGGGCGCGGTTTTGGGTGGCGAAGTAAATGGAAGTGCGAGAGAGAGGAGGAGAAAGCCCTTAAGGACGCTTGTAACTGACAGCTTTGGAAAAGTTATGAATTTGTCATTGGTATTTTCGATGGCTGAAATGATATCCACCGGGGCTCCGCCCCAGTCGAGCGCCGGATCAACCGACGCACGTATCGATGGCAAATTCATTATTAAGTACGTAATTCGTGGCTCGTGCAAAGAGTCGGCTATTTCGCGTGAAAACTAATATGTAGAACGCTTTCGTGCAGGTGACACGAGAGATTATTGATATTATTCGTAATCTAATTACGAACTCTGCATGCAAATGCCGGGGAATCGTTAGCAGTTTTTCCACATTCCGAGCTGTGTTACCCGATATGCTCGTGTGCAAATCCAAGTCGTGAGAGAGACACCGGAGGATAAATGAGCAGGAGTCGGAAGGGGAAGGGAAGGGGAGGGAAAGAAAAACCGCGTACCGCCTGGGTTCGATATGTTAAATTCACGAGCCGGTCGGGGGCGAAGTGCGGCAAAGGTCGCGGGCTCCGACTCGAGATGGATAGAAGTGCGGGAGTCGGCGGAAGAGGCCGTTTCCGGCGCGCGGAATACGAGCGGAAACTGCGTTCTCCCGGCGATAAGATAAGGAGAGAGAGAGAGAGAGAGAGAGAGAGGCGAGTGCTGTCTCGCTCCTTTTCCACGCGAGGAGCAAGTGCACCGAGCAGTCGCGAAACGACCCGAGGGGTCCGCCCGCCAAAGTGCATTATGACTTCTTGAGCCCCGCACTATTCGCATTGTTCCTGTTGCCTCGCTCATTGTTGAACGTCGGTCCCGTGTGGGTGCGCGAGAAAAGAACCGACGCCTCCTTTCTTCCACTTAACCAACGTCCAGCAATTTGCAATTTGGCAAAAGAGGCCCGAGTGTCTCTCTCTGCCGTGGTGTGCTCGCGTCCCTCGAATGCGATAATAAAAGAGACGAGCGTCAGCGCTTGGTCAACCTGCATTTTTCCAGGGCGAGGGGGCCGGCAACGACACCCGAGACAGCCACAGCCACAGACACACGCACACTTTTCCTCTCTCTTTCTCGCTCTCACTCTCTTCGTCGTCCCCTGTCCTCGCCTTTCAACGCGCGCTCGAGCTTGCAGCGCGATTTCGTTTACCTAAGCGTAATGGCGATGCGCTTATTATGAGCCGAGCGCGGTCTTTTGTTTTAGAAAGCAGGCGGGCCGGCAGGCAGCTAACCGGGGCTTTGACGGGGAAGAGAGAGAGAGGGAGAGAGAGGGAGAGAGAGCGAGACGAAGAATCGTTGTGTGGAGAGGTGCGAGCGTATCGAAGAAACGCGATAACTATTTATATGCACGGTTCGCCCGTGAAAATATCGGAGGTGCGCGTTTCGGGCGTCGGAGGCGTTTCGTCCGGACGAGGATTTATTTTTATTTTTATTCCTCGGGCTGCTGTTGCTCCGGTGGCGTTTAGTTTTTCGCGTGTCTTGCAGTCACCATCCGAGTCAGCGGTAATGCGAGTGCGTCGCGGTAACGAGAAACTCATCGGCAATTTAATAAATCCCCGGTAAGACAAGCCAGCCACCAAGCCACGAGCTCACAAGACCGAATCTCTTTTACTCTGTTACTCTTTTACTCTTTTACTTACTCCAACATCCTACTCTTATTATAGCTCGTCATGGATTTGGTATTACTTCTCAACGGTAGAATAATTTGTTTAACGAGCAATTTTCATGAAACGCATGATAAATTAATTTATTCTCCGCGGCGAGATATATCTTCCTTGCAGGAGGTAACCGCCAGAGTCTTGAGTAAGTAATTGAGATATCCGAAGGAGGAACTAACTAATGACTTTAAAGCCCGCACGCACTTGATTTCAAAATTGAGTTGCAATGTTTTTTTTTGTTAATAATGACAGGGTGAAATTTCAATTTTAATAACAATTGATGAAGCTTAAGCTTCTGTTCGTGCCTTTCGCCTCGGCTCTCTTATTCCCCCGATCGACTGACAATCAAATTAAAAAAATATTCGCGAAAATTGCGCTCTTCAATTATGCCCAGAGTCGAGTGTGCAATTTTAAAGCGAAAAATAAAGTTTAACGCAATATGAAGAATATGTTCTAATAACAAATTTAACTACAAATTTAACGGGGAAATTACTCTGTATATGAAGGAATTTTGCATTATGGCATTAAATTTGAATAGCGCTATTACATAGTGCATATTAACTCGGGGCTTGTTGCTCGACTTAACATTGAGTAGAACTGTAACGCATAACCTCGTTCGCGTATCGTTGCCAACCTATAGAGCCTCACTTTTCGATCAACAATAATCCCGAATCTTTCTTGTTTAAGCGTTAAAAAATCCGTCTCCCATTCATTATGAAAAGGTCAAAGAGTTAAATCAGGTGTAGAGTCGAGCCGATGTAAGCCACGAGTAGGCACTCATTTTTCTTGCACCTCAAAGCAATTTTGTTGTTTGTTTATTAAACTTTCTTCTTTTAATTAAACAATTGCTCTTTGATCTACCTTTCGTAACCACTCTTCTACACCGAGTGCGGTAAAACATGAAATTTAGGTTAAAATATAAATAATTAATTTCAACGGGAAAAATCGAAGCGAATGCAGGGTTAAAAGAAATTAATGCAAAATTTGCACAACACCTTGACCTCGTATCAATATGCTTTTACTCTTTGGAGTAAAAAAATTCGATTGATTGATACAATTCAAATGAAAATATGCTCGACTAAATCTAAGGTTTCATGCCTGCGTAGGCACACCACATCACAAAGGGAAAGAAAATAAAGAAATTTCGTAAAAATGAACATTATGCATAAATCCTACGATAGCCATATCTGGTAATAGTCTGCGATAATATCAGCTTATCGCTCGACACAAAGTGTTAAAATAACAATTTTTAAGTTATTTAATGCAAAATGTAACCTACTTCCCTAAATTTATTATCGTTCATTTTCTACTTTTTTTCTTTTTTTTTAATTTTTTACATCTGCAAGTAGAAGGCAAGTATCGTATCGGAAAACTCGCCATTTTTCACAAGCAACCCCGTTGAACTCGATAAAAATTTATCTCGGTCAATCATCAACAAGTAATAAAACATCATAATAATATTCTGACTGTGGCGGAGCGTCCGGTAATTTTCAGCCCGAAATATATATAAAAAAAAAAAAAAAAAAAAAAAAAATGTATTGCACGTGAAACAAAGGATATGCGAAAAGCGGCATTTCCCAATCGATACGCGTGCGAGGTGGTGGTCTAGGTTTTAAGATAGGAATTTCCACACGCACACAAGCACAATTTGTCCGTCGGGGCATAAATTATCGAAATGAGATCCTCCTCGCAATCCTCCAGAGCCCGTCTTCCCAATCCGCGTGCAAATCCGATACTCGGTGGCGCAGCCCCGAAAGCAATTAAATCCCAACCGATCAAAGGGGATGGAAATTCCCGTGCTCCGCGACTGACTTGACAAGCGACAGCAAAAGAGTTGGAAAAGGTCTTTAGCCTCCGGAGTCGATGTTCTGGTGGGGATCGCACACATCCGTCACGACATACTCGTCGTCGTCGTCCGCTTCGTCCTCTTTGGACCGGGAATTTGCCGTTGGCGTGGCTTGCAACGGTAGATACGTACGTGACGTATAATACCGCGGTGCCCTGTCATGCCCCGATGCCATGTGCGCCGAACGGTCCAGGATGATTCCAGGGAGAGAGCATCGCGATTGTCTCGCGTGCGTCCCGGGTAATTACCCAGTGAACAGACTCACGACTCCAGTAGTTTTCCTCCTCCAACACCCACTCTCTCGCGGATACTCGTGCTCGTTATATCGCTTAATAGTCCCCCCCTCACCCTTTATCCGACTGACTCCCCGAGCTGCGGTGTCTAGCCCTAATCACGCCAGAAATGCGTTGCGAGGTGCCGCATTCTTCCGAGCTATGCAACCGGAAAATAGAAATTGCGAGCTTTGGCTTGATATAAATTAAAAGTGGACCGCGGTCTCGTCGACATCTGATATTCTTTTGTATTTTCCATTAAAAAATTGAATTTAATCATCGGCAACAAATTTTATTTATACAAATTTTCGTTGAAAATGCAATTTAAGCAGAACGTGATATCATGTTTTTATTTTTGAATAATATAATACCTAAGCAATAATTTAATTTTTGGTAATTTAGCAGATGCAGCATAAAATGTGGTGTAAATATTTCTGTCTCATTGGACTTTTTTGTGGGTAAAATTTTGTTGAGTAACATGTATAATTTTTTCAATAACTAATCATCGAAAATCGTTAAATAATTTCATTATTCTGGTTAATATTGCAAGCAGGAGAATTTAAAACATTATAACAAAACATCTCCCTGACCTCTTTTTATTCTGTCTAGTATATCAATTCTTTCAAAGGGCTAAATATCCAAGGTTATAAATGGCGCATACAAACAATTAAATTAATATTCAAAAGGATTGTCAATGGATAATGTGAAAACAAACTGACGAACGTGTGCACATGTAGTGAACATTCGATGCTATTCAGCTTCCTGGTGAAAGAAGCTAAAGGCTCGAGACAAACGCAGAAGCCTGGCTCGTGCAAAAAAAAAAAAAAAAAATGGCAAACTCCCGACGATACCATGTTCAGGGGCAGGGGGCAGAGGAGTTAGGGGTTGTTGATGCCTTTCAACGCTGGGAAAGCTGGGTCGTAGCATCGGCTTCGAGACAAGTAGGCATTATGTCGCAAGCCATCGGAATCGGAAACTGAAAAGTTTCGGAGCCTCGCCTATCTCTCGCGCCACACCGAGGGAGAGTAAGAGAGAGATAGATAGAGAGAGAGAGAGAGAGAGAGAGAGAGAGAGAGAGAGAGAGAGAGCGAGAGCGAGTGAGAAAAAGTTAGTGAGGGAATGGAGAGAAATGTACGGTGGCGAGAGGACGAGTTTTCTAGAGTGATCAATGGCGCATCAGACAATGGCTCCGGGCGTCTCTATTCTCCGGGCAGCGGTGAGGCAAAGAGAGGTTGCCACTTGTCTGAGAGGGAAAGAGGAGGGCGAGAGGGACTAGTGCGGACGAATAGACTCGTCACGTCCCGAGATGTTCGCCTCGAGAGCCGCTCTCCTTATTCTTGACACCTTCATTCGTAACTTCCAATTGGCAGTACGGCTCGTTGATTTTATTTCGTTTGGCGCTTGTCGCTTGTCGCTTGGCGCTTGGCGCTTGGCGCTTGGCGCGAGATGCAAAAACGCGTGCGCTTATTCAATTAGACGGATGCGGCGGGACTCAATTGGCGCTCGCATCTCGGTATCATCGCGCGAGTCGAGCGACTTTATGATTAGGCGACTTGTTTGCGATCGCAGAGCGAAAAATTCTCCGGCTCCGGAAGAACGGCAACAACCGTTGTTGATGCACTGCCAATCCGCGCAATGGCAATTTGTTGCCAGGGCACGTGTGCACACAAATTTTAAATGCAATCAAAAGATAAACGGCCGAATCAGACGTGATTGTTTACTTTAATTAAGGAGCTTGTAAAATCCATTCATAGGATAAATGATAAATAAATTTGGCGAAATGTGAAATCATCACGCATTCCTATGGCTACCGAGCGGTGCATTACGAGGTCGTTGATCCAGAGTCACTGAATTTCAGTGAATTACAATTAGCAGAATTATGAATTTGTGACGGTACTCGATTTAAAACAAAAACAAAAAATTCCATGCTTTTGTTGAAGATAGGATAATGGCAATTGGTGCGGTCGTGTAATTAGAAGATGGCTATTACTCAACAATATTGATTCCCATCACACGAAACTTAACTCTTCAAATCAAGTTATTAATTTTGAAGTGTTTGTGTTTTCCGTTGCGGTCAAAGCACCAATTACCACAAGAGAGGAAAAGAGAAACACAAAAGCGTGTATAAACACAAGATTGCACGCGATGATGAATCTCTCAATATTAAATACAGTAATTAAAAAAGGTGGAGACGCTGAAAAAAGTTCGATGCCGGAGAGCCGCTAGTAAAAAAAAAGTACGAAGGTGAAGAGGAAGAGGTATGGTATGAGTCGAAGGCAGAAGATTCATGTGGTCTTCCCCCCCCCCGGTTATCAGCCCTTTCGATCTATGAAATTATCGATCCGACGAAATAATCGGGCGGCGGCGAGGGTAGCTAGTGCACATACATCAAAAGTCGCGATTCAAGACGCCAGGGCTGTCCCTCATCCCTCGGCCTCGACTGCGAGTTAAGAGCGGTGCTGCGGAATCCATGAAAAAATGAGGATCACGACGAGAGAGGAAAAGAGGGGCCCAGGGAGGAAAGTACGGAGAAGAGAAAGAGATAGAGCGACTCCTGAGAACTCCGTGGCTGCACTCGAGAGAGGGAGAGGATCCGGCTCTCGGCGGCGACGATCGGGGCTACTTCTTTACAACCGAGTAGTAACTTGCCAGGGCAACGGTACATCCGTATACACAAGACGCATACGTCCACACGCCGGAGGCCAGCTTTCCTCCCCTCACCCCCCTTCTTTCCGGCGTAAGTAAAGCCCGAGGAGAGCCATAACGCGCATTCCAGGCGCACGGGAGGCCCGAAAGAGAAAGAGAGACAGAGCAACGTGCGCCCTTTTCCCAGCTAGACTTTTTCACGCTTTTCCATTTCCTTCATCGCCGCCCCTGCTTAGCCCTCCGTCCCTTTCATTCTTCATCTACCTTCGTAATTCGGGGCTCGAGAGCCGCATTCCCGTGCTCATTATCATTGCGCAACACCGGTGGAGTTTGGGCGAGTGTGTGTGTGCGTGTGTGTGGTGGGGGGGGGAGGAGGAGGAGGGAGGAGAACACTCGCTCATTACACAAAGGGCGCGAAACCAGCCCACGACATCGATCCGTTTATTAACCCATTAATTAATCACTCCGCTAACGAGTCTTCCGAAAGAAGGAGAAGAGGCTTGTCCCAACGTGGAGGTGCAGCACCCGGGTCATTATTTATTATAAATTTTGTCAACGAGCATCCGATCGGAATCCGATCGTTATCCGCAGTATTCATCTCGAAAAATCACGTTGCGCTCCTCTCGGCGCACGAGTGCGTCGTCGCCTCGAGGACGACATTCGACTCGCGCGAGTCGATCGATAAAGCGCGATGATAAAGTGAAATGTAGCATCACTGGATGACGTTGCGGGTGCTCGCGCGTGTGGCACTGCGTGGGTGGCACACTCCCGGTTAATGCGTCCAGCACGTCATCGCCGAGGACGCGGCTGACATCCTCCCGGAGAGAGAGAGAGAGGGGGGGAGGAGGAGAGACTTTTCGCAACGCGCGACTTTCAGCCTTTTGGTTATTGCGGTGATTTATGGAAATTGGCAAACGGCTATTGTTGAATAAGTAACCGATGCTTTTTCAAGTCGCTCTTTAAAATATGTATGAGCGTGGTAAGAGTCTAGACGCGAGGTTTAACTCGCATTAAGTAAAAATGTTTCGCCTGCACAATTTGCGAGCCGCATGAAAATCAATGATGTGCCCAGGATTTAATACACGAGATGTACGTACGTAATCGTAACTATTAATTCACTTGCGTAAACTTTTAATGCACACGCCCATGTGTGCACATGTGTGTCTTTGGATGTAAAGCTACTTTTAAAACTTGATAAATGTTTAATTCGAGCTCAAGCGTGTAATGGTTTACCGGCGTACAAGAACATATTTGTGTCAAGAGTTACACAGATATGATAATACCGAACATACCTGTGTGTTCTGTTAATTTTCATAATTTTTTCTTTTTTTTTCCCATTTTTAACTGATATTGCTACTGAGCTACTAGTGAAAAGTACCGTTTCTTTCTCAGACATTCATTACGCAAGAAAGACTAATTCTGGTATTGGAATACTCAAATGTATACTTAAACTTCATTATTTATTCGACGAGAGATACTTTATTTTGTACGAATCTACACATTTTTAAACATACTCTTACGGTACTAAAGCAACCGATATTGTACAAAGAGTTTTAGTTATCTCATTAAAATTTATTTAAAAAATTAATTAAAATCACGTTAAACTTCCCCCTTTTAAAGTTCATCAAAATCATTAGAGGCATAACAATTTTCTTGAAAATAAATATTGAAAAGTTACACAAAATTGTTTGTAATATATATACACCTTTTTCTCAGAACATCATCTTTTTAAAGTTTTTGTTCTATTTTATCATCTTAAAGTAATTTTTCCTACTTTAACGCTCCTGTCTGGAAAAATTTAATTTTTAAAAAACACTCAGTGTATTAAAATGAGAAAACAGCAAAAAATTGCAGAAAAAACTTTGAACTTGCAATAAATACAGAAACATTTTACCTAAAATGTGTGTTATAGATGATAGATAAAGATTTTAACCATAACATTTTTTCAAAAGAAAAATAACTTTTAAATGCGCAAAGATGCCAATTCAATTCATTTGATATTTAAACCCTTTTATTCATCATGATTCACGAGATGTATCATACTGTACTATGGACATTATAGATTGTTCACATTATTTATAAATAATGTAGCGTCTAAAAATATTAATGAAATCATATTTAAAAGTGTAATATTATTTTCAAATAATTACAAGAGTTTTTACAATGAAATAGTCATAAATATTTATCTCTGCAAATTTTATTATCTTATTTTGGTTTAGCGAATCAGAATTAGAGATTCGTTAAAAAAGAAATCTACTAAGATAAGTGATATTTTATTCACTTTCGCGGTAAATCTCACTTTGCACATATATCAACAGGTAGATCTTATTTTAAAAAATAATTTTACGGTAAAAGTTGCTTTCCGATTCAAGGCATGTATTGCAGAGTCGTTTTGCGTCTTTGCTTTTACCAAAAATAAATCCTTATAAAATGAAAAAGGACGCAGTGAAAAGGAGCAATATTTCTCGGCGTCTTAATTCCAGGTATTTATTTTGAGTGTGGCATACAAAGTCCGCCCGTCTCTCTCGCGGAGGTTTAGAAACGTTTAGAAATCGTGTGTATGTATAAACCATTAAAAAAATCTGAAAAAACTTGGTATTTATATTTTCAAACCGGCCTCTATGAACGGTATCAACATTTTTTAGGCGCTTAGGTTAGGCTGCGAGGAGTTGAAATCCAGAGATTGGGAGCTGCTCGAAAAAAAAAAGACAAGAAAGGCTAGGTCCAACGAAAATCAGCCGAAACGAGGCAACGATGCGATGCTGATATGAATAGCAAAGTTGGTCTTCAAAGTCCTTCCTACCCAATACATAATCAATTCGAGTGCTCGCCACTCTCAGCCTTGCGACAAAAGCCCGAGAGTTGCGAGGCAATTTTATCGGTCTCGGGCACCCTAGACGACCCCGATAGGTCCAGTTGTCTGTCTGCCTGGCAAACTCTCGAGGAAGCGCAACTGGAGAACTGGCCTCGACGGAAAAGGGCTCCCCTCCCACCAAATTGAGATAAGGGCGAAGGGGGGAAGGAAAGAGGAAAAGTTGGGCGTCGCTTTCAACAAGTGTAGGAGTGCGCGCGTTCTCGTGGAATAAAACCGGCGCCTACTCCCTCGAGCACGTCTGCGTGCCTCCTTTGCGGGTCGGGAAAGTCACGTGATAATTAAATCTTGAGGGGCCAAGGAGACGCGCACACAGAGCTGGGCTTTTTCCATATCCCCCGGCCCCGCCTGGACCGAGTAATTTGTGCTAATTAACAAAGAATTTTATCATTATAATTATCGAAGAGTTTCTTCCCCGAGAGTGTGCGGTTGGGCCGCGAGGAGGACACGTTTAGCCTTCGAGTGTGTGGTCTCGTTCCCGTTCCGTTCTCGCTTTCTTAAACCCAACTTTTGTTGGTGCTCGCACGCTAATAAACGCGAGAGCCGAATGAAATTTGAAATTTGAATTTCCGTTAAGAGCTGCCAGCCTCTCTGAACCCCAGAGGAGAAGACAAAGAGAATCTGAGAAACATGATCTCTTAAAATATAATTCGTGCTTCTCAATGGAAATTAATATAGCCCGTTATCGGCCACCTTCCTCTGACAGAAGAAATAAGAAACCTAATTTGAAAATTGTCGCCGTTAATCTCGTGCGCTGAATTTATTGAGTTCGAATGCAACTGCTGACGAGGGCTCACTCAACCACTCACCAGTCATTGACAGTAAAACGATACTCATAAATACTGAGTCGGAGGGCCGGAGAAGCGGTATCACTGCAACACTTTTCGATTGGAGCGAGGCGAGCGAGCGAGGGGAGTGAGAAAAGGATGGGAGGATGCACGACATACCGCTTGTGCGCGTGCACACGCACACACACACAAAATAAAGCACAGAGGAGTAGTTTAGCGTTACAAGCGGCAGGATCCGATCCACTCGAGAGCAAAGAGACAACCACGAGGAGAATTGGAGGTGCGAAGAAGCTCCCCATCGCCGACTAAAATTCCAATTTTCCCTCCCTCGGATCGTCATGTAGCGCACGTTCGTGCTTACCTTTCGTAATGTGCCTATAGAAGGCATATCGTGTATGAGCGACGGAGACGACCCGAGTGATCGATTTTAAGTGGGTTGGAGCTACTTAGCCCTACATAACCTGTAACAACTCGCGGAAAGCCAGACACGTACGCGTGCTTTCTTTCCTCTTTCCTCCTTCCTCCTTCCTCCTTCCTCCGTCCTCCTTCCTCCAGCCACCCTCCGACCCGCATACCCACACAGCACAAAGCGAAACAGCCCCACACCCACACAGCCGTGTACTCCATTTTTTCATCTCTACCCCCCCCCCATGCCTTCGATCGTCGTGCAGTGCCCGAGCGTGTTATTGCTCTTGTCGAGCCTCCATTTGATATCCACACGTAGCTCCGCTCCGGTCGGTAGGCGCAAGGTCAGTTTATCCGAATCATCGGATTGTCTGTGATCAAAAACGAATTATCCCGGACGAGAAGAGTTCAATTGCCAGTGATACACAGCTGATATTTGCATGCACTCGGTTGAGAAATAAATTCACACCGACCCGACACGCCAAGGTTTGCAGAGGAATAATATTGCCGCGTTAAAGCGTAACGGTACGTTGTCGGTCGAACTTGATACTTTTTTCAAGCCAACCAAACTCAAAAGAAATATTTAAAATCCTCCTCTCTATGGACACTGATATTAAAAATAAATATTGACTTTCATTGGCATTCGTATTTGCGCTCATTAATAAAACACAGCTATTTTAGCTCGGCCTCTGCTTATCTACTTTTTATATACAAATTCATTCCAATTTGTAAGCTTTTGCAGACTAACTGGCTGGATTTGGCCTGCGAGTTAACCGCGAGATTTTTAAGCAAACTCTCTATGAGTTTGATTCAGCTTAGCGTGACAGAGATTGAAAATCCCGGCGAAAAATCTATCATCGCGTCCAAGACTTTTGCATGATAAATCAAATCGAATTTATATTCAATCTGTTCCGCACTGCATAACTGAAAGTGTGAAAAAACATATGCAAATTTCGTGTACATTAACACTAGCACCAACGTGTAATGCCTTTTTATATTAAGGCTCGATGGATGTTTCCAATTTCTTTACATCGCATCGATTATTCCGCGCGATGTGCACACAAATTTTCCTTTTTCCTCTTTTGTACACCGTGTTAAAAAAATAAGTAAACACAGGTCATGTAAAACGAAGGCGCGTAATCCTCATTAGAATAACAAGGATGTTGCCTTGCGGATTTTTCTAGCTGCCGCATCAGCAGCGATTTCTTTATCTATAACCTAAACGTGCCCCCAGCGGGGAAATTTGCAGCGAAATCGACGGTTTCAAAGACGCGAGGGAGCTTTTCACAGCATTAAAAAAAAAAAAAAAAAAAAAAAAGAAAAGAAGGAAAAGAAATAAGGAAAAGAGAAAAGAGGAGGAAAAAGCGTATAAATAAAAATAAGGCAGCAGCGGAAAAGCCTGCACACCATGGAGCACGAGGCAAGCATCGAATGAAAGCCCTTCGCCGGCGCTCCAGCATCCAGCATCCTCCTATCTCTCGTTTGCATCTACCCTGCGAAACCGAGCCCGAAACCCCCGTGAAAAATAGGTGCACGTGTGTATGGGTGGAGGAGCGAGCCCCGGCACAAAGACGCTGAGATGAGCCTCGGCCAACAGGACGCCACCTCCCCTCCCCCTCCGGCCCTTTTTTTGTTTTATTTTTTCTCATTCGCAGCTCGCCTGTCGCGTCTAACGGTCCACGCGACGAGCCTCGAGCGGCTCTTGGTGGCGCCTCGTGAAATGCCGGGCGCGGCGGCGGGGGAGGGGGAGAAGGGAGTGAATCGAGTTTACTTTGCGGAAGTTTGGGGATCGGCGGGCGAGATCGGGACTATCATCATGTCGATAATGAGTTTTGGGGTTGTAGTGCCAGGGAGTTCGGGACCGCGCAATTTTATTACGGGGATAGTTTATCGCGGTTGTCAATTTCGGGTGCCCCCGACGACCCCGGCCCTCCATATCGAGACGCGGCTTTATATTGATTAGTATTAGCGGAATGTTGAGTAGTGTAGTGTAGTGTAGTGTAGTGTAGTGTAGTGTCGTGTTCCCGACGACCGCCACGGCAGTTTTATATTAACGGGATTTTGCTTGGCATCGGACTTTTCTCATTAGGAGCTCGTTGAAATGAGATGGAATTCGGTGGGAGTCGGGCAGACGTGGAGGAGGATCGCCCTCGCGCTCGATATGCGCGAAAACAAAGAAGAAAGAGAGAGTAAATGAATAATTAGCTGCCAGGAGCGCGTGTGACTGATTGCGGAGGTCAGCAGTCAGGCAACTTTTTTCCCTTTTGTTTTTGTGCCTTTGCGCGAAAATGAAAATTTAAATGCGTGTGAGACTCTCAAAGCGCGTGTGCGTGCGTAACGCACGTTCTTGCATTTTGCTCAACACTTTATGGCTCTTTGCGTCAATGCTAAAGTACGGATATAAAACGCGAATGTAAGGATGGCTCACAACGAATAAAATGTTGACGTTATTGCGGATGGGAGGGAGGTCCTGTCCCCCTTTTAATTGAACGAAACTTAAAAGCATGTTCGCAAAATCAGTTTCATTTTCTAGCCTTTAAATGTTATCTCGTCAAATTTTATGGTTATTTCAGTATATCAATGACGATAAAATTGTAGCATTGGCATGTCGATAACGCGAGCCTCTGCCACGGGTTTGCCACAATAATGCCCTAATAATTATAATGAACACATTATGCATTTATTTCGCCAAGCTACATTTTACAACAGCTTTTCGACAACCTCGTCGCTGTTTTATACATTCAAAACAGCTTCTTTTTTTTTTTTATCTCCAATCCATAAAGTCTCCACTCTCATTCCGAGCCCCAATGATCCCAAAAATTAAAAAGAAAAAGAAAAAATAATCATTATCAAAAATTCGAGTGAAATGAGATTTATTATGATCGATTAGCCGGGGCATGGGGATTTCTTCGATGCATCACCGGGATTAGCGCGGATCTGTCAGGATTTCGTCCCCCAAGTCGCAAATTTTTTTAGCGTATTGCGAAAGAGTTGAGAAACTTTTACCGTGTCTCGACACCGTTGCGAAAATTTAAATACGCGGAGGAGAGGCAGAGTAGAAAAAAGAATATTACGTATTACGAATGGAAGGAATATTCATAGTGGCCTCGCGTTCCGAAAAAAGCGTGTATTTGAAAAGCCGAACCCGTGATTACACGAGGCACTTTTATCGCAAAATGTTATTACCCGTAAAGCGTGCGTTACGTCTTTAGGAAAAGCGTAAAAGGAACAACGCAAAAGAAAGAAAAAAAAAAAAAAAAAAAGAAAAAAGAGAGAAATGAAAAAAGCGGAAAATGCTGGAAGCGCACTGGATGTATCGCGAGACTCCGCCGTCGAGTTGGCGCAAACAACAGTTTTCCTCGAGGATTCCTGCATACCTTGTCAGCTGCGAGCCTGGCAACCAGGGCCTCCTTCAAGGGTCCCAGCCAGTTATGGGCCCCGACGAACCGCTTGTTCAGGAGCTTCGTGTGCGGCGCGACCTGCGCGTAAACGGTTTCGAGCTCGAGCACGACCATCGCGTCCCGGTCGCTAGCCTCGGGCTCCAGGTGCTCGGCCGACAGCCAAGGGCTGCGCCACGTATACTCTCTTGGGGCTCCTCCTCGTAGCCTTCGGCTACGTCGACGCCCGGTGACGGGACTCCATCAACGTGGCTCGATACCGTCAGTATTCTCGTCGTCGCGCCCTGGGAGCCTTTCTTCTCTCGCGACCGTCAGTCGAGGACCGTCGCTCTCATCCCCGTGCGCGCAGTTGGGGTCAACGATTCCTCGTGTCGGCCGAGGTACTCCACGGGACACCGCGATCGCCGATCATGGCCAGCCACGAACCTTCGACCTTGGAACCGCTCGGTCGCACCGGTCACACGCGCTCGGTCGCACTGGCAGGCAAGACGAATGGTGCTGGCTTGGCTGGTGCCGCGCGCTCAGCAAGGACTGCCGTGTGGATGGGCGGTCGGGAACTGACTGCTCTAGAGCGGCGGCGGCAAGGCAGGCGGAGGTGGTGGCGGTGTTGGCGGCGCGACGACGACGGCAGCGGCGGCGGTGGCGGCGGCCTCTTCTCCTCGCGCTCGTCCACGGTCCACGCGCTGGCTTTTAGTTGAGTGACGCGTACACCTCTTTCTTTCTCTCTCTCTCTCTCTCTCTCTCTCCCTTTCTCCCGTTCTGCCTGCCTCTTTCTTCGCGCCGCCGACACCGGCCTCCCCGAGGACGAGGCGTCACACGGGGTACGGCGCATCGCTGTCATCGCGAGGGAGCAGGGAACATTTTCTTCCTCGGAAAATGAGGAGGAAAGCGAGGCGAAAAAAGGTAGCCGTGTGTGCGCGTAATTCCTTTTCCATCCAGCGCTATCTTTTTGCTCTTTGCCTCCTCCTCCTCCTCCTCCTCCTCCTCCTGCCCCCTTGTGCTCTTTCCACCGCACACTGACGCACACACACGCGCTCACTTGCGCGCGCAGAAAAGCCGACACGCGGTGTTGAGTTGCTCCCTCCGAGTTATTTTTAATAACGAAGTAAAGCGATAAGAAACAACAACGCCGCCGACGCCGACGCCGACACCGCTCGGAGCTACTTTTTTCCGGCACGGTTTTCCCGGCAGAATTAAACAGTGCGTGCATGGGAAAGCTTTGTATTATTCGCTCCGAGTTAAAGTGCTCATGAGCTGCGGTTCGAAACTTTGAAGGAGTATCTCTTGTTGCCAGCAGCCTCCTGGGTGTCGGTGTGCTCGGGGTCGTTGTGTTGTTCCTCTTGTCTCCGTGTACGCACCCCATGTGCTTTAGTAATTTCAACGACCTTTATCGACGAAGTAACGGTTTATTATGAGTGCACACTTCTTAAGAGCGGCGATTAAGTAATTCGCATGAGCGGATGCTCGTTAAGAGGAGATTCTAAGCTCGCCGCGTGTGCGCGTGTGCGTGTGTGCGTGCGAGCGAGTGAGCGCAATAAGCCGAGCCCCGAATATCTCTCGCGCGAAAATTTTGCACGCTGATGACACTCGGAGATTAAAGGTTTTCAAGCTGGAAACTCGAGAGTCGAGACGCGCTCCACCATTTCTAAACGCTCAAAAGTTTTAATATTAACAAACAGCGAAGAGAGCGCGACTCCTCTCTTCTCATGCGATTTACGAAATTAAAAATACGGACAATGCGCGCCAAACGCTATCAACGCTTAATGCACGGTATAAATTATCTTGAAAGGGGCTTTTGAAAAACATAATGTCCTTCTTTCTTCTTTTCACCTTTACACTCCTTTACCTTCGCTTTGGCTTATTTGTCCTCCTCAGACAACGCTAATTAGATGTATTGCCGTGAATACTTGAGCTAAGACCGGCCGTTCGCCGCGATTTTTCCCCCAAAAACACTTAGGCTTTTCAAAAAACATTTTATTCCGCAAATGCATGAAACATTAAGAAACATTCCAGGGCGTTGAAGGCCGGCTCACTCGGCTTTCCATTGCTCCAGAGAGAGGCTTTTTAGTCCTTGAAGAGACTGGTTCCTTTAGAATTAAACTTAATGCTGGATTCCGACGAAAGCAAGGAAGGCATTCGTCCGGCATTCCTCTATCCCTATGAATAATTTACTTTCGATCAGCGACAAAACCCCAGTCGTTCACTTAGTTCCATGGGCAACCTGTTCTCTTGGCTCCCTGTCCTTTAAATCCGGGCGTAGAGTTGCTCGAGCTGGACAAGAGTGGCTCCCATCGTGTCCATCGGATTCATGGGACTCTGCACTCGACGCCGCAACTCACCCGATTAATCGAACATAGATCCAAGATGTCTTTTTTCCCCGGCACTGCTACCTTTGCCGGAAAGAGATGGAAAAGAGCAGGGAAGGAGGAAGGAGGAAGGGCGGGGGGGGGAAGAGAGACAACCTGGGGAAACGCCGCTGGAAAGGGTCTCGGCTCACCCGCAAACGCATGCGAATCCTCCCGTCTGTCTTGGTCGTTCCTTATCGGGGTTGGCACAAGCGAGCTCGGGGAAAAAGTGGCATCGGATTTTTTTCTCCCTCGTGTCGGTGTTCGCAGGCAACCCACGATAGTGAGAGTGAGGAAAAGACAGAGAGAGAAAAGACACGGCAACAGCCCTCTCCTGCTCCTGTCGCCTCGAGCCGCAGCACTTTGGCAAGGGCGACACAAAGGCGGGAATTTCTTGAGATTCAAAGAGAGCCCAGCGAATGAGAGAAGGAAACTGTTCCGATGAAACCCCTCCCCCTCCGCCCTTTTCGCTATTTCTCTTTCTCTTGCTCTTGCTCTACCTTCGTGTTCGTGTCCGCGAACATTATTCGTTGGTGCTGGGGTCTTGTTTCTTGCCATGCTGCACTTTTTGAAATATCGTTGCGATATTTTTCACTTTATTCACCAATTTCCCTCTATTCTCTCACGAACTCGAGTACCGCGTATTTATCTCTCCTCAACATTTTATTTTATCTGAAAGGCTCTTTTGATTTTAAGTGGTACGCGAAACGCATTTTAAGCCACCGCACCTCTGTCAATATTTAATGTCGAACAAGTGTAGTCTCGCATAATAACAGGAAATAACCTGGTAATTTATAGTTGGGCATTAGAGCTCGCACTAGAAAATTAATAGTTATAACTGGCCAGCTACAGCATTTTTTTCATTCTCCATTCGTTTGTCCGTTCGATACAATTCCAGTTTAACCTACAATATTCACGCGGCTTTTTCACAAGGTATTCTACTCTAGACGGGGCCCTTCCTTCCTTCCTTCCTTCCTTCCTTCCTTCCTTCCTTTCTTTCTTTCTTTCTTTCAATCCACAGCTATACACCTCGGTAATAACTTTTTAAATCGAAGGCCATTTTTCAAAGCGGCAAACGAACCCAAAGTCCATCTTCCTTAAATTCTTAATTCCTTTCTCCCCCGCCGCGCCCCTTAACACCCTTCGGCCCACCCCCTCCACATTCATTCCCTGCATTCATTCGTGCTCAAAACACACATCGAGCTCACTTCGCAACCCTCGCGCGCGCCGTTGTAATCCCGCTAAAGGACTTGGCTGGAGCTCGCATTTTCGAGTCCGCCACCCCTCACGTGGGCGCGCGTTCTTTTTCGCCCCTTTCCCTCGTCTTTCAACATCGACCGCCGACGAAACCACATGCATTCGTCGATCCTCGCCCTCCGTCTCATCTCGCGTGATGTATTATTCTGACGCGGGCGACGCGCGCGCCTTTAATTGACCCTGCCTTGATTTTCACTCGAGAACTCTCAAAAAAAGAGAGAGACGGGGTGGGGAGGCGAGCCGCAGGGGAGATCGAGGCCTAACGAGAGGGAGAGAGAGACGTGCGAGTGCCGAGGATGAGATGATGACATGCGCGGGCTCGCACGCTCCTAAAGGAGACGAGGGGAAAGGGGCAAGACCCTAACCTCCGCCTTTACCCTCGTGTTTTTGTTTTGCACTACTGTTTTTTCGCTTTTTCGATAGAGAAAACAAGAGCATTATATGTAATGAATGGAACTCCGAGCGCACCGGCGTATTCCCGATGGTGGTGCAAATGCCGATATACTATTGTGCTCGGTAGGGCGGAGAAGCGGAGAAACGGGGAAGGGGGGACGGACGGGAGTCGCGCATTATGCGGCAGTCGAGGTTGACGCTTGACAGGCCAATACGCGGATAAATGCCGCTCGATTGTGATGAGAATACCATTGGGGGTGCGGGAGGACGAGGACGAGGACGAGGACGAGGACGAGGAGCCCGAGAGTTACGAAGCCATTATACGCGCGGATTCATGAGCCATCCACGCGAAAGAAGAGACAACTCGGAGTTCAATGTCTATTGCCGTGAGAGTGAGTGGAAAGAGGGTGGGGGGTCTAACCAACATTATCCGCTGATAGTTTAATGAAAATAGTGATGGGGGGGGGGGAAATAGAGGGTAATTTTAATGTTCTGCAACGCGTTTTGCACCCTTTTGGCCCAGTGCTGTGCCTTCCGGTTTCCGGTTTGTTTTTTCTGTCTCCGCGGTCCGCACCCCCGAGTCTGGATTAGCATCCTGCGCTCGTACGCCCAAGGTAAAACTAGAAATTATGCATTCGGAGCCCGAGCCAAATAATCAATATTTCGACAACGACGTTAAACTATTTTCCCGCTAATAACTTTTTCGAGGGTAAAATCAAATCTGTTAGTGCTCAATAAAATTGTATTGGGCATTACTTTGAATATGGCACTATGAATATTATCGTCGGTCGTACAGCATTAACCTTCCTGATTTTTAACAAAATGTGGCAATTTATGCCGTGATAATTTATCAGAATTTATAAGCTCGAGTCCGTAGATTTTTCGGGAAAAAGCACGGCGCGAGAATTCAAGGGGGAAGCGCTAAATAATTAAAATGTTAATTTTAAACTAATACAGGTAGTTTTACTGCGAGAAATGTAAAATTATACTTTGTTACTTCTCTCGTGTTTCTGTACATATTAAGTTAAAACCGTGTCGAAATTATACCTCATCATAAATCCATTTTCCAAGTATCACGACAGTAGAGTATAAAGTTTGACGAACACGACTGTTTCCTTGAGCGTACATAAGTTGAATGCGCTATTACCACGTTATTACCCGGCTTTGCTTATGCATAATAATGAGGGAGGGAAGGAGGAAGAGGATAAAAAGGAAAAGGAAAAAGGGAAAATCGAGTCGTCGGAAAGGAAAGGGGAAAATAAACACAATGGTACACAATATTTACTCTGGTCTACACACTAGACCTACACACGCGCGCTCGCAATTCCTCGGCTCGAGCGCGATGAAACTTTATGCGAACGCGCGATAATGAATTGCCGGAGTAAACGCAAAGTATCAGGTTAAACCCCCTCAGATCCTCCGTTTCGTCGAAATGAAATCGCATTATTTTTCGTTAATTTGTCGGATAGAGCCGTGGGATACCCGGAAATCGATTCGACGCCATTAGTAAATTAATTTTCCCAAGATCGAGCGCTCGCGTAAGACAATATGTGTTATTAAGAGTCATTAAAAGGGAAGGGAGGTTAAGGGGGCAAATCCCAATCTCGATCCGATAACCCCGGCGCTCCTCTTCTTCGAGGGAGGGAGAGAGCAACGGGTTGCGTTATAAATTACTACTCGGGGTGCAGACTCCACGTACCTACGTGTGTATGTATGTACGTATAAAAGGGGCGGGAGGATCGGCAAGGCGAGAACAAAGAGCAGAGTTATGCCGCACATTGATACGTTATCAGGCGCGCGCCGATCGGAAGTTGAGAACCCTGGCGAATCCAAGGGATGGACGAACACGCGAGTTGGCGTGTTACGGATTCAGCACCATTCGCTCCCCCCCCCCCTCCCCTCCCCCTCCGCCACCTTTCACCCACGTTTTTTCACCCGCACTCGCTCTACCGCAACACACATTAGCCGGCTGGCCTCTCTCGTTCGCATTGCATTCGTACGACCTTTGCCATCTCTCTTTTATTAAACTAAGCTCTCTCGCCTCGACGAGATGATAAAACCAGAGAAAAAGAAACGGCCGAGAGAGAGGGATGATGTGCAGGTAAGGTAAGATCAGTCACGAGGAAAATGGCAGCGGTAGCGCACAGAGACGCATAAATCCTTGGCGTTGGATACAAACAGTGTTGGCACGGTACTTAGCGAAATCCTTTTTTTACTCTCGTTTTATCTTCTTTTTTATTTAACGAGCTCCGAGACACCTTTTCATTTTACGAATGGCTTAAAGAGCTCAAGGGCCCGATAGATTTTAAAAGCCGAAGCCCTATTGTTTCGCCAGTAACTCCCAAAAGAAATAGGTCGAATTAATTTCCAGAGGCGAAACATTTTTTGCCTTTCCGATTCTCCCCTTTCTTTTGCTCTCTCTCTCTCTCTCTCTCTCTCTCTCTCTCGCGCGCGCGCGCATACATCCTCGTCGAGTTGCATCGGAAGTGTGAGCCCGCCTGCGCGCGCGTTCGTGTGTGTGTGCGCGCGCGCGCGATGAATTGAACGGGAGCGAGGGTAATTAATCATCTCCAGAATGCAATATGCACGATTATGAATAAAATACACGAATTTATATTACCGGCTGTATACTTGTGCTCCCTGATATATTTTTCGTACAACATTCTTCGCGGCTATATTTAAGGCTTATTAAAGTAATTAATACCCGGGCCCATGCTCGATTAATAATTAGGCGGCGTTGCATATTTGTATCATGTGCATTTATGGTAAATCAGCACCATGCAAGTGTGCCGGAATTTTAAGGTCAATCGATATAGTTTCCAAAAGATTAGTGCGGTATGCAAACAAAATCCTCATTACTCGTGAGAGAATATTAATTGCACGTAAATACTGAGCTGCGAGAGTGTAACGCCGAGGGGGGTTGGGCGGAGGTGGGGGGTGGGAGCGGAAACTAAAACGCAAAACTAGGGAGCATAAAGTTCAAGGAGAGCAACACCACACAATGAAGTAATTTCGCGCGTTCTCTTTCCGACCCTCGAGGCCGTTGTCGTCGTCGTCGTCGTCATCGTCGTCGTCGTCGTCGTCATCGTTGTTGCCATCGACGTCCTCTTCCTCCTCCTCCTCCTCCTCTTCTTCTTCTTCTTCTTTTTCTTCTTTTTCTTCTTCCCTTTCCGCGAAATCGGTTTTTCCTATTTGAGCCAAGTAGCGCGCACTTGGTCACGACTCGGGTGTCTTTCCGTCCACAGTCCTTTGTGCTCGCACCACCGCGACTGGGAATCGAGCGACCCGATGGACTTGGTGAGATATCGCGGAAAAGCGGCCCGGAGGCGCGTCATTGTTCCCTCCACCGAGGACGATCAAGACGATGACAACTACCGAGCCGAGAAATGTGCCCGAGTTTTGCTCCATTTTACGCTCGAACCACAATAAGAGCGTCGTCGCATGCAAAGCAATGTAACACAAAACTCGAGATGAGATTTTCCGCGTGTGTGGCTCTCTTTTTCTCTCTCTCTCTCTCTCTCTCTCTCTCTCTCTCTCTCTCTCTCTCTCTGTGTGTGTGTTGCGCGCGAGCCAACACGTGTGTGTTCGTCGAGAGGGGGAGCCGGAGGCATGGATAGGGAAAAGTGGAAGCTTTTACAAAAGTCTGTAAATTAAAATGGCGAGGCATAAACTGAAAATAGCGTATTGAAGGTATTCATGTTTGATTTACGATTAAGAGTGTATTTAATTAACTCGTGATCTCTTGCATGAAAGAACGCGCGCAAAGAAAAATTTATAGACAAAACAAATATGTGTACTTGTTCATGATATTGAGGTGCGCTACTTCAGTTCAATAGCGTCATTACATAATTTTTCATTTGAATGGATGATAAAACAGATTAAAATCGAGCACGTCGTCATCCTCGGATCACGTTTTTTTACTCATCACTCGATATTCATAATGTTTGTTTACAATGTAATTAAATTTTATTGCTTCATTTGTAAATAATACTTTTAGTTGAAAAAAAAAAAATTTAACCAATTTTCAAATGTTCCACATTAAAACAAATATTCAAGCGATTAAAATAATATAAGCACTACAATAAATATTTTTTTATTTCAAAATAATCTATTTTTTGCTAATAATAATGTATTTGTACAGAAAATGCTCTGACAGAAAATATTTTAATACAAATGAAATAAATTTGAACACAAATTTCACCTGTAAAATTTAATAATAAGCTATAATAATTTTATAGTTGTAAGGCCTTTTGTTTTTAATTATTCAATTGACCTATTTGCAATATATATTAAACTAAAATAATTATTGCCATATTTTTTTTTTATAAAATATCGTTTTAACTAATGTAATTGATAGGGGATTTGGTCTATTTTTCAATTAATCAAAATCAAATTTTTAACGGAAATTTTTTTTATAACTATGTAGGTTTTATGTTAGTATATTAAAACTCCAATCAGATTCACAATTATTTATATGAATTGTTAATTTGAATTTTTTAAAGTAATAAAACGAAAAACTTGTTAATGAAGGTATACAATATACGTATAATATATACGCAATGATGAAACATTTTTTTCCTGGAATTTTATGAAATATGAAATTTAAAATACAGTTAAATTAAAATATACTATACACTATTTTTTATGTTCCAAACATTTTCTATAAATATTCAATCAATGTTTACGTTATTCAATATAAAACGGTGTTTTTTTATTATTTTTAGTTGAATATTGCTAACTGCAGATTAAAAAAAAAAAAAAAAAATTTTGTTTCCTTCATAAATAGTATTCATTTTTTTAAATGTTCATAAAGTACTTTTATTTATTTTGTCAAATTTAAAATGTTCCATTTATTGCAATAATACAAAAAAACAGGATATAGCATGATTAATATTACACGTACAAGTAAAGAATAAAATTTATTTAGTTTGTGCTTTTTTGTTAGTACTCGAAAACGCTAATTTTATTACATTAGTTAGTAATATGCGTAGTCAAGTCCGTTTTATACTATTCTGATCACGATATAAGATATTAATTTTCAATTAAAGCTTCGATCTATATATAATAGTAATAATAATGAAATGAAAAGATATTATTATCAGTTTTCATTAATACAATTTCGATTTCCGTTTTATGATTTATATCTTTATCTAACCTAGTTGTACAATTAATTGTTCATCATTGTATCATTTTATGATCCTGTACTATATAATTCTTCATTTATTATATTTACTAAAAAGAAATAGACTGTGATTTCAAATATTATTGGGACATTAAAATACTATTTTAAGATAAGGCTTTATTGAAAAAAAAATTACCATTAGCAGATACGTACATAAAATGAAACAACACTTTCTAAATACAAGAGAACAATTATATTTCAGTCTATAAATCCACCGTTATTTACTTGCAATTCTTTTTATACTTTCAAAGTCTTTTGCACATCCATGTAAGTATTGTTACTAATTATGTAAATCTCAAACAATTACAAGTAGTTGTTTGTTGTATGAATGATGCTGTTAAAAGATGTAATGTTAAAGCTTTTCTATAAAGAAAAATTAAAAATGATGCAAAATAACGACGGAGAAAGGTTTACTTTGTAAAAAATCTGTAAAACTAGAATCGCGTGCAAGGTGAGATCGCGTAGAGTGTGGATGGTAAATGGCAGAGAGAGAGAGAGAGCGAGAGAGAGAGAGAATTTGATGCCGACGGTGGTTTCAGGCATCAGCGATTACACAAGTGACTCTCCGGACGATGCCCAGGTTTTTAATTAAAAGTCCCGCATCGTCCGGACGCTCCCAGTATCGCGGCTCATATCCTCCCCCCGCCCCCTCCCGAGTCTTGTGATCTTTCCCGATTTCTCCATTGAGAGTCGCGGCTACCTTACCGGTCGAAGAAGATGGAAGCTGCGCGAAATCAAATGCAACTATGCCAAGTTGTTGACTCCGATGGTTGAGCGGTTGGCCGTGGTT
Organism: Eupristina koningsbergeri; assembly: GCA_018907245.1. Lineage (NCBI taxonomy): Eukaryota > Metazoa > Arthropoda > Insecta > Hymenoptera > Agaonidae > Eupristina > Eupristina koningsbergeri. Next base: position 2,173,238 of record JACCHV010002768.1, read on the forward strand.
CAGGGAGCATCGACTGCATAAAACATTAATTGAGAAGTTCCCCGCTCCTTTCTCGCGAATTCTTTAGCCGAGAAGCAAGAAGAAATTAAATCTCACACTGAGTAAAAGGGGCGACGAGGATGAGGATGAGGATGAGGATGAGGATGAGGAGGATGATGAGGACGGTGGTGACGTCGACGACGATGACGACGAAGACGAGGAGCAGTGGCTCTCGCTTATCGATTTCGACTCTTATACTTGATTACACTCTCAAGTCCTGAGAGGCTGGAGTAACGACGAGAAGGGGTAATACACCAAAAACAAAGAGTTTTGATCAAGCGCAGCAATAAACAATGCGCCAACTTTTTTTCATCTCTTTTCTGCAGATCCTCTCTCTCTCTCTCTCTCTCTCTCTCTCTCTCTCTCTCTCCCTTTTGCCTTATTTTGTATACGACGACGCTAATAAGTCGGGGATTCTACGCTTAAGCAGCAAATAACTCCATAGTCTAACGAGTTTTCCGAGACAATAGCGGCATTTTTCTGGTTACTTCTTAATGAAACTTCAAATAGTTTTTAATTAACCCGAGTTTTGATCTAAGAATGACGCATTTTTGTGTATTCAATGAAAATAGCTCGGGGATGCATCGTTGAATCAATCAATGAATTAATTAAGTATATCACAAGAAGTTTCATTTTCTCTCAGAATATTTGACAATTCCATGGTAAAGTGTTGGAATTCAGACGAAAATTCATCTCATTCATATTTATGTACAAATTATAAAACAAGCATGTTGATATTTTGAAATTAAAGAGTACACAATTTTAAATTCTTTATAATTTTAAATTCAAATTTTTTTTCTTTCTTTTTTAAATAATCATGTATTTCCATTTAGAATTTGATATACATGTATAAAATAAGTTAAAAAGAAAAAAACAAGCTTTAAGACTATTGATAGTATGATTCAGTTTTCAAAGTGGATTATCAAATATTTACTTACGAATTGAGCTCGAATAAAATTAATTAGATACATTGTTCTAGCACATTTAAAGAATTACAAGATTAAAAAATTGAATAATTGAAAAATGAAAAAGGCATTTGTAATTCTTCATCCATACAATGTGGGCATTTCATAATAATCCAGTAGATATTAAAAAATCTGTGCTCGCACACACTCGTATTAATAATTCAATGCGCTAGCACACTTTTCGATTTGACCAAGGAAGGGGAAAAGACACATTAAATTGAGTGGAAAGCGCCCAACTAAAGCAGTTACTTCTTTTCACCAAATTAAAACACCAAGGAGGAAAGAATTCGCGCTGATCCCATGCCTACCGTAGATTTAAAATTTAAGTTGCGCAGGGAGTGTCAGAGAGAGAGAGAGAGAGAGATAAAGCGTCTCTCTCTCTCTCTCTCTCTCTCTCTCGTTCGGAGCCGCGAACGAGCGCGCTTAAACGATGGACAATTTTGCAGCCGTGACCTCGTATTCGTCAAAGCACGCGGGAATATCAGCTTTGGCGTCTAAAAGCGAGTTCTCCGAAGTAGAACGTAAAAAATGAAAGAGCAAAAGGTGTTCTTTTGGGCGTCTCCTGGGAAATTCGTCGAGCGCGCCATCGACAAATTGCGGGTCGGGGCAAGGGAGGCCTAGGAAATAAATTGCGGTGCTAAGGGGGTGATGATCCGTTCAGGAAGATTTGGAGCTGGCGACCGAAGGCCTCGGAAGCGCGATTAGGGACCGACAGCGATCGCAAATGTGTAGGCGTGTGTGTGTGCGCGCGCGTGTGCGTGTGTTTGCGCAGCTAGTACGGGAAATTGGTTGGCGGTCGCGGCGTTAGTCCTGGTGCAGGCTTCGGACGCGATAAATCACACAAGTGCACGTGCACGCGTGCATCGGCGATTGACCGCCTTGGATGTAACCCGAATTGTTTGTCGACCGCGAGAGGGAGGGAGAGGGAGTTGGTTATTACGTCGAGAATCGTACTTTGCAAGTAATCCGATGATGGATTAGGGCTAGCAGAAAATTATTTTCTAATTTACATGGAAATTCTCGTGGCCGTATTAATAAAGCTTTTGTGTCTTGCATTTGAAGCCTGAACCTGTAAATTCAGCCAAATCACCAACCTATTTCAAAAGCAGATGCATGCATTTTCATTCGCACTTTTTGACTGTGCGGAGCCGCCGCTTTCGTTATTTAAAAATCATTGTTCCCTAGGAGCTCGGGGCATTAATTGTAATAACGTAAATGCATTATTAACGCATTTAAATTTCAAGAGTTTTGCAGTTGCGAGTGTAACGGTTCACGCAGCTCGGACTAATTACCTCAGCATTTAAAAGCCCGTAAAAATACGCGCGAAATATTTTAAATCGCTCGGGGCTTTTGGAAAACTCCCGCAATCCAAGATCCGCGGCACTGAATTTACCGTTTCAAGAACAAATCAACTCGCTCTGCAAATAAAAATCGGCTCGGAATGATACAATCGCGGGAATGAAGACAATACGGGAATACAGACGAGCTGGTGTTGCGTTAAATCAATATTCCCCACGTGTCTCCTCTCCTCTCTTTGCTTTCAAATGCGCTTTAAAAAGCTCGAAAAAGCAGCGCGTCGAAGGAAAAAACGCCCGCCACCGTCCGGGACAGACGTGTTCATCGCTCGAGAAGGAGGGGCGGCGGCGGTGGCGGCGGCGGCGGGGGTAGGGGGAGGCAGGCGTTCCTCTCGCCGAATTCACCAATTTTTCCGAAGCCAAGCATTACGTAACGGCTGTACACCGAAAATACGCAGTGAGTGACAGGCGACGCTCGGATACTAGAACCACTCCCTCCCCCCTCCCGCCCTCGCCAACTTTCACGGCTGTTGGGCTTCCCCGGCCCACCCCCGCAAAGCTTTTAAAGATGAGGGAACACGCGATGCTAATTACCCGTTGAGCATCTAGTCAAGGAAGTGGAGGGCGACACACGATCGGATGTCGGGGAAGAAACCCTTTGCCGAGATTGACAAAGATTCGCTGATCCGGGCGGAGAGAGGAAGGTGCGAGGAGTTGACACTGTTACAAGATACTCGTACTGATGCGCCAACATCTCCTGAGTTCGTGATTGATTAGTTTTGTGCTCGAGAGCTAATTAATTTGTGTGTGCGCACCTTTAATAAGCCGGTCAGTTTGATGTATAGTTTCGCTCTCTCACGTCTCATTTAATTATTATTACGACTTCGCAACTGAATCTCTCTTTTCTAAATCTGTTCTGATGGAAATAATTCCTTGGGAGTTCAAGGCTCAACTTTGCATTTTCTACAATTTTGAAGAATCCTAATCGCAAATGGAAAAGCGGTTATATTAAGAAATTACTATAAATTAAAAGTCTTACAAGACCGTGGCAAGGAATTCCCTAAAAAATATTCCGTCTGTGCGTCAATGATTAATTCCGCTCTTTTTATAAGTACAAAAAAATGCTTGCAATATTCCAGCTTTGATTTACAGTGCATCGAGAAACATGAAAGTACAGCCAAGCGTCATTTTGATGACTGTATTTTTAAAACACGGTAATAAATGATTTTTTTTCTTTACATAATGCATAGCCGTTTTTCGTTTTTCATTTAAACTAATATGCACAAAGATATTACGATATTACAAGTTATAAATAAAAATTGCGTCGCCTGAAATTCATGAGGACAAAGGCGTGTATGTAATTTATGGGAAAATTCAAGGAAAAAATTCATTTTGCTAATCATAAATACGACCCACACTGTTAAATAAATATATCAAAAGGACGAGGATTTTCAAACATACAATTAACGTTACTTTTGTCGAGTTTCATTTCAATTTTCCATGTATTGGGCAGATTCAACGAATTCAATTTATGTTTAGCTAATTGAGCAATAGTTATTTCACTTTAATAGGAATGCTAATTATCTATCTTCATTATTTCGACTATTATACGGAAATCCTGTTTTAAATTAGCTGAAAGGAAAATACTCGGTGGTTTTAACGAATAAAGTATTTTCTTCAAATTTTAATTTCTTTGTCGAAAAAAGAACGAATTTTTTTAATATAAAAGTTTACAATTTCCCCTGCTCACCTAAATTTACTTTAAATATAAAAGTAAACCATAACATTTTTCTACCATTTATTTACGTTATATAAAGAAAATAACAAAAACAAACAATAGCAATTATAAATTATATAAAAATGAGGTTAATATTTATTAGAGAAACTGTTTGTATATTTAGCTTTGAAATTAAATTTTGCATGTAATTGAAATTATAAGAGTCTTGCAATAAAATTATTTACGAGTATTTTGTTTATTTTTTAAAAACCAGCGTACTTTCTTTAGTTTTAATGGATTGTTTATTTAAACATTTCTATTGTTAAATTCATTCGAAACAAAGTATTTTTCGAACAATGAGAAAAATGTTTTACAAAACTAACATTTTATTTTCGAGTAACTTTTAAACTGCAATTCACAATCAAATAAATATTCTTCAAAATAATGATGTAATGGTTAATTAACTCAAAATAGAAATAATCGTGCTAGTTGATCAAGAGATATCCGATACTTCCTCTCTTGTTCGGTGCATCTAAAAAGTAATAGTCAAAAGAAGAAACCTCATTCTGTCCGTTCTTTCTTTAAATTTCTTTGACTTTCCGGTGAGTACTTTGGTAAAATACTTTAACCTCTCACTTGCTCTTTAATAATCGAAATGGGACCAAAGAGCTAAATAAGGAGGTGACGGAGGAGGGAGAACCGCGTGGGTGAGAGTAAAGTTACGCGTGAGGATCGACGACGGAAAAAACCACTGCCGCCAAGAGTAAGAACGAGAAAAATACACCGGGATAAGAGATTTAAGAGTGTAGACAAGCGAGAGAGAGGGTAGCTGGGCGGGTGGGGAGGGAGGGCGGGAGAGGGAGGGGGGGCAAGGAATCGCTTCATGCACCGCCGAGCACGAACAGGCGAACCATTCGCGTAATAATACGATCATGGTCTCTACGCTTCTCCACCGTCTCTTTTCACTTCGCTTCTTTCCTTGCTGGATCAACTACAAATCTCCCCTTCCCCTCTTTCTCTTTCCCCCGCCTCCTGCTCTTCCGTATTGCACACTGTATAACACGCGCATAAGCCAACCAAAGAGGGTGTTGCAGCATTAAACTGACGCTCTCGTTCGCTCCGGCTCAAGTCCGTTACGCTTCCACCTTTTCCACTTTTTCCACGCTTTAACCCCTTTTCTATTTTTCATTCCGTCTCACCCGCCTTTCGCCCATCCATCCATTTCGCCCAATGGAAAAACGAGGTGGAAAATATAATGACGAAAACCACGTCAATGGTTGCTCTGGGAAAGGGCTAAATGATGTAAATCTTGTTCCAGTGAAATATTCGTAGCCGTGAGCTTTCCTTCTCAACACAATAGGGAAAGGTTTTGCTGTAAAAATAGTGTCTATACGCACACTATGATGCTTTACAAGCACACAATCATGGATGGAGTAGCGTGTGCATGAATAAGTCAATGGAAGCCCAAACTCGTTCCGACTCTCATTACGCACTGACGCATTTCCTTCCATCATTCATTCGATATTTTGACTGATACAGTCTGCGCGAGTATGCCACCCAATTAAAGCAACACACATTTCGAAAAGTTTTTCGACACTCCGGATTTCTCCAGCTCGTCCTTTTTTTAAAAAAAGCAATTTTTTCCTCTGCTCTCAAGTTATAATACTACGTGAAAAAAAGTGCGAAAGCCGCATTGACACGGATGCTTCAAGTAGAACTAATTTAAAAAATGTTTTAACCGTGAACTTGCCTGAAGTATTATGTTTTAAGCAACACGAAAATACAATGGTGAACGAATCTAAGGAAACAGCACTTTACGGAAGACACAATGCACACACGTACACGTACAAAGACGGGTGTAGTGAGAACGCGAAAAATGAATGGCCGTGGCGAGAGCCGACCCGGGGAAACGAAGCGTGGGAGAGCATCGCGTTTCGCGAAGTGTGGAGGAAAATTGTACGCAAGTGCGTATATCTCACTGGCGACCGGAAAGGGTTTCTTTTGCACGGGTATTAAGCACCCGGAATGAAGCCGAGGCGCAACGGCGCATTAATGACCTGACCTTGAAAAAAAACTCACCCGAACCGCCTCGTCGCCTCGACGTCCGAGTGCCTCGCGTATGATCAGGCGCAGTAGTAGCACGCGAGTTTTGTCAGACATTCGCTCGAGAATCCAGACGTCAATGGGAGGGGGGAAGAGAGAGAGAGAGAGATCAAGCGTAGCGCAATATCTTGCACCTTCAATTCGAATTAATACTTCATAATTATTGACGAATAAAATATTGACGCGAGTTTCGTACGAGTGGATTAACTAATGTAAACCAATTCTCACGTTTTCTTTATTCATGGGTAGAATTTAGCAAAAACATTCTTGGATCCACCCCGTCATTACACTTCAATTATTTATTAACTGAATAACCCAGCAATGCGTAGTTTCCATTAATAAAGTATGCAAGATGTATTTACACTTAAACTTTACTTAAGATATCTTGTGTATTGCATTATTCAACTTTTGCGGTGAAACTTAATAAAGTGATCGTTGTAATTTTATTTTGAAATATATTTTAATAAATACTTTGGTGCCAGGAGTCAGTCACATTTTATGAGAATTGAGAAAATAAATCCTATTCTACGTTTACGTTTCAAATTTATTCAAAATATATATTTTCTCTTTAACAACTGGTTAAAAACCACTAACATTTAAATGTTTCATAAAATAAGTTTTAATTGGAAGTGAAATAAAGAAATTAATTGGCCATCATTTTTACTTAATAACTTATTGTTTATTGTAGGAGTAGCTTTATAATATTATACTTACAATTTCAATAAAGTTAAATTTTCATAATCCTTTAGCCATTTGTTAAGATAATGAGAGTATAAATATTGATTTAGATATGACTGTATATAGAATACATGAGATGAGACAATGTTACATTCTTGAGAAAAAAAAATAAAATAAAATTGAAATGAACATTTATTCTTATCTACTTCTTACTCATACTGTATTTTAATATTACACCTTTCAATATTCTATTTTAACCTCTTTAATAAAAACTATAATTTAATTTTTCGTCATTCATTAATAACGTGACTAATCAAATACTGGCAACACCTGATAATACAATTAATGAGTGCGTCTAGTCACTGGTAGTGTAATTAGACATTCTTTTAATAATAATAATAATGTGCGTGTGTGTATGTCCGCAGGTATTAATTAAATAACATTGTTAAGAAAATATTCATACTTTGTATAAGTGACAATATATATCTAATTATTTTATCCAGCGTCAAAATTAAAAAATTAATAAAAACTGTAATCGCAAATTTTGTGCTCTAATTATCATTTAATTCGAATTTGTATACCGGGGTATTTCGAAAATTTGGTACAGTGGATTCGGGGTAGATGTTACACTTTCTCATTAAGCGAATTTCTTAGTTTTTCGTTTCATTTGCAATCACGCAGCACAAATTTCAGCATTACTTTTTTTAAGTTTACTATTATTTCAGTGCTATTTTTTAATGATATTTGTTTTCATGTACTTTTACATGTAATTTTAGTGAAATTTTGTTTTTCTGAAAACAAGCAAATGTGACGAGAATTTTTAAAATGTTTTGAAATTTAATTTAAAAGTTTTTGAACTAACTACAAGCGTTTGTAAACCAAATTCATTTTAATAAATCCATAAACGAACATGATGATGTAAAAGGACTTTTAATTCAATCTTTTCGTAAACCTAATTTCACAACTCAATTTTATAACTAAATGGAGTGGTAGTTTTTTTCTGGAATATTAAAACCCAACATAAAAATAGAAATGCCGTTAGGAATCTACTCTCATTTTATGGTAAAAAAAAGAAAGTCGTGTTTTGTAGACTGGCATTACAATTTTCGTTATAACTCAATCCATAAAGTGCAAAGGAAAGCAAAATTTGTAGTTTTTAAGATTTCTGGCATTACGCGAATGAATGTTTAACGAAGCTCCAACCAAACTTGTTAATTTTATGCCTTAGCGTAATCCTAGCTTTTACATAAAATGGAAATTGCGAGGATTAAAGATTACTTATAGAATGCGATACAGATTGATCCTGGCTCGAATAAAATCTGGATTCGGACCAAAACAACTCTCGGGAGCTCCGTGACAACAATACCTCCACAAAAAATCCATTTCGAGCTCGGGCATTAATCCATCTTGGAAAATTCCGCGCACAACTCGGCCGTGTTCTCGTGAGAATTGTGCCGACTGTTCTCGGTTAGCGGGGGTTCCTGGACGGCACACCTAGATCGAGCTTTTACACATGCACAATGGCGTCCACGCGAAAAGTTATGACACACGAGTGGATAAGCGGGGGAGCACGTGTGAATTGCTCTTTGAAGCACGCGTCCGACGTCGGAGCTTGAGCCCCTCGAGTTCTTGGGCTTTCCCGAGGAAAACCCCAACCCCAACCCCAACCCCGCCACCTCCACCGCCTCCGTCGTTCCATTTTTCGGGAAACAGACAGCGTCATTCAAAAGTAGGTGACTGTCCGTCACACGCTCGCCTATGATTTATATTGCCAACTGTCGAGGATCACCGACGAGGGACGTCGAGAGGGTCGGAGGGGGGAGGGGGGAGGGGGGCGGAGGAGGAGAAAAACGGTGCGCTCCTATTACTGCACAACTCGAACTCTGACTATCCTCCTTTTATTGTCTACGGCTCACTTTTATCTTCCTTTATGCTCTGCATTTCGCGTACCCGTGCCAACTACTTTTTATTATTCTATATTTTCTTATTACAGAGCTGTCAATTTCGTTTAATCCGAAAGAGAACTCCTGCATTACACCTATTTTACTTATTAAGATTATACGCGTTACATCACGATTATTATTCTTTTCTCTGGCAGAAAAATGTTCATTATCAAACAGTTATTGCTCTTATCCATCTTGGTATTTTTTGTTTCATATATTAGAGATTCTTTATGAGCTTTCAATGTGGTTTTTCCTATTATATAACGCAAGGGCATAAAACCTTTAAAGGAATATCTGTTGAGCTGGACTTTGACAACTGGAAAAATAAAAACAACGTATGGCAAATGTATTTTTTAAATTTTTACGTGCTGAAAAGTGCACGTTCAGCTTTCATTGGTAGAGTTTTTTAATACATTTTAATTCTCGAATTTTTTACAAAAAATAACGACGACAATTTTCAACAGGAAATTGCATCTAGACTCTAAGATATTATGATTAAAACAAAGCTTCTAGGGCTACAAATTGGGTAGTTCTGTTTAAAATAGAAGCAAAAAATTTTTAATGGAACTAGTTTTTGTGACAGATACACGATATGAAAACGATCTTTATCGCTTTTATTGATTTTTAAATTAACGTTTGTACATCGACACAAAATAATCAATATACAGATTGTCTTCAATGTGATACTCGACAATAGAAAAGACGCAACAACGCAGAGTTTGAATTCCAAAGCAAATTATTCCAAGGCTCCTGGAGGTGGCTTTATTATTCTATCCAATCAACCGGCTAGCCGCGAGCTTTCCACCCGTCCATTTCCTCCAGGAAATGAGGAAATCGAAGCCTTATTGATCCCAACGCACAAAAATACCCAGCGAGCATTCGCGCGCCCTTGTCCCTTCCCCACGTACGTACCAACACAACCCCAGAAGACTCGAGAGCATAATTAGCTGAAGGGGGTGAAAGAAGTCGAAATTAAATGGGAAATTGTGCCGAAGGAACGCGGCGCCATAATGCCGAAGAAGGTGGGTACGTGAGCCCTGGAGGCATGCAAAGGAGAGTGCTGGTGCCGCTCCGCTCCGCTGATGATGTTCGTGGATGGACGGACGGACGGTCGGACGGGGCGGGGGGGGGGGAGACCTCGTTAGCGTTGCCTGGGGGCGCACTTGCTAGTGCAAAAAAAAAAAATAGCCCACCAGCAAATTAACACTCGCGACGGAGGCTTATTTCTTTTTTTGCGCTCCTCTTTCCACGCCAAATTCAACCTCTGGAGTTCCAAATGTATTCTGGAACGAGGAAGGTGGGCTGTTGGCTTTTTATAGCACACGGCGACATTGAGTTAATGCTTGGCCAAGATTAATACCAACCCTCTGATTCGTCGCTTAAAATTTATTATTATGTTTGGCTACGATAATGTTGCCGAATAAAAACACATAATTCCTTTTTTTAGGGAGGAACGCTCGAGAGAAATTTAATCTACTTTAATTGATAAAAAAAAAAGAAAAAAATACTGATTTCATTTCGCTTATAAAGTTGTTTTCTCGAATTCTTAAATACGCTAATAAAAATTCTTTTCAAAAAATAATGCGTTTAATAGAAGTTTGCAACTAATGCTCAGCATGTAACTAGTTAGACCAAGTTCTGCCATTACATTATGTTAACAGACCATAAAATCTTAAAGGCGATTTTAGATAATTGTTAGATAATTCCTGGGATATCTGTTTGACTTGGAAGTTTTTACTAGCTTATAAGCTACGCGATGAGCACGTCTAAAGTGAATCAATATCTAAACACCATTAAAACTTTAACTTATTTTTAGAATAAATATATGCTATTAACAGAGAATAATATACAATGTGATAATGTTGTATTTCATTTGATTTTTTTCTCTTTTTTCTATTTTAATAATATGAAAATAAATTTTGAATAGTAAAAAGAAAAAAAGAAAAGAAAACAAATACAAAAAATTTGTCTCTGAAAGGTATATTTATGGATATCAGTAATTAGAATTTCAACATTTTAATTTATTCATATAAACCATAGTTTTGGAAACAATTTTTATTTGGATCTATATAATAATAATAATAATAATAATAATAATAATAATAATAATAATAATAATAATAATAATAATGCTAGTAATAACAATAATTGATAAAAGTAAATATAATAAGATAACAGTTTTATTTGTCATTGCAGCTTAAACTCCACAATCAAACAATTTTACTTCCCTGCCACTAAACATGGAATGGCAATATTTCCATTAGTGAATACCTCGGAAATTTGTTGTCTAACTCTTATTACAAACTAATCTCAAGGTAACATTTTTAGTGACGCACGTTAAAGACGTATTTATTCTTGCTCAATTCCTCCGTAAATATATTTTTATCTATAAAGTTATCATAGCCAAAAACTGTCTATCGTTGTCAGTAATTTTTTTTAATTCAACATAAACATCGAAAGTTTTATTATTTTCTTCATTAGAATTGAAAGTCCCTTATTAAGAAATTCTTCACGCCTACCAAGGTTAATTAATTTGCTGATTATAAACTCGTTTAATTCAATAAACTTTTTAATTTGTAGAGATTCTTGAAACGAAGTAACAAGACATTATTTAAATTAAAATTAAAAACTATTTAATGTCGTGGCGCTTTCTCTGTTCATTTTATATACTGAATCACAATTTGGAATCACTCCAAAATGTGATTCAGTAGAGTGAGCAGGCAGTTTACGTTCATTCAAAAGAGGTGTGAAAATGAAAAAAGTCATAAGAGACTCACCTGTACATCAAAGTGGCCAGCCGTGTCTTGTGGCTGGGGTGGGCCCTGCTGTTGTTGCTGTTGTTGCTGGGAAGGCGGTGGGCCCTGGGGCGGACCCTGAGCACCGAACAACTGGGCGGCGTGAGAATGCGGATGTTGCTGTAGGTGATGAGTCGGCGGGGCTTGGTGATGCTGGAGGTGATGTGGGGGTGCGGGAGCAAAAGCAGTCATGAAGTGCTCCTCGCCGCCGCCCATCACGTCAACGCCGGGCTTCAGGAGGACAACGCCTCCTGCCCCTGTGCTCACGGCTAAGGTGGCATTCTTCTGAAATTCCTCCTCACCAGGTGATGGCTGCCTGCTGCCCGGTGTGCGGCTGAAAGGGAAACGAGAAATTAGATGCATGGCTAGGAATATCGGGGATGACATTTTGTCAATAAAATATTCTTGGGCAATTTATTGAATGGCTTTTTCAAAATAACATTTTCCAAGATGCTTGTGGCTCTGCAAAAACTTATACTATGATATAATTTGAAATTGGATACTGTAAATACACGACTTTATGCGAGGCTTTGACAATTTAGCACCTACACAATCGCTGATTTATATCTACTCTGTTATTACTCGCAGCACTCACTTTTATAATTGTTTAGTAGTTTTGTTTGTTCTGATTTACAAAATTGCTGCTGCTACGAAAGTTAACTTCGATAATGAAACGAATATAATTACTGTAATAAACCTCTTTCAATTTTAAACAAATTATGTACATTTATTGGCAGACCTTTCAACACGTCCATATTGTTCAGTGTAAAATAACATTTTCTATAAAGTAACACGGAAAATCTTTTACAAATGGAATAATAAAAAATATTTTTAATAAAAACTACTCCCAATAAGACAACATTGGGAAGATCAAGTAAATTATTTTTTTTTTTTTTTTTTTTTTTTAACTCAATTAAAGTAATTTGATATTTATTTATATTCTTTAAAAGTGAAATTGACATTTTTAGAAAACCTAAGCGAGAATAATCGTGATTTTATTAATAGAGCTTTGAATGAGAAAAAATTTAAATGGGAAAAAACGATTGAAACAGTGACTAATTTCGTCGAGTCATTCTTTTTGACCAAACAATTCTGACTAACGATCGATGCGAACCGATGGATGCAATGACTGTGAATGTCTACTAACTTCAAGGGACTGACACGCTTCCTGACATAATAACCGATAATTTATGCTGTTCTGATGAATTCAAATCCCTGCAGTTTATATGCCAAACATCTGTAGGTCTTAATTATGCAAATAAACTTTGCGCACCTTCACTGTCTCGGATTATGTTAAAAAGTTAGCTTGTATACAATATAATGTATTATTAATTTTTCAATAATAATTTCGTTTATTAATTATTATAATGAGCTTTCTTTTTTATATATAAAATAAAGGTATTACTTTATTATTTTAAATCGCTCATAAATATTAAACAATGCAAATACCACTCATTACTTTTACTAAAACATATTAATTATCTTTAATTGATTAACAATTACTCAGCGTACAATGGACGTTAAATTAAGTTTGCACACTTCACTTGACATTTGTCCCGCTAAACTCTCGTTTAATTAAACTATTGTTAAATTTATTTAGATTTATGTAAATATAAATTGCCTCCAAATGTGAAGAATCACAAGTATGTGTGTTGTAATGAAGGCTCAATTATAATGCAGGGCAATAATCCTAGATTCAGTCGCGTTCCCGTACCTCGGATAACGCGTTTTTTCTTTTGATATTCTCAAAGCTCTAGAGCACCCCAAATTAGCATATTTAAATTCTCTAAAAATAAAGTTAATTAATCGCAACGTTTTTCAGCTCTATTTTTAGAGCCCGTGGAAATGATCCTCTGGGGACGCGGGGGGAGGGGGGGAGGAGGGGTTGATGCGCACGCAAACCTGACACGCCGTGACTACGACGACGGCGAAACCTTTGGATTTCTTAATAAAATAATAAACAGGTTGTCGTTATTGGCGACAACGAAAGAGGCGAGTGAAAAGTTGCGCACTCGGTTTTGTGTATCGTAATAACGGTGAGGCTCCGGCGTACCGCAACTCGCTCGACTCCAATTCGCGTAATAACGATGCAAAGGAGAGCAGCAGCGCAGTCACGAGAGCGGCCCCGACGCAACCTCGCCGAGAGTAATATTTCTTCTTTTCCTTCTTCTTCTTCTTCTTCTTCTTCTTCTTCTTCTTCTTCTTCTTCTTCTTCTTCCTCTTCCTCTTCGCAGCCACAACTAACGTTTGTGGCCAACGGGCTAAACCTTTCTAGAATGAGAGACGCGGATTTCGCCTTTTTACTCCCGGCTACGCCTGCCTCTCTTCTCTTTCTCCGCCGGCAATTTCTAATTTCTCTCGGGCCAATATAAAAAAAGACTCTCTCAAATTAATTGAATTCGTTGCTGATGATTTCTTCGATATTGACCAATGACAATGTGTTGCTTCTATTGAAAAGTATTGATTGTGCATTACCGGTGAACCCCGGGAAATAATTGCGACAAGTGTCATGGTTCGTAAAATTTCCTGATCGTACCTGAGGAGGTATCACCAAGTTTTATTAACAGTAAATGATCGGTCTTCGATATTATTTGGCCAATTTATTTCAAAATCTTCTTTACGGCTTGTCATTCGAAGCAGTAGATTTTAGCTTTATTAGGTGATTAAAAAAATAAAAAAAAGGAACTAATTTTAGTGCGTTTTAGTATCATTGAATATCATTTCACTTTATTTTATACCAATAACTCTACTAATAAAGAGTCAAACGGTTAATAAAAATTAGTTGTACCCATTATTGCAATTACTTCAAGATAATTCATAAAAGTAAATAAACATGCGCATCTACACTAGCCTTAGATAATTTCCAGTTGAATGAACTTTTAATAAGCTGAATTGCGTAATAACAATCGTTTCATTCAAATACAAAAATTTTTTTTTTTAAATAAAAATAGCACTTTGCGATTTAATGACGTAGTTTCTACGCTGAGCTTGTTTAAGGCATTCTTTAATCCAACTCAAATAGACTCGATTCCTTTTGGCTTTGAAAAGACGAGCAAAAATCGCACTCTACTAGCAATAAATAAGCCATCATATCCACCGGGGTAAAAAAGACGAGAAAAAGAAGTAGAGTAGCATCGGTAAGCTTCGCTTCGTGCAGTAGCAGTGCCGGGTAAATTATCGACGGTCGGTAAAGCGGTACGCCCAATTGCTGTTAACGCTAGAGGTCGCATCGATGCCAAGGATGGCCCAGCGATTCCGCATCGGCGGTTGGCTCTTCGATTACTCGATAAAGAAGTCTTCTCCCGACGATTGCGGCGGATGCCGGTCCCTTGGCGAAAGCATCCCGTGTGCGAAATGATCCATTCTCTCGATTCTCCCTCCCACCCCCGCCCCTCTTAACACGACCTCCGAGCGCTGTCATTGGCCGCGTGCCGTGTGTGCACGCGCGCCCTTGACGACCATCATCACCCTGGTGCCGGTGCTGGTGCTGGTGCTGGTGCTGGTGCCGGTGCTGGTGCCGGTGCTGGTGCTTGTGGGTGCCGCTTCGCCTCTTTTTACGTGGCTTGCCCCGTCGACGGCGAGGCACATTCACGCGGATCCTCTTCCTCCTCTCCCTCGCCCTCGCCGTCGCCCTCGCCGTCGCCCTCGCCCTCGCCTTCGCGCTCGCGCTCGCGCTCCATCTTCCCGTCCGTGCGAGAGCTGAATATAAAAGAGGCGGGTGGCATTGGACGCCGCAGCCGCTCCCATCCCGAGCGAAAGTGAAAAATCTCATTTTCTTCGGCAAAATTTTCTCGACGCCATCTCCCACTTTTTCTCTTTCTCTCCTCTTTTGCTCGTGCACGCCTCCTCTGCCTCTGCCCTCGTTCGACCTCGTGTGCTTATGGGCCACACGAACTTTCGAGGACGGTACGTAATTTATAATAATAATGATAATAATGATAATAATGGTAACAATAATAACAATATGAAATAATAAATAACAATAATAGTAACAAAATTATTTTGTCCGACGACCAATTTCCTTATTAAACAATGACACATCCTTACGATACGACTTTGTTATAATCTTCTAAATCTTTTTCATTGAAAATTAATTAATTTCATTCTCCGGTATTAAGTATCTTTGCGCCAAAATCTCAATTTAAGAATCCAGTCTCTAATGTTGCTCTCTCACGTTAGGAATTTAATAGTAAAGGATTGCCAGCTTTACGCTATTTGCAATTAAGCAAACAAGTAATAATGCAAACCAAGTTTCGTGAGATTATTCGAGCCTCAATAATTTCCAATCCAAAATAATGAACTTGTGCCAGCCACGATTATTGAACGAGTAACTGAATCTCCTAGAAAATCGCAGCCCAAACGAACGAAATTATTGAAACTATTAATATGTGTCCTTGATGATAGCGAACGATCATAGTTTCTAAATATTAAGGTGGTCCCCTTACGAGACTATAATTTACATTTAATATACTCACTTGAAGCCTTTATCATCGTCGAGACCATTTTGAGAAGAAAGACCGTTTCCTTGGGGACCTGTATCGTCCTTTGAGCTATCAAAAGGGCTCGCTGTTCCTTTATCCTTGTCCTTCTTGTCTGTGTCATTCTGCAATGAGTAATAACAAAATAAATTCGTGCTGGGATGCCATTAGCTAACATTCGAGAAAGAGGAAAAGAGAAAATTTATGAAGCAAGTTAGAGAGATGAACTTACCAATCTGAGAGACACCATTCGTGGCTCTAATTCCTTTGGCGTCGTAGGACTCGATCCAAGCACGTACTCGACCATTTTAACTCCCAGACCTCCGGTTTCGCTGATAATAATTATTATTTATATCATAAAACTATTTTTTAATCAAGGCTCAAGTGATTTAAAAAAAATTAAAATCTCAAAATCCTTTTACGCTTTTCGAGTCAATTGGGAAATCGCTCAAATTTTCATGATACTTAACACCAAATACATCTCCTTTGTTAGGAATGTTTATTAACGTTTACTTTAAATTTTTTGCGTATTAATATTCTTAAAAATTTTTACTTATTTATCTTAAATTTATGTTATTATTCAATTTACTTCAAAGTAAAAATGCTTAGCTGTACATTACCTGCAAATTTTTAAATATATATATAAAAAAAAAAAAGAATTAATTTTTACATATTTATTCTATGCATAAAAATTAATTTTTTTAAATATAATTTCATAGCGCTTGTTAAAGATATGTTTTATTAAAAGTTTATTCAAATTCACATACTTTTTACAAATTAAAATTCATACAACTTAAATATACACGTATGCCTCAAAGATTATCATAACAATGAATTAATCAATAATACAGAATAAACTCAGTCTTATTTTTAAACTTAGAAAAATTCAATTGCTGTATTTACATGCAAAAAATTTAATCTAGTCTCTTAGCAATTAGTTCGTAAGAAATCCATTTAAATATAATTGAACGGTAGTCTGTATCAAAGTCTCATTTTTCAAAATTTATATTTGTATATTTAAAATAGGAATTTATTCAAGAAAATTTATTTAATATGCAATTAAAAAATAAATAAAGTTATTGATATAAATTATTTATTAATTATTTCTCGGAAATTATTTGTTACGCATAGCTTCAAATGTTTTTTTAATTGAAATTTTACTTTTTTGTTTATACTAGTATTAGTTAAAACTTTTATAATTTTTCATTGTAAATAAAAAGTAATTTTTTAAGGCAAATAAATGTCGAAATATCAATAATCTTGGTACATTAATCGTTTATGCTCTTTTAGTTCATGCTGTTTGAAAAACAAAGAGCAAAAAATAATTTACCTCCAAAAATAATTTTATTTCATGTAATAAATACAATTTATTAAATATTTATTTATAAAAATAACAAGTAATAATAATGTATAACAGAATTTTTGTCATGTAAATCAGTTGAATTTACCTTGTAGTTAATTAAATTCATTTAGTTATTTTTCAATATCAGTATAACATAATTATCGATAGTTGTTTTTTAAAATAAAAAAACAATGAATCTATTTAAAATACACTGCAATAATTATTTAATTATTTCTATTTGGATATATAAACACAAGTGCAGTTTATCTTAAATTAGACTCTATTTTTGGCTAGTATAAATTCAAATAAATGCTTTTATTTTAAGCAACCGTGAAAATCTTAATGATAATAATAAAATGGCTGTGAATATCTTATATGAGATAAAAATCTATATATTTTATATGTGCTAATAGTGAACATTACTCTTAATAACTTATCTCAAAACATTAAAATGAAATGAAAGCATTTGAAAATGTAAAATTTTTTTATTGACACGTCACGTAATTTAAGTGTAAAAATACTTCATTTACTCAAGCAATTTTCGACTGTTGAGTTACAAAAATTTAAACATAACAGGATATGTAAAATGTAAAACGAGAAAGCATGAATAATATTTTCTTGAAGTGCATTTATGTGACAGAATTTTTAATGAAAAATTATCTTTGAAAAGTTAATTATTTTATGAACTTTTTAACAGAGAAATGAGTGTGTGCAACAATTTTCACTTTAAATTTAATTGATAAACATACAAACTATAAGATTACATAAAATTGTTTTTTTTTTTTTTTTGTTAAATTTTACGAATGATGTTATTTAGCAACTTTTAACTTTACGAATATCATGGCAAAATTTACAGCACCACTAATGATCTTGCTAAAAGAAATTATTGCATAATTGTAAAATAAATTTAATGCCCAATAAATGCAAAGTACACATTTACTCGTGGTATTTAATTTGTCCATTTTGGAAATAATAAATAAGTAATTAAATGCGGGTTGACTTGACGCGACTCCTTTCATTGGGAGTAGGGAATAAGGAGAATAAAATAAAGGAGACCATCACCAACCTGCTTCTGGGACTGAGGACGGCTCCAACTTCTGTTGTCTGATGATGAAATCCACTACCGACACCAACTCGCCTTCCAGTGCCCATTGAAATCGGTTGTGAAACTGCATGATCTGCAACAAACAATCATATTATCTCATGGTTAACAATCTTGGGGATTTAATTGTGTTATAGGAGCAATTTTAATTTAATGCCATAAGATTTTGCGAGTTACTGTAATTTGACATGTATTGAAAAGTAATTTGCAAATGACAACTGAGGATCCCGCGTATGATTAATCTTATTTCAACAGGGGAACATTCGCAAATTAGCAGATTAAAATTCAATTCGAAATCTATACGGCCATCTTTCGCATCAAATTTTCTTTCAACTTGTGTCCAAGATAAAAATATTAGATAAGCTTTGATAAATATTGAACAATAATCAAATACAACGTGTAGCCATTTGACGTCAAAGAGTTTGAATTAAAAATAAGAAACATTCTATTTGCATTTGTATAAAGTGATGAAAATAAAAGGAACAGTCGAAGGAATTTCTTGACAAACATTATCATTATACATTGATAGATTAAAAATTTTGAAATTCAAATTGATACGTTAATCGCAAATGCTAGGAATTATTTTTGCTAGGAATTAAGCAATCCTGTATTACACTAAGATTAAATGTTTAATAAGCAGCCAAAGCTAAGAACTTGCACTCCATCGAAAAGTATACAAGAGAGCGCGCGTATTATGTTTCAAAACAAAAACAGGTAATTTCAGCGGGTGAAAAAAGAATAAGAAGAGCACTGGTGAGTCTTTTTCATTCGTGGAATTCAGAGCCACTGCCATTCATTTTCTATTAATAGTTGCAAATAATAGGCCATTTCCATAGGGAAAACATTGTCTTGGGAGTTATTTTGCGTACGTGTGCACGCGTGTACGTATGGAACGAGAAGCCCAACACAGGCACGACACAGGCACGACACAGGCACGACACAACAACAGCGCACGCACGCACAAAGTTCTAGATTTGTGCGCATGCCATTTCCGTAAAGGTGACAGGTGCAGGCTGCAACTGTTATCGAGTGTCACACCGTGTGCAGGTGAAATATTCGAAATTACGTTGTAAGCATGGAGCTGCGGTGCATAAAACGGAAAGCCCAGGGAGAGGAACAAGGACATGACCCAAGAGAGGATTTGACAATCAATTCGCCAACCCAAAGGAAAGCCTAGGTAAAATGGGTGGATGCCCCGACAAACCGTAGAAATACAGTTTTTAGTACAATATTTTTTTAGGAAGACTCGCAAGAATATTCTTTCTCAAAAGGCAAATTTACTTGATTTACAATGCTGTGTACATAGATGATGCCAATCAATATAGTAATTTTATCAGGAATATTATTATCCTTTTTAAATTTAAATTACAGTTCTGAGCGATTTCGACTTAAAAGCATCGATTTTTTAAGAAGAAATGCCAATCATTTGTTGAATAAATAAATCTCAAACGTTGCAATTACTATTTGATAAACAGATTTTTTTAAATGAATAAATTTAAATCCTTAATTAAATATCCTGATACATTTAACGCTGAATGCCAAATAATGGCTTTTAATTAATCCATCATATATGTACACAAAATCAAAATTATATAACTGTTATTCTCAGTATAATATAATAGAATAAATATTGGTAGAAGTTGTATTATTTAAGCAAGTACTATCTTATTTAATTAAGATAAAACATATTTCTGTTTTTATAGATATTTTTAATTTTAGAATTAAAAAACTATCAAATAATGTAATAAAGTCATGAAACATACGTATTTAATATATGAAGTTAATTCCTTTGATCAATAACGCGTGCATTGCAAGAATTATTTTTTTTTATAATTGTATTTTTTTTATTGCCATCCCACAAATACATCGATGGCAATTTAACCATTCACTTCTTTAACTATCTTTAATTGAATTATTTAATCTTTCGTAGTGATTCTGTTCTTATAGTTTTAAATGGCATTTAAACAGTAGCTCATGAAGCATCAATTATAATTGCTCCAAAATAACATTTACGTATAAAAACATCAGTTCTTTAAAATATAGAATTTTAACTTTTTAACTAATTTTAACAAAAGAATGTGTGTGTATGCATTTTGAAAATATTTAAAAAAATTTAAAAGACATGCTTAATTAAAATTTATCGAACGTCTATTTACGAATAATAATAATTGAAAAAAATTATAAAAAATTAATGATACGAGTGAAGTTGTTTGCATGGAATTATGCCTGGCATTAATTTAAATATTTTAAAATTGAAAAATAATATTCTATCAAATTTAAAATTAATGTTTAAATAAAAAACATTTTTGATAAATATTTAACCTTAAAATTCAATACAATCAAAATGTTTTCAAAACTCAACTAATTATACATATATAATTACGCACATCCACATATACATATGTAAGAGTATAAAAGTATTTCTAATATTCAAGAATATTGATTAACTATTAAGAAATATTGACTTCAATGTGTTGCAACGAATGTGCCATAATAAAAAACGATCAATTGATTTTAATAGCTGACATATTAAAAGTATAAAGGAGAAATAATAATAATCAATGGTTAGAGAACTACTACAATTAAATTATAAAATGTAGTACTATATCCTTACTTGTTTATTGGCGATTACAATAATTTTACAAGGAAAAATTAATACTCAATCGTTATTATGTTATTGATTCACGTTTTTTTATTAATATAATAAAGTTTTATAACACTGTACTATATTTCAGTGTAATTTCTCGTTAATTTTTAAAATTGATAAAACTGATATTCTACTGGAATTTCCAATTAATATTGAAATCTTCATTACAGGAATTCACACGAAATATACCAAATGCTAATGATATTCAGTAATAGCGGGTTGATCTGGTTCAGTCTAATTAGAGTTATTGTGAATATTATGGAATCAATATTTTACATTCAGAATCGTAGCTACTCTATTTTTCAATGTCCATTTTGTGTAATTCTATAAAAATTACGATTCCAATTATATTGGATATTTTCAACGTAAATATTTTAAATACAGGTAAAAATATTTCTATCTTTTTAATATATTTATTTTTATGTATTTTGCCATTTTTATAAAAATTAAAAACACTAAGCGAAGTCTTGGTATTATAAACAAAAAAACAATAGATATAATGTAGAACATCTGTTTTATTATTCACTTGTATAATGGGAAATCAATTATCTGCATCGCGAATGCAGTCTTCAATAACTTCAGAGTTATCAATTTGAGTGGAAACAATATTACATATCAAGTTTCTCTTCTAATGGAATATAAATGTTATTTTATACACCGTATTATTTTATGTATTATGAAATGAAATTAAAAAAAAAAATTATTAAAGCTACGTAGATAATGTAGTAATTGGAACTTTGATCTATAACTTTATCTCAATTTCCCCTAAGTTTACTTTAACTAATAATTAACGTTGGATGTTTTATTTAAATCTAATTTAAACTGCATCAAATCTTCAATTGCAGTGCAATATTTAAAACAAGAAAATATAGTTTTATAAAAACAGAAATACTGCTGGGTAGAATTAAATTTTTTTTTAAATACTTCATTATAACAAATCTAAATTTTTTCTAAATTAAAACTTTAAGTTAATCTCATGCGTCTATTTAGAATAAAAATTATTGTTATTAATTTTAAAGTAATTTGTTACTTTTGCCGATGCTATTATGATCAGCTTGACAGGCTATTAATATACACAATCATGTAATTATGAAATTTTACAATAAAAAATTATGTATATTTACACTTTTCCAAAATGCTGAATTATGCCAATACAAGTTTGAAAGTTACATTTGTAATATCTTTACCTGCTCCTAAAACTATACAATAAAAGAAGCTCAAAGTGATTTATTAGTTTGGAAGAAAGAGAAAGCGAGAAAGAACGAAGGAGATGGAAAAAAAGATACAAAGAAAGAGAAAGAAAATGAAAGACGAGTAAAGAAGACAGTTGTAAACTGAGGAGTATCGGTCAAGTGGGGCTAAAAGGGCTAAAGAGAAATCATTGAGAAAAGCAGAGCGAGAAAAAAGAATAATTAGAGTAAGAGAATGAGTTGGATGACAGAGAGAGAGTGTGAGAGAGAGAGAGAGAGAGAGAGAGAGAGAGAGAGAGAGAGAGAGAGGAGCAAGAGGTCGGATTGCAAGTATTGGTGCCGGGCGTCGGCGACGGGGTGGCGACTGATATGCCGGGACAAATTTTCTCGCTCTCTCCCTCTATCTTCGTCACTCGAGCATTCACTCGTTCACTCTCACTCTCTTGCGCTGTCCCTCCCTCACTCACTCCGGGGTTGACGAGTAATGTAGGTACTAGCTGGGCGACGGTGGGACGTTGCCCCCACCCCCACTGCCGAGTGTCTGTCGCCATGGCAACAGCCGCGATGCAGCCATCGCCACATTACCCATACAGATGGTTACAGACACAAACGCACGATCGCGTATTCCCTTTAAACACACATCCACACGGGTGCGCAACACGCGCAGCACACGTACAGACGCGCAGGTACTCTGTCTCTCATCCTTTTTTGCTCGGCTCTTCTCCTCTCCTCTCCCTCTGCTGGCTCTGCGCGGTATTAGTTTCACGCAGCCTCACCGACTTGGTTCTCCTCATCGTCGGTGAGGATTGCAGGAGCCAAGGGATATCCTCGGTCGAGCGAGCGAGACAGAGATCAGACTCGTCCTGTCGCTCACCCCTCCACCGCTGCGGTATCGATGAGTTCGACTCCAGGTCCAGGTCCAGGTCCAGGTCCAGGTCCAGGTCCACGTCCACGTCCACGTCCACGGCATCGCCCCGAGGACGAGACAGAAAGAGAGCAACAAACCGAGAAAAGATCGAGAGCTTTCCCGACGTGCGAAGATTAGCTCGGAGCGCTTAAGAGGAACTTTCAAGCTCTTGAAGCTTCGCCGGACCCTCGATATTTTACTCTCCGCGTCACCCGGGGCATTGCATCTCGCTAATTGGATGGATGCGAAGCCGAGGATCGGTGCAATTGATCTCGAGGATCCTAGATAAGGACGTCGGATCAGTTGTCGGGGAAATTTCATGACGCTGCATCTTGCGCCGAGTGTTTTTCTTCCATCCTCCTCCTCCTCCTCCTCCTCCTCCTCCTCCTCCGAGGAGCCTGTTTTATGTGTCGCAGCATGAGCCGCCCACGGAGATGTTTTTGCGCATGATTTCACTGTTAAAACCATCTAGTGGGGCTCTCGCCGCGCAAATATAACAGATTTGGTCGGTAAACAGAGCTTATAATTTCGCCGCTCCGTATTTTCATTTCACGCCTCGAGACGTAGTTAATAGTTTGTCAAATTCCGAGTAATGGCTCAGGTGGGCATTGTACTGGTGTCTGTGTGCGTGCGTGTGGGTGTGCGCCGTTTGCCGCTCAACACATTAACTCGAGAGCGACGAGCTACGCAGCGCTGGGCATTTTAAATTATTATCACGTGCTGTAACTAATTGCAGTACGCATAATAAGACGAGCAACTGGCCAATTTACTAGGACCTACTGACATTAATTGATTTCCCAACTAATTCATTAAATTTTTGCGAATGATGCTGTGCGCACATCGAGAGCCGGTCGAGCGCCATCGGCACACCCTTACACATATACCCTTACACATGTAATACCTTCTTGTAATTTAGAGTGGGCTTTTGTTGTTGCTGCTGCTGGCTTAAATTTGCCGTTAATTTATATCCTGTTTCGCTCTCCTGATAATTTACTCTCCGAGCGTGATAAAATTCTCTTTCATCTTCTCGTTTCTTAAATTTGCCATTAATTTTACTTTAGTCGAAACGTCAAGATTTAAGAGTTGCGGGAGATGAAACTAAATGGGAGAAAGATGCTGAAGCTAAAACTGAGGCTAAAGCTCAAACTACCAGATGATGAGAGATTTATCAATTGGCAACGTGGGGGCGATAAACCGTCCGAGACGTTACACTCATGCGCTCAATTAGCAATGACGTTGAGGTTGAGAGGTTGAGGCAAAAAGCAGGTAATCAACCAATGATTTTCGTTCGTTCAACCAATACTTCGCGAGTAGTAATATTTTTCCTCGCGCTTTGGCTCTTGACACACACACGCACGCACGCACCAACTTAAATAATACAGTCTTGATGGATCTAAATAGACCTTTATGCTTTTTTTTTGTATAAAATGATATACCGCACCGGTGACTAACAAGAGATTGATCAATGACTATAAGTGAAGACGTATGAAAAAGTAAGCTTTTATGATTTTATTAGAATAAAAAGTGATATTCTATTTTACAAGAAAATAAAATAAATTTTATATTGACCGTGACTTTTCAAGTTTTTTGATATAATAAAAATGCCAATCAATTTAGCACTTTGCATATAAAAATACACACACACGTATTTTGTATATAAAATTTATATATTTCACCGGAAAAGAATTTCGATTTCAAAGTTTTTAATATTTATTTTTCGTTCAACTAATGAATATCAAAAAAAAAAAAAATGCAAATTCTTAATATACATGTTACAAAAAGATCTGAGAACGTCGACAAACGCTTTGATGACTTTTTTCCAATATTTTTTATACCGCACTTGCGCCTTTAGTAAAATGTATTTTTCACGTAGACTTTTAAATTTATTAAAACCGAAACTATTAAAGTTTTTATTATTTGTTATTCCTTTATGACGTAAAATAAAACACAGTTATTTTTAAATGAAGATATTTAACTTTTAAGCAAAAGATGTTTAGATATTAAAATTTAAATTTAAATTTAGTGCCATGATAAGCTGTTTGCTTAAAAAATAACTGCTTTACGGAAAAAAATATATCCGTTTTAAAGGATAGTGACTAGCCCCACTATTAATACATAAAATCTTTTAATAAATAATGCTGCGTTTATTATAAAATATTTAATCTTTTTTCGTATTTAATATTAAACAAGTGGGCCACGCGGTGGATAGATAAAACAATTTTTAAGCTACTCATTACAAATTTGCTAGCAAAATTTATGATCAAACACGTTTTACTGTTCATATTTAGAAATCATTTCATACCCATGTTCATCTCCACCAGAATTAAATAATAATAATTCTTCTTGTCTAAACAAATCCGATTTATCATACAATATTGCTGCACGAGAATAAATATTATTTTCATATTCTCGTTATTCCGCCAGTTGGGGCACAATAAAATTTGAATAAAATATGCGTGCAATATTTTTTACAAAAAAAAGTCTAGTTGCTTTATTAACGTCGTGCACGAATTCAGGGAGGCTGGTTACGGTAAATCCGAATCGAGAAAATATCAAATCATAGAGTCGGATTTGCCAAGTGGGCCGATACTCCAGCACTTTATCTCGAAGGAAACGGTACTCGGATAGCTCCTACAAATCTTCGACACAGTTCATACGAGTTTAAGGCAAGAGAAAATTTAAATGGGCTGTTGTTGTTTCTGTTGAATTCGTAGGCAATCAATATCCACACACTCGCACACACGCGTGAATGGTCTCGATGCAACGCGCCACCGGGCTTCCAACACACAAAACTCGGGTCTACTAAAAGTCAAACAATGGAGTGGGCTGCGTAAAATAGAGATTAAAAAAAAAAAAAGAAAAAAATAAAAAGGCTGTACCAGAAGTGCTCCAGGTCGAGTCTCGCCACATCTGGTCACCCAGGTGAAGTATCCCACCGCCCTTCACACCTCCTTCGTCCTTGGAGCCACCCTCGTCGACGCCCCATAGCTTTTTTGCCGAGGGAGCGATCTGAAACAATAAAAAACGGTATCACTTTAGTCCACCGGATCAATATCTTGACACAAAGAGTAATTATAAGTTTCGGTGTACAGGTTAAGTAAAATTTGTAAAAATGCGCTTGCATTGGGCTTTTTCTTCTTCTCTTCTCCTTTTTCTTTTTACCGGTACGCCCGAGATTTCGGAGATCGTTTCTCAAATTTCTTCACTCTTCAACATTTCTTTTGTCTGCTGTTCTGCTTTATCACAGCTCGACTACCTTTTATTTTATCTTTTTCGCTTTCTAATTCTTATTCATGTACGCGCATTTGCACGGCAAAATAAAATAACATCTACGTGTGTTGCCGACAGATTATTTATGCTCCTCTGCGCCGTCGTGCTTATGATTAAAAGTTGCCGGAATCGGAGAAAACATGTAAACAGAGCATAATGAGCAATATACTTTAAGCAACATTAATGACTAAATTAGTCATTTCTTTTTTTTTTTTTAAAGCCCGCTCATTACGAAAAAGATCTTTGCGCGCATCAGACCTGGAATATCCATTTAAAAATTTAAAACACAAATGTGAGCTTTACGCTCCTCTAAAAGATTCATGAAATTTTAAGAAAACTATTCTTATGCAATAATCAATAAACCTTTCATTCTATTATCTTTAAAGCGAAAATTAATAATTTATCCGACTAATGAATACCTTTATTACGTTGGATTATATTTAAATATCTAATTGCAAGTTAATTTTTTTTGCGGCGAGTCATGTAATGATATTTCCTCGATTGAAAAATTTTTCAATGATGCAGCAACTTTTTCTTTTTAAAGGTAAACTATATGTTTGCATCTGTTACAATTGTTTAATGATAATGTAATTAAGTGTGAATAGCAAAATATTTACTGTTTACAAATTATTCGAGAACATTATGTAAACATTTTTTTCTGATACAGAATTAAATGAAAATTACGCACGGAAAGTCAATGACTTACTGAACAAAACAAAGCAAAACATTTTCTTGACTTTAATTACATACTTTCTATTGCAACTTTTTTTAAACACTGTGCAAGAGGAATTTTCGCTTTAGTATTACAACAATGTATAGAAAAGAAGATTTTATTTATGGCACCAACGCTTATTCGTTATGTTTACAGTGAAATGCATCATTTTTAGCAGTTTCTAAATCATGTACCTCTTCAACTTTGTTTTACAAAAGTATAACGATAAAGTGATAAAAGAAATTTATAAATATACAAGCATTATTACTCTTTGGCTGTTTGAGAGGCTTTACCAAGGATAATATTCATGTATATACTATATGAATTATTATAAATCATTATGCAAAACAAGCGGAAAATTTTGAGGATTTTTAAATAAATAAATTGTAGGCTTCAACTTTCATTTTGACATGAACATTGACCGACGACAAGATTATAAAATTAGAAGAATGGATCTTAAGAAACGTTATTTAAAATTATATATTTACATATTAGCAAATATAATTATAAATCAATCTGACTTGTAAAATTTCATCACGTTTTTTGATTTGAAAATTTTATGACCAATAAATATTAATGTACATTTAAATATGAATTTCTGTAAGTGATATGTGAAAAAGTTATTTTAATAAAATAAAAATTTCTTAGAGGCCGTAAGAAATAATAATAGAAAACATTTCAATAATAAATAAAGGAAGTATTTAAACTTAAAATTGGGTTCACGTGTAAAATATTGAAAACAAATTAAATATTTCAACGTTATGAAAATACGACAGTTTAAAAGTTATTACCACACACAAAAATACTTTTTATCGGAATATATATAAAGATTAAATCTTCGAGGAAAGAAATTTTTTAAAATTCTTAAAAACATGTGCAATATAAAAACATTGTTAAAGTGAATCAGTAAAAAATTATTTAATGTTAATGTGTTTGAATAAACTATTGAATGCGTCAAGTGTCAATCAATAACATTATTTCGATCATGCGAGCGTTTAAAATACCATTACACTTGTGTCAACAAAAATCGTAATAAAAATTATTGATAAATAGTAGGGTTTAACGATCTATCAAAACTAATGTGGGAACTAGGAAACATTTTTACCTGATAGATATTATTCTCCATTATTTTTTTTTAAATATCAAACACGACTAAAAGGATCAATTAATATTCTCAGATCATTTTTCTCATTTGTTTATATTACTCACATGCAACCTTGAATAGTAAGTGCTTGCTTTTAACGTAAGCAATGAAAGAAAAATTAACCATTGCAGTGTCATTCATTGACATTTCAACGATACCAGAGGCGAGGCAACAATTTTTCAGTAGAAAATCATAACAGCGATCGATCGATCGATCAATATCCAACGATGGAACTTTGAAAGTGCCGGACGACTCGTTTCGCGATGTATAGGCGCGCGCTTGACAGGTAAGTAATCCTAAGCCGTAAAAGCTCACTTCCGGCCCGTATCGATGAAAAGCTCAGGGGATGACCTTGAACAGGAAATTGCACGATGGGATTTGAGGTCAATGAGTCGTATGCCGGCCTTGGGGAAGCCTCCCCCCCCCCCGAGGATCATGGAGTTGGATCACGACACTCGAGCTTGGGTATCGAGTTCGAGGATAATTGATTGGTCGGATCTGTTGACTCGGTAGCTTCATTAGTTGATTCGGAAGCGAAATGCCCAGAGTAGCTGCTTCGAAGCATTTTTTTATATTCGAGCTTCTAATGGAATAACACTATTTGAATGTACCGAGTCTCAGGTGTTTGGAATAATGTGTGTTTTATGTCAAAGCCAGTTTGTTGAACATGGGGAAACTTATGATCATTTATTACGATTGTCAACTTGTATGGCAATACAAATCAAATGCATTGACGCACGGGTTTAAATCATGTGATAGGAAACATGGAAAGGTGAATATAAATTTTTTTATAAAAATTGTAAAATATGCAGGGAGGATAATTCACAAGCATCGACAGATTTTTAATTATATCGCAGCTCCAATTTCACCAATCACAATTGTAATTACACAACATTAAAAAACTTATTTCATCTACAGTGTTAAATATATTATATCTGCTGTTGAGGCTTGAAAATACATTTTCAAAATTAATTGATACAGCTGAAATGACTGATTTTATTTTATTGCTCAAGAGAAAGTAATATTGCTAACAATATAACATCATATTTCTCTGTTTATGTTCGTTAGAAAATTTACGATTGTTTGACATGACGATAAGAGCCAAGCGAAATTCATTATTTTAATCAGTAATTATAAACTTTTTGATTTTATTTTAAGTGTAAATAAAGAGAAAGATATTAAAAAATAAAAATAAAAATAGATAAAGCGATTTTTGTGGTTGACTACAAAAGCTTAAATTAATATTTTGAAATGTGAACCTTTTCGCGTTATAAACATTTCATCCTCTTTTTTAATCCATATAATAAATAAAATTTAAGTAAAATTCTATGGGCACATTCTTTTAAGAATAACTAATTAAGAAAAAGTATAAATAAGTCTGACTATGCACTTATAAATAAGATATAAATTGGATTAAGGGGTATAAGATTAAATCGTTTCGAGTAAACTTCCTTCAATAAAATAACAAATATACGATGTTAAACTTGCCTCTTTTGCACGTTATAATTAGTTAATAATGGCTTAATAAAGTGTTTATAAAGGCATTACACTTAATAAAGGATAATTAAAAAATAGTACATATTTAATAAAGAATTAAAAAAATTTCCCAAACCATTCCCAATGCAGCTCTAAAGTTTAAGATGGGTATGTTTCTCCTTAATTACAATATCATAACTAAAAACATTTTTTAAAAATGCATTAAGTAAAAAATATTTAAAATTAGAGTGCCACTAAAATAGAAAAGTTTGAAAACTAGTAATTAGTTGGTAATGTTTTTTGTAATAATATGAATATGTTTTTAGTTGATTTTTAGATTAATATTTAAAAAAAAAAAAAAAAAATTGAACAAAGACATGACGACTAAAAGTTTCATTAGCAAACGGAGTTGTGTTTGTTATCAAGATTAAAAAACTTTTTATCTTTTTCATTTACATTAAAAGTTTGAAAATAATATTAATTACTTTTTATGCTGGAGATGTATTTTTTAATTTGCGATTGCAGTGAAATTCATGGTCAGCATCACATTTTGAAAGAGCTGTCCACTTTTTTTTGTGCACGGATAAGTAAACTTTAATTATTATTTGGTCTAATACACAAGTAAATCCTAATTATATTTTGAAATAAACGCACAAGGAGGTTTCAGTTATATCTCCTAGGAAAATTACCCAATTGTTCTTTTAAATATGTCAGGTAAAATTATACACTGTAATCATTAACGTGGCAATGCATAATCATGACATAAGCTAGTAAAAATAGTTCACCATTGTTTACAAGTTAATTAAAAAAATAAAGTATAATAAAAGAAATTTGTACTGAAGAGATGTGTAAATTGTTTAGCATCTTAGGAACGAAACTTGTTTCCTCTTGAGTTATTACAAAGTAAAGGTTCCAGTCGATTAGCTTATCTGAACGCAGCAGAAAATTATTCTCGTGTAAATTCGATTTAAAAGAAAGTTGATATATTACGCGGGCGTGAAGTATTTTCCATTGGGCAGGTATGAGCAATAATGGCGGAAAATGCCTGACCTGCTCCATTTCCTCATTGCTAAGTGCCAAGAGTTTTTTTAAATCCACAGACACCGAAATGGTCATTTCACATTCGCTGACCCATGGGACGCCGAATGAAACATTTAATTAAATAATCCTATCGCGCAATAAAACAATCAAACATAACATAATAAAACATCAGAATCAGCATAATCCGTCGTCACGGTCAGATGGTCATTGACACTTTTTTGGTGATTGGTGGGTCAAACGGGTAACAAACCAAGTGCAATTAGGCGCACGCGCACCTCCGTATAATAACATCCAATTTGCAATTTAGCGCTCGTACATCCTTGAAAATTATGGACACTCCACCTCAAATACCTTAGTCCGTTGTGCTCTGTTTTGTCGCGAGTGTGCGCTCGGCTCGTATGATGGTGTGGGTAATGAACTGTGTGTGGGTAATGTGGCATATGCCTTGCTCCGGGTTGATGTACTTTCGCATCGAACGACTATTTCCTTGTTGAAAAAACCTAGTTGATGACGATGACGATGACGATGATGTTCCGGTAATAGAAAGAGCATATCCGCGAATCATTTGGAAATATTGTTATTTTTTTTTTTTTTTTTTTTTTTCTTTTTGCGAAATGGTATGTTTGACCGGGAATTCATGTTGGCGTTCGCATGGCGCAGGTCACGGACGTTTGCTCATGTCCTTATCCCAAGTTCTTTTATTTTCCTTTCCACAATCGCTGTTTTTAATCGTCTATCTAATGCTCATCATCAATCGTAAAAAACTCGTTAAGCAATTGCGACTTCTCATGTCGAGGATTTCATGTACACGCGGAGAAGCTTTGAATACGAACTTTTGATGTTCCCGTTTCAATAAGGCTATATAAATATAAAATTAAACTTCTAGAAGTTTTCAATAAACTTAACGTGTAAACAGTAATTGCATAGATTTTAAAATTAAAAAAAAAAAAAAAAAAAAAAAAAAAAAAAAAAACAATGTGAATAAAAGAGCGAATCCCTTCTGTTGTTTTTAAAAACAAGAAAAGTATATCATCATTGTCGAGTTATTTCAAGTGACAGAAAAGTTTTATTATATATATATAAAAAAAATATATTTCTCTACAAAGAGTATTATCTAAAAAGCAATAATAAACTTAATCAATATTTATTTTACAATTAAATCCCTTTTTTATTGAGGTCATTCGTTGCAATCATATAATATAAAGCCAATGACTTGATTCAATAAATGGATTGCTTTTTTAATATTGTCACAAAAATTTCTTGTGGATCAAGTCCGTCTTAAATTATTTCAAGATCCATAATTGTCATACAGTATGTTTAATATATAAAAAATATGATCCTTTTAGACGAAATTAAGCAGATAACTATATTAAAAAAATCATACGTAAATGGAGTCCGATAAAATTATCATTGTGAAATGAAATGCATATTTAATAAAAAAACGAATCATTTATTAAAAATCTATGTCATTTATTAAAGAGTATAAGGGTATATATAAGAGATATAAAAAATTCAATTACATTTTAATATACCCTCAATATTAAATATACATACTCAATACTAAATGTACATACTTCTTAAAATAAATAACTTATTTTGAATACGAGAATGGAAACATTAATAGTTTTAATCAATAACAAGTGGATATAATAAAAAAAAACTCGTTACAATATCGCTATTTAAAAAGAATTTATACTAGAATGCTGAAAAGTTTACCATGTCTAATTAATACCTCATAAATATTTTCAAATGACATAGATTAAACATATCAAAAAGTAATAACATAAGACACAAGATTTTTTAATTTAATTAAAATATTTGTTTACTTCCTCTAATAAACAGTAATTCTTTTTTATTATTTTTATTTTAATTGATTCGAACGCTATTAAATACTATAATTCGAGAAGTAATTTCATTCTAATAGATTTGTTTTTCAATTTTTTTTTTAATTGAAACCCGTTGTTTCATAAAACATGAAAAATATTTTTAAAAAAATCAATCATCACTATACATTTTTTGCTTCGATAACTTTCAATATTTTTAAATTGTTTGATCATTTTACCATCATCGTAGATAAACACTATATAAAACAGATATTTTCTTTTACTTTTAATTAAGCCTACGTTTTATTTACAAATTATGAAAAGAACGAATTTTCAGTTATAAATTTAAATTAGTAATTATAATTTCCAATTATATTTTTAATTAATTTTCAATTATTTTTAATTATGAATTTTTAAATGTATCCTAAATATCAAACTCTTCATTTTTGAATCATCATTTTTGGAGCATCATATGAACACATTTTAACGTAATGAAATATATGTTTCTGCAGTACATAAAAAATAGCAAAACAAAACAAAAAAAAACTATAACAAACAAGATAGAGAAAATCCAGGACATGAAAAACGCCGCTCAAAAAGTAATCGCCCTGGCTAGTGTCCACGAGAGCATAAAGCCTCGGTAAGTTTTCCACAGTTTTCTCAGTTCACAATAAGAAAGAAGAAAACAAAGGGGGGGAAAAGGGTAAAGGGGGAAAGGGGAAAAAATGAGCAGACAAAGGAGCAAAGGCTCAGGCGTGTTCATTACTGTGGGATGACGTTTAAAACGTTTTAAAGGTGCAAGAAATTTCTCGGGGGACAAAACAGACGTACACAGATAAACAAAAGTACACACGATTATATAAATTATCCGGAGATCGCGCGCGCCAAGCGAGTGTTTATCCCGTGAAAGCATTCGGATTAGCTCCTCGTTTTCTGGCTCTATCCCCCGAAACGCACGTGCGCAAAGGTGCTCAAAGCAACTTTGAATCTAATTTTAATTGTCTTCAAGTGAATCCCCGTGAACGCTTACTAATGCAACTGATAATTATACTTGCACTCCGAAATAGCGCACAAACGAGCTAAACAAATTCTACTACTCGCACGCCACTAGCGGATAGTGGATAGTGAGAAATGAGTAAACGCAAGCAAATTGGAAATCATGACAGATCATCAATAATGATTTCGAAATTATTTAAAGCATCTGTATTAAATTTAATGGCATACAATTTTGATCGATCTCGTATCTTTCAATGGGAAAGAACTTAATGGCATAATATTATTTTTATATCTCGGCGAGTTATAATCTAGAAATTCGTCGGGCTTGGAAAAAATGTTGCATATGAAAAGCGAGCTCTTAAAAAGTTAATTTTAATTGAAATTGTTCAAATAAGGGAAGTTATTATATTATAGATTATTTTATCGTGTACAATAAATCTGAAATTAAGAAAAAAAAAGCTCATTTTATTTAATGCATAAAAAATTTTCAAACACAGGAACATTCTCTTAAATACTTTTTTAATATCTTAAAAGTATAATCTTCATACTCTTGACATCATGCAACACATGAAATATGCACGTTAACCCGAGATATAAAAAAAAAAAAAAAAGAGAGAGAACCAAGGGGAAAATTAAAGTAATATTATATCTTTGTTGAATATGTGCGCACAACACTTATAATATACATAACCAACGCAATAGCTAATATACAGATGCAGCGCTCTTTGACAATTTTTTGTACAATATACATACTGCACGGACATGTACTTATAGAATCCCTGAATATAGGCTTCTTTCATTGATGTAACTGAATTTAATAATACCAACAAAAAAAGTAACAAACTTTATTCTTTATTCCACTATTAATCTTGTTTAGAAATATGAAACGTTTTATTCAGCGTGAAATATAATCAAACGCTCGCAAATTCAATCGCAGCTCAATAATTTTTTTAGATTAATTGTGTTTTGTTCTCACAATCTTATATTGTTAACAAACAATTTATATTCATTGATTTCACGAATATTTATACTTGAAATGAGCTCAAATCAAAATACATCTAAATGAACCAAATCGAAAAGCTATTAATAAACTTTACCGGTTACTGAACTTCTTATGCAAGATTTCCTTGACCTTAAGTAATTTCTGTGCAATGCACATGTACGCATGTTCATATATCTCACGTAAGTGCAAGTACTTGAATGGTTTTAAATCGTTGACTCTAATTTATGGCTACTGTTATGTTTTCCCCCGTATTTGGAGACAAATGCGTACGCATTTAGTTTGCTTTTCAGGAGCTTGTGTAATTATTCAAATCAATGATCAGGACTGAGCACAAAAGGTACCAAGAATGAAATTCAGGCCAAGAGAAACAGGACTAACGGAACTAACTAACGAAGGAAGGAAGGAAGGAAGGAAGGAAGGAAGGAAGGAAGAAAGAAAGGAAGGAAGAGAAATATCGGGGAAGAAAGTCGCGAGAAGGAGTTCGAGATGAATTCGACAGCAATAAATCATAAAAATCGCATGCGTAAAAAAAAGACATACGATTGCCTAGAATCTCCGGATGCACGAGACTTTAATCACATGCAATCGCGATATGATGCGTCATTGTGTACATAGAAAATAATGCATATGTGCATGAGTATGAGTTCATTTAAAAGTACAGGCTTTTCGTACTCTTCGGTTAAGCATGTGAAATTATGTGTAGATGGTTGCGTCCAGCGGCGCCAATAATAACATTTTCACTGACATTATCACTCTTCCTTTTTGTAATCAAAGCAAAACCAGTGTTTCCAGCTTTTATACTCATTTAATTATACATTTCATAACTCCATTTCGTAAATTTCGTTACGATGCTCTAAATACTCGAGTGCGCCTATTAAGTGATTCTAAATTCCCATTTATTAACTAGATTTACTATCACGAAAGATCGAAGTGAAATTTTACTTTCACATCAACTCAGTTTTTTACACTTTGCTTGATTTACACTTTTTTTATAAAACAAATATTTAAGCATTTCGTAAAAAAAATTCAATTATTTATTGATTCGAATTGCTAATTCTTTTTCTTTGTCACGACAACAATACTCATTATTTAGCATACTTGTATATATATAAAAAAAAAGGTAAATAAGTGAAAATTAGAAAAAAAAATTTTTGTGGAATGTAAAAACGCCCTTGGAGCTCACCCAGGAATTTACCTTTGGGATTGCGTAATCGTCTTCCTGCAGCAATGAAATGAATAAATTGTCGGCGAATACGCATACATTCCCTTGACACCAAGAGCGCGAGAATCACCAAGATCAATTTCTAAAGTGGTCAGTTTAATTTTCTTCCCGAATTCCCAAAATGCCCCATAGCTCTCGTAAATCATTCCCAACACCAAAGCAATTGCTCATCTTTTTTGTACGCACACGACTGCCAGGCAACAGCGTTAACGCATCGGTTCAAAAGGTCAAACTTGTGTGAAGGTCTGTTAGGGCGAAAGTTTTGACAAAGGTAAAGGGAAAAAGCCTCGGTCAGTTAAGGGCTCGATAACGGCAACCAGGAGTTATCGACCACATCAACCGTTCCGCGTGGGGCCACACATACGGGGAATGGCGGGGGCGAGAGGGAGGGAAAAGAGCGTTAGGACGACGAAAAGGGGAGTCGTGGGTCGGTCCCTCGCTGAGGGCGACGAGGATGCGTGAGCAGAAAATGAAAGAGGCAAGGGGTTGGCTCGCATCGGTGTGAGTTTTGCGAAAATAAGGGAAGCACGGGAGGGGCGGGGGAGAGAGAGAGAGAGAGAGAGAGAGAGAGTCCAGGAGCGTAAAAAAGGAAACACGAATTGCGGATTCGATTTCGATGGGTGGTAAACACGCTAAAACAATATGGACACCGAGGAGGCGATTTTAAACGCTTGAGAATTGGATTTCAGACCTTTCTGGATTACCGCGATCAGCAATTCCTCGACCAACTTGCACTTTATCATTCCGATGTTGCTTTATGAGGCAACATCGCAGACTCAGCAAATTTATTTGCAATATCCGTTTCAAAGGACGCACTTTAAAACGCATTTCGCATTATTTGCGTAAATAACAAATTGAAGATTCGAGTGTCAAACGTGCGCGCTTGCCCGTGACACAAATCTTTAATTTTTGTTAAATTAAAGGAATGAGTTTGAACACCTAAATTAACTAAACTTCACTAAATTTCCAAGCAAAACTGGAGTTCATTATCGATTAGCAGCAGGAAAATTATGAAGCTTAAATGAAAACATTTAAGAAGATTAGTGGGTTATAAATTGAGAAGGCTTAAGTATTCTACGATAACAAAATCAATAGCTTCATTTGAATTCCTGATTCAGTAACTCTTGGTTTTTTTACCTATTTACGCTAATCGCTTTAAGTGCTTAAGTGGACTACTATTTATCCCTGGAGCTTTAAGTAAAATGTATGTTTAATTAATCGCGGTATGGGATGCACACAAGAGTTGAAAAACGTTTAAAGCACGCATGAATAAAGATGGCTGAAAACGAGTGGAAAATTGGTTCATTGTCGATTCGACAGTCGAGAGTCGAGAGTCGAGAGTCGAGAGTCGAGCGTCGAGCGTCGATACGTAAGTTGTCCGCTGTCGTTATTGAACTTGTACGCTTTCGTAAGCCACTCGATTTGAAGGCTCGCGTTAAGTCGCAAATGAATCACGAGAGACTCGGGGTTTGAATCGGTGAATTAATTATACCAATCATTAGCATTCAGGGTTAAAGAAGAACGAAACATTGTTCTCGCCTCTGTGCCTAGGAGTTTATTTGCAAACTACAGCCTTTTAATGATTGAGCCGAGAAAAAGCGAGGGAGTGATTTGAAAGGCCCGTGGAAAGCGAGGACCCCGTTTCCAGGAGCACCCGAGGGCGTAGTCCTGGCGGTTGCGGGACTGCGTCTCGAGCACGAGGAGGAGCGCCGTCGAGTGAGGCCACCGACCTCCTCTCCGGGGGCCAACCGCTACCTGCTGCTCGACGGACCGGAGGAGGCACGGGTCACGGCCACTGTCCTCTCCTCTCCTCCTCCCACTCTCTCTCTCTCTCTCTCTCCCTCGGTGCACACGCGGCGCGCACCCACGACCGACGAGAAATACGAGGACGGGGGACGACGTCTGCGGCACGATTCCATCAGGTGCACTTAGGGGGAGCTCGAGCGAAAATTCTCATTATCGGGCGTATGTTATTGGTATCTCGAATAGTGGAGCGCAGCACTCAACATCGATCTCGTCCAACAATTTTCGACAAATTTTCCTTACCAGCGCCAGAAGAAAAGCGCACTTTTATAGGTGATCTAGTTATCTGCTCAGGCGTTTTATTTCCGAATTTTTCGGGAGCTGCGAATTTTCTTTCGTCTCGTCTTAAAATAGAGTGGAAATGGTATTTTTTACAAATCCGCTTCCCACTGGCTTTAATGAAAAAGTCCAAGTACCCCGGTATATTAAAAGTTTTTTAGCAACAAGTAATGAGGATGAAAACCGTTTACTATTTTTTGAAGTAAATTTAAAAATTATGCGTCCAAGAAAGAAAGAAGAACGTGATAACCCGAGCACCCAAAGAAGGAATTCTGACCCAAGAAACTTGTCGGCTAGAAGCTTACGAACTAATATAAGAACTGACATAAGAAACTTGGGTTCTTAAAAAGTTAAGCCGAGTACAATGTGTTTCTCCGTCTTATTGAAAATAGGAAAGCCATTAACGCTACCCCCTTCTTTCTGATTAGGCGAAAGCCAAGGCTCTGCCCGAGCACTGAAAATCGCCGTGTAATGGTAAGTGTGCGAGGCGCGTTGTCGAGGTATCGAGTGTGGCAAAAAAGACGTTCACCTTTAAAACAGGTACTCAAAGCATCATACTTAAATGTAATCAAAATGAAAGGAATCGTGCAGACACGGGCAGAGCACTTACCGAGGGCCAAAGCAAAGCAAAGCGAGGCAAAGCGAGGCAAAGCAAAGCAAAGCAAAGCAAAGCAAAGCGAGCCAAACCAAACCAAACCAAACCAAACCAAACCAAACCAAACCAAACCAAACCAAACCAAAGCGAGGCATTCGAAGAAAGAAAAGAGTACATGTGCCCAAGATGTATCTTTGTTTCGAATGACACGCGCACGCACATTACATTTCGACGTCCGCACACTTGGGTTACGGCAAAATGAGGATGGCGCCACCGTCACAGGGCGTGTACGTCACTGAAAGAAGGTTATAAAGCAGCAACGAGTCAAAAGATATTCCTACGTCGACTCGACTACCACTCTTTATCATTTGAATACGTGAGCCCGTCCAATGGAAACTGCCCGAGTGTCGGGGAAGGTTCGATGCTCATTAGTTGCTTTACACACCTTGTGCACGATGGAAAGGAGTATCTTCGCACCCGGACGACTCTTTTTACAAGATGTTTTAAATTTTTCCTACCTGCTAATATGGAAAATAACCCACAAAAGTCCAGACCTTATTGTCGGGAATGATAAGCCATTACCATCAACGCCACCAACAACCATCGACCAACACACCATCAATACAAACAACAACCAACGTTCGAACGCATCGTACGAACAAAGTGAAATTCAAATTTACAAGACAAATGTCAAAATAAAGTCTCCCAGCTAAATTTAATTAGATGACAAAGCAATTGCAAATAAATACAACTCTTGTCAACCTCGAAGATACAAAAAGGTGGATTACTGTGAAAAAGCATTTAATCGCGATTCCTCGGATTGATATTGGTTACCGGAGTCAAACAACCAAAACGCTGCTCCCTCAACCTGAAAGATACACCAAAACACGGGGTTGAATTTATTGGGAAAAATACTTTCGAGCGACCGGAAGCCTTTTTAAAATATGAGCATCCTTATTCGGCACTGGCTCTTTTACTATCGAGCTTATCGAAGTAGAAATATAAAAGGATAAATAGATATACTGAGCGACACAGTCTTAAAGAAACTTTTCAAGTCGCTCGCCGGACTACTTTAGTCGATATTTATTGCAGGAAGTTGACTTAAAAATTGTATATTAAATACCGCAATAAAGTTTAGCGAACTCTTACGAAATTATAGTACATTATTTATTATATAAAATAGGTGATACAATTGTTTGTTAGAATCTATATTGCAATTTCCAATAAAATAATGCAAGCATTCATTGAGATTTACCCGAGGATTTAAGCCTGCGCTCTTTATGTTTATGCTTTTGCAAAATCAATCAATCACACATATTTAAATTATACATATAAATTTTATGTAATTTATAACAAAAAGTAGTACAGTCGATAAGTATAATTTTTATTCCTTGAATTATAATTGTTGCATACTCTTATTACATTAGCATGTGATTTATTTCTTAAATTATATAATTATTTAAAATTGGTTTATAAGAATTAATTCGCACAAGAAATATTACAGCACGTGCATTGAAAAACTACAACTTAAATGCGAGTGTTTATGAAGGTTACAATCTTTTGTAATATTTAATACGAGATCATTATCTCGGTGTACTGGATAATAGTGTAAAATACGATCCGTATATTCTAAGATATTATAAAGAAAACTTCTTTATCGTAATAGAATGTAGCATTGGTTTCTATTTCCTATAATTTAATTTACAAATGAAGTTAATTGCACCAATGGTTTAAAAAAAGTTGGAATTCGATATTGAGAGTGGAGAAAAATCCGTAATGGAATATTAGCGATGAATCACCAAGAATTAAATAAATACTGCCATATTTGCACCATTTGCACTGCAATTTAACCCTGTATTTAGGGGGCGGGGGGTGCAAAACTCAAGAAGACGAACGAAAATCCGCGCAAAGAAAAGATGGGGTAGGAATAGATAAAGAATAAAGGGGTGGAAGTGCGTAATCGTTGAGTCGGTTAATGCGAACAGTTGCTAAGGTTACCAGTTCAGGAGTATGATACGCAGGCCTATTGCCGCACAATACCAACATAAAGAAGCCAAGTGTGCGAAAAGGGAAGAGAAATGATTAAAGGGACAAGGGCAAGGATGCTTAAGGAAGGAGAGAAGGAGAGAAGGAGAGAAGGAGGGAAAGAGAGAAGGAGAGAAGAAGAGAAGAGGGCTCGAGAGCTCCGGCAAATATAGAGCAGTCGAGGTTAGGGTGCGCACACGCCAACAAAAGGATACGCGCTGACAAAACTTTTCGCTCCTCCTCGACCATCCTCTCAAAGTCAAGCAGAACTTTATGTTTAACGAGTTGGGCACTGCTTTCCTCGGGAACAATGCGCCCATCATTAGCTTACTTTAATTTCGTGCTTGCCAAGGGAGAAGCGAGGAGGATCTCAGAACTTGGTATTGATTATCGAGATTAAAACTTCTTTGTCGAGGATCGATTTTGAGGAACTTTAGCCAAGTATTTACGAATTAAAAATTCCTGGCCGACGCTCTCGACTGCAATTCCATTTTTCGCCGGTATTATTTTATCGCTCAATTTGCCATCACCGCCGCTACCTCCGCCCCACCCTGCGAATTTTTCTCGGAGCAAACCTTTTTAGAAAACTTGTTCTCGCTCGCCTATTCCAAGCGCACCGCGAAGAGATGCTTGCTACTCGGGGGTGCTGGGGGAGGGGGGAGGTGGGAGAGAGCCCGAGTACGACGAGGACGATGGCCACAATGGGAAAGATAATGGAGATTGTAAATAAAATTTCAAAGGCGCAGAAAAATAACGAGTGGAAAGAGCAGAGGCGTTCGGGGACTTCGCAATCAGGCTCTTTGGGTTTTCAAGCGATGTGTGCTTTGGTGTGACTGCTTTACCAATAAAAAAAAAGGTGGACGTAAGCGAGGCCACGGGGCTAATTGATTATGCAGTGCGAAGACACGAATGCTTTCGAATTGGAGGGAGGGGAATCCGAATAGAATTACGTTTTCCAGTTCCGAAGCAGCTCATTTGGGCTGGATCCATGGCTCCCCGGCGCACCAGGAGGTCCCCGGCTGAACAGCGACAGCCTCTTTCGCAATTACCCCCGACCCCCTCCTCCTCCTCCTCCTCCTATTCACCTACCTCCATTTCTCTCGCTCGCCAACATTTAACATCTAACGCAACATCGGTCTCGCTCCACGTGATCTCTATCACCACATTTCACTCTTCTTTCGAAATCTGATATGGTCGCCGCCCCATTCCGACTCGGACACGTTCCGTTCGGCTCGAGCTACACCGAGAGTGCGACCCGGGCCCTCGTCCTCCGGATCCTGGCGCTCGCGGAAGGGAGAAGGAAATGGCGACGTAACCCGGGTCTGGTCTCCATTTCCCCTGGCGCCGGCACCGATAACAATGGTTTCCGCCTGATCGCCCTCGAAATTAGGCCCGTGGGAGCGCGAGCCGCGTCGTAATCTCCAAGGCTGACCGACCGGGTTTCGTTCCGCGGCGACCACCACGCTTTCGCGCTTTCGTTACATAAAGTGCGACGAGGCCGTCCACCCACTCGTTACGCTTCCTTCCTTTCTCCCTCGGTGATGACGCGGGTTGTCGCGGTCGTTGTACACCGCGTGACGCTCGGGGACGTTTGCGGGGGCGGGGGGCGGGCTTGTGTAATGAAGACAGCGAAATGGGACGATAATTGCATCTCCACTCGACGTTTAATTCGGAACTCGACGTCTGCGATCGCTTTCGCGGGATAAATCGAGGCAAGTCGAGGCAAGTCGAGGCAAGTCGAGGCGAATCGAGCCGCCCTGGAATGAAGGCGTTTTGTTTTATGTGTCTGCGAGTATTGCGATTGCTGGTGTTTCGAGAGATTCCTGGTAATGTTGCAGAAGGTTACGCTTTAATTATTAAAATGTAAAATGTAGTGGCAATTACACTGGGCACCTTGTAATAACCAGAGCTCTGCACAGTTTCCCGCTTTTCAGGAATGAAAAGTAAAGGAGCACGAGAAGATTATGCATTTTATTGGTTACATAAGGAAACCATTATATATTTTCGAAACGCTGCCACAGACGCAAAATAATTACAAGCGTGAGGGCAGATGCGATAAGCTAATTTCGAACAAATTTTTAAATTATCAAGCAGCGCTTTATACTCAACTGCAATTTACTAAACGCTCCAAAAATATTTGGTACCCGTTTTCATTACCAGAACTATAATATTTCTATTTTTAATTATACAACAGAAAATGCTGTGTATGAACTCGTGAAATTTTAATTGTCAGCTACCGGAGTATTACTTTTCTTGGATTATGCAAAGCTATATCATATTCGGAAAAAGCGACATAAATAAGACACACACACACACACACACACACAATATAATATAAATATTTTTTTTATGAAAAATTTTATTCCTTGAAATTTACCATTACCGATGGACATTAATTGAAAAAAATTACGAGGTTGATTTATTAAAAAAGAAAATTAAACGCTCGTAATTTAATAATAATTGAAATTGAAAACCGATTCCATTAAAAAGGTGAACTTTGTTTAAGCATCCTCAACAGCTTGATAGTAAAGTACTTAAAGTACTCGAGTATATATACTCAGTCATGAGTTTTAGAGCACCTCCTGTCCCTTAAGCTGACACATTTTTCAAACAATGGCAATCTGTAGAGACAGATAAGGTACCTCGAGAAGAAGAGAAAGTATTATTTACAAAACTCTGTTATGTAATCTGATAAATTGTAATAATATAATATAACAACGCCAATAATTTATTGCATTCACGAACGTATAATGTATGTATAAAGTTTAGCATATCTCACTTATATCTGATTGTACGTGAGAGCAATTAAATTTTAATTCATTAATATTAATTGATTTTCTTTGTATAAAGTAGAAATAATTGTCAAATCATTTGTTACACAAGAGCCTGAATAAATTCTCGTCGATTAAACCAATATATATTTCTGAGTTCTTTTTATTTTAATTCTTCTCCCGTGGATTTTTATTATTCGAAAATTGCAATTTTACTTTGAATTTTGAATTGAAGTTATGGTGTAAACAATGAGATATTTAATGAATAATATATTTTTAAATAAATACCTCTCATACAAAACACAAAGTTTTTAATTAAACAGAGAATAGTGTTTCAACGTGTGAGATGATATTAAAAGTTATTTGCCAAGATAAAATTCGGCAAAAATATCTTTTTTCAGGAAAATAATTAATTTGCGAAATACTAATTTTTTCCTCGGTTTAAAGTATTGAAAAGGCTACGGGATTGAAGGCGTGAGATGGCTTTCCAGCCACAGCGTTATTTCCAATTATTTTCAAAATGAAAACGTTTGATTACACACGAGAAACGAAATTAAATAAAATTTCATTCAAAAGTAATGGTAACGAATCGATGAATGGAATGCGCGCCCACACACGATCCTCTTATCGGATATTATTCGGCAAACTTTGGCCCCAAGTTTCGCATCCGTAGAAAGTAAGCGAGTGCGCAAGCGCATTCGTGGGTGGATTGTATCGAAAAAGAATAAATTGCGAGGATCGTGAGGTGCAGAAAAGCACGTAACGAGTAAGCAGCACCGCCGGAATGAATCAGAGTGAGGAAGGAAGGGAGGAAGGGAGGGAAGGAGGAGCGCAGGAGGGGGCGTGGGAGGGAAGGAATGGAGCGACTTGGTATGGGATGGGATGAGATGGGGGGGGGAGAGTAGAGTACACAGAGAAGCAGCACGTAGCGATTCGATCTGACGGAGTGACACAAAAACGAATCAATACCAGAAGGAGAGTGGAGAGCAGAGAGCACCAGGACGACAGCCGTCGGGCGCCTAAAGCTCCCGGTAGTCCCGAAGAGTGGCGGCGACGACGACGACCAAACGACTTCCGGTCGCCCTGTCCGACGACTCTTTCGCCCCCGTACCCTCGACCATCGGTGCGGGACCTTACAAATGAGCAACGATCAATTGATCGAGCCTAGGTTTGCTACACCTTGAGCGATATTTTTCCAAACTAATAATGGGTGGGTTAATTTTCGATTTAAATCGATAACGAGATATTTATTTATTCTTGATTATCAATGTAAAGTATATCAAGCGTTTTCTTTCGTTCATATAATTAAAACTTTATTTCTTCGATGTTTGCGAAAGACGTTAATTTTAATGCATCATCACAATTGTGTTACAATTGCAGTTTTTTTGAAAATTTTTAAAATCTCCATCCAACTTCAAAGGAGAGAAAAATATTATTAATTTGTATGCAAGAATACGGGTAAGCTCATCGATAGTAAACCATATTCCTTGCGAAGAGATGACGTTTTTTGATACATAAAAATAATGATCACTGGTTTTAGAAACAATTAATTCTGTAAATTTTTCATAAAATTCTTATTTGAAACAGA
The DNA here is from genome assembly GCA_018907245.1 of Eupristina koningsbergeri. Classification (NCBI taxonomy): domain Eukaryota; kingdom Metazoa; phylum Arthropoda; class Insecta; order Hymenoptera; family Agaonidae; genus Eupristina; species Eupristina koningsbergeri. The sequence goes on from JACCHV010002768.1 coordinate 2,218,187, forward strand.
CAGTTTCAGAAATGAAAAGTATGTGTACGTAGTGATAATCAATTGAACAAAATTTTTAACGTCCTAGCAAAGCGAAAAACGTTAATGATTAAAATGAAATATGTGAAAACATGCGTACAGGGCTATGCGTGTATGCACATGATATATTTTTTTATTAAAATAAACATCAAACATCTTGTATAAATATCAATACACAAAGGTAATTTCTACAATAAATATTTGCCTTCGCTTGTATCATCAATTTTTTATAATAGCATTCATCTATCAAAATATCTATACACATTTTTTAAAAATCAACATTATTTTACATTAACAACTAAACTGATTCTAATAGAACACACACACACTCTCTCTCTCTCTCTCTCTCTCTCTCTCTCTCTCTCTCTCTCTCTCTCTCTCTCTAACTCCTCTCTTTCGCTTCTGAAAGCTAATAATTTGTTTAGAAATTCTAGTTAACTGTGTAATCAAGCATTTATTTACTACTCGACTAAACATTTCTTTATTTGTTGTTAAGATATTAATAAATAATTTTTAATTAAATTTTTGTAAATTCATAAGATATAAATATATTTTTAATAATTTTTGTATGCGAAACATTTGGAAATTATTTTCATTGACCATTTGAACAATGTAGAACATTTGAGTTGATGAACTTCCATTTTTAAAACAAGTTTCCAGTGGACCCAAGGATTTTCCTTTAAAATGAGAATTCACGACGACTTCATTCAACTAAGGAAATTAACTCTTGTAAATAGTGAAAGCTTGCTATTACAAGAAAATTAATCGTTCATTCACGACAAATAGTTTGAATAATTTAAAATTATAATTATTATTTTGTTGGCATGTGAAAGATTTGATTCGTGAAAAAAATTACGAGTGCAAAACTTGTAAATAACGAAAACCTCAACGAAATAACGAACGCTAACATGTCTTAATATTCATAAGATGCATAATATTAACATTAAGCTAACCTATTTTTTACTTTTGAGGCTTTTCTTGGCATAGTCTGAAAACAATTGTGTTATTACCAGCTGAGTCATAAAATGAAAAATAGAGAGCTGAGCTAATTTGAAGTTATGCGTAACTCATACCTATTCTATTTTTCACTTGACTCTGCCACTGCTAAAGGTATTTGCTTTAAATTTTAAAGTGGCAATAAAAATTGTAGTCGTCCATGCATCGTATATAACGAAATCTTGTAAAGCCTATTATATTATCCGTATTAATATAAATGGCAATAAAGCAGGAATGTAACTGTATCCATCCTTTTTAGGCAATAACCATAACCTACGTTACCTCACACTCAAGGACATGAATATATGCTTTACGTTTAGGAGTATCAATAAATTATCGTGTCTCAAAGCAACATCCAATCAAAAAACGAGAGGTACACACATAAATAATATTTGTTATCGATCGGGCAAAGCTTAAAAAAGTAAAAAGTCAAATGTGCATTGCGTGTGCTTATATTCTCAAAGGTTTAGCAAATGGGAAATAGGGATCATAATACAGAGAATAAGTTGTAGGTACCACAGAGTATTTACGTTGTATTTTTAAATGCCAAGAATGACCAAAATTCCGCATTAATTTATTTATAAGCAAAGTTCAACTTTCTTTCGAGTAGTGCACTGCCACCAAATAAATAATCCACCTCAAAAACACCTACATCTATATCCGCAAGGAACAATTAAGGCGCACAACAAATTATAATTTATCATGCGCAACCTTCTGATAATCGGTGCCACAAAAAATATGGGCGAAAATAAAGTAAACAAAATTGCGAAGCTACCAGTATAAATATACAGTCATAAAGGCAGTGATACAGGAAGCGAAATTGCGATACACATCCAGCCGAAGCAAATCGATATGCAATGTACGTGTGTGGTTAATGAGGATGATATTGTTGTTGGCCCTAAAAGTAGTTGTGCGATTAAGTAGCACGCGTTTGTCCCTAGGCTTCAAACTCTTTACACCGGGGATCAACCTTTTCGATCTCATGGGAAAAAAAAAAAAAAATTCAAATTGGAAATTTCTTCGAAATGCAGCCAACGGGCTTCCCGACAAATTTCCATGGCTTTTATTAAGATGCGATTATTTGCGACTTGCTCGAAGAGGCGGCGTGCGCTAAATTCAATCGATAGTTTAAAAATTTTGCAATTTTCCCGGAAGACAATTTTCAGCGTTTTTTAAGTTAATAAAGAACAAAATTGATTTATTACCGACACTCAAAATGTGGAATGGTTAATTACTGTAAAAGAAAAAAAATGCTTTTGTTTTGATTACTGACATATTTCTCCTCGTGTGTAATATTTTTTGATATGTTTGAGCGAGGAAGAAAAGTATGCAATAAATCTAGAAGCTTTGGAATATTTCATGATAAAATATTACTTTTGCAATGAAAGTTATACAAAATATAGAACGCGTGTCGCGATAAAAAAAGTTTGCTCAAAAATGGTAAAAAAGTTTAAAGTTATAGAGTTGTCGATCAAATTGATCTTATTATTAGTGTTACATTATTGCATAATTAAAGCTGAATAATTACTCGCCATTAGCAATTAATTATTTACTCCGTAATACTGCTGAATAACTTGGTTGAGATTTAATAATTGAAAAATTAATGATGAAGAGTCCAATAAAAATTTACAAAGTTTAGAATAAAATAGTAAATTATTATTGAGGATTATGGTGTGTAATTGTTACGTAGTCGATTTTTTAAATAATAAATTGAGGCACTAACTATCTAAAAACAATTGCATTTAAAATGTAATTGAAGTGATAGAGCATTGGGCAAGTTGAAACAAAGTTAAGCCAGGCAGGCAGCGAGTAAATTTGCCAAGATCTAGGTTATGGTAGCACGAACGAACAATGAGAGACGAATTTGTATCGTCGAGTAGGTTAAGCCACGCCAAGGAACTCAAGCCAACCCAAACCCATTGTTCACTTTTAAATAAAGAAAAGTGCTTTCATCTTTATCCCCGACGGCTTTCGGCTCGGTCTCCGCGCGATCAAAAATTCAACGTTTCACTGCAGCCCGAGAAGCTGAAATCGAAGGTGATCGAAGGTGCGGGTAAGATCGGACTAACTAAGATCGACTTTGCGTCCAACTTCACCCTTGAAACAAAAAAGCGGGCGAAACGTCCAAGAGCCGGAGGAGGTCAATCGATAGCTTTCCGTGAAACTCGCGGTCGTCCTTTTTTATCGCCTTGCTGTCTCATTTCCCGCATTTTCCTTCAATGCCTTTTCTTTTAAATGCGAGCTCCAACGGTAGATAAAGAGGAGACCACGGTTCGGGGGACCGCGCTTATCGCGAAACAGAGCAAAAATAACGAGGAAGCCGAAGAGGAAGGAAGGAAGGAAGGAAGGAAGGAAGGAATTGAAAAAGGCAAAAAGGACACGCTTGTCGGTCGGGTCCTGGCAAATGCGTCGCGTGACAGGTGCCTCTCGCTTTCGTTACTTTTCGTTCCTTTCCCCTTTCATCCTGAGCCCCAAGGACCTCGTGTGTCCTCACGCCGAACCCAATCCGGCCAATTACCCACACGAAGTCCTGGCTGCACAGGTTACGCATGCGCTCGTGCTTTTGTGTGCGAGCGACTCAAAATTATACTTACAACTCACACTATGCGCCACTAAGAATAAAACGGGGATGGGTGAAGGAATTATGACTTTATAGGCATTGATTTTCATTTACGATTCTCCAACTTTATAATTTACCTTCTCCTCCATAACTCACCGTCTAAAACAGCGATCAATTTAGAGGGGTAAAAGAGAGCGAGAGCGCCGAGAGAGAGAGAGAGAGAGAGAGAGAGAGAGAGAGAGACAGGACCGATGTAAAACCTTAATCTGTCCGATTGATTTAAAACTACAAATAAACAATCTAAATCTGAGGAATATCGGAAAGGCGAAGGGGTGGGGCAAAGGAAGAAAGGAATAAACATTTGCAGCTCAACGACAGTGTATTGCCGGTTCGTGAGACCACGAGGCGACGGTGGTATTCGTGCCGTTCGTACTTTTCGGAAAAGCGACCCGCACGCGCTGCCAATTGCCAACCTCTGCAGGCCGGCCAACCCAAAGACGCGAACAATTCAAAGCACAAGGGGATTTGAAACGATCGACGCTCTTTCATTTTCCCTCTCGCTCTCCCCGACTGCCTAGTAAGGCCAGTTGGCGGCAAACCTCTCCTACGGAAGATAGAATGACTCACTTGGAGAGACATATGCGAATCGATATCTAGCGTCTCTCTCTCTCTCTCTCGCGCGCGCGCGCGTTTACGTTGGTATTATTATCGTATAGATATTTTACAAGAGAACGCTCGAGTCGTTTTGACACGCGTGGCGCGCACACTCGTGTGCATTTAAATACACACGCTCGCACGCACGCACGCACGCACGACGCACGAACGCACGCAACACACACGCACACGTCCACGAAATCTCTCGCTAGTGGATGGCGACTGTTCAACGGCTACACTCGGACTCTCGCCTGCCTGCCTGCCTCTCTATTTCATTCAGCCTCGTTATTTCAAGCTCTGCCTTTCCGCCTTTGATCGATTTGTTAATGAAATCTCGAAGGCTCGACCGCCGCCGGCGTTTCATTAGATCCCCGCCATTGGCGGCTTATTAACCTTAATTATCTTGCCAAGCGTGTTTTTCTTATTTAGCGCCCTGCAACAACGGCTGCGCTTCTCTCGACGTTCGCCGACCATTTTTCCTCCGCCGGGAAAGACTCTCCCTCCCCCCCCCCTTTTTTTCGGGTGAAAAGCAGCCTTTTAACCTGCGCCCAAAAAATCCCCGGGGAATCGGCGAATTCCCAGGAGTCGCCTCATAATTAATTAATCCCCCGGGAGATACAACTCTCGCCGACGAGATACCCGCCAAGAGGGTCAATCTCAAATTCTTTAGCGAGCTGCGTTTGTGCATTCGGCAGTGCGTTAATTGTGCCTCCTACGTGATGTAAAACGGGGCGCCAATCATCGGCGAATCGTTATTTTGAGATGGATGCGGCGAGATAAGCCACTATCTCGAGGAAATAACCGACCAACCATAATCTCGAGCGCCGAGTATTTGGAGTTGCAATCGCTTCCATTACCTAATGACTAATATGAAAGAGACGTGGCTGTCGTTGGGTGGAGGCAGAGGTGGGGGGGGGTTGAGAGAGAGAGAGAGAGAGAGAGAGAGAGAGAAACGATCTGCGTGTGAACAAGAGCATCGCCAGTGGTCACAAAACGTATTTGTTCACATGTCAATTACCACGGGAACATGGCAACCTGTGCTCTCCTTCCCCGCGAAGATCACCATGTGCACACGATGTGACATGTGACGCGTGACACGGGTTTCGCGTGTGGAGTTCATACGCGTCGGCACATCTATATTTCTCCCTCACCTATCCGAGTGTCTGTGCTCGTGATCATAAACAATTTAACTGCACGTTTTGCAAAATCTCCGATAATATATGTATCATAAATAGTGAGCAATGAGCTCGTGTTCCGACATGCCCGAGCATAATAAACCATAGATCAATCACATCAGAACTAGCCTTACAAATGCGTCGAGTCTTTTTTTTTAGGCTTCGAATCGCCTTTCTTGTTCTCGCAATTTCTTTTTCTTTTTGAATTTTTCCCCTTCTTCTTCATTCACCTCCAACGACTCAACGCGTAATCGTTTGAATGCTGCGGATACTTTTAATTTTTGCACTAAAAAAAGGCGCTGGCTTTGATTTACTCAATGAAAACTTTTTTAAACTTTTTAATACTTTAAAGAATAACTTAATTAATCTGCTTGGCTTTTAGAGTGAAAAACACGATGTTTGGTAATGAATGCAAATGAATACTGAATTTTTTCACGGGCAGAAACATTATCGATAAAGCACAATAAACGCCTTGTAAAAACTGCAGGATTAATGAATAAATGTCATTTGACAAATTTATCGCTCACGCCTTTTCGCCTATCCTATTAAGTATATCGAAAACATTAGTATTTATTTATAATGCTCTGCAAATAAATAAATGTCTAAAACATTCAAACGCGTCTATGACACATTCGAGCAACGATACTTTCGCAATGCTTGATTAGAGCTGCCAAAAAGAGTATTTATTATGCTTTACAATTGATACACTTAACCTCGGTAACAATCCACGCACTGTCCTCTTAAACCAAAACATACATACGTACACGCACACGCACGCGCGCGCGCGCGCGCGCACACACACACACACACATTTACCTTCAATCGATTATTACAAATCTACATTTTGACAAATCTTACTTGTTAGTAGTACACTTGCGTGAACAATTTAATTGAAAAGTCGAGACTGAGAGAAACATTATTGTAATTAATGAACACATTGATGACTTTTTTTTTCTTATCATATTTAGCGATGAATAAGAAATTGTTTACTTTAAAATGTATGTGAAATAATAAATTCTCTTATATCTTTCATATTTTTTGCCAACATTCATTTTATATTTATAAGAATAACTTCATTGATCTTACTGAAAATTTTTGAACAACATTCTATTTTGCATAGATTAAAAAGTTATAAAAAATTTTCTTGAAATTTTTATGATTTTTATATTGTTTATAACATTATAATATTTTTAACTAATAAATTATAAATTCAAAGTAAATGAATAATGAAAAAATCCATACACATTCCATTATTTAAAAATAATAATTGTTTGCAAATCAATAAGCCATATAGTAATTCCGTAAAAGACCAAGCTATATTTTTAATAATGGGATTTCCTTGATATTATTTTTAATCAATTACAGTTTATTGCAAAATTAGCGCTAAGAGAAATTAGTTTTAAAAATTTTGCAGAAAAACTTTATAAAGTTAAAATATAAAGATTTAGTTAGTTTTGCATTAAAACTTTTTGGATAGTCAATAAATTTATTACTACAATGTACATGTTCGATGATTCAAAGCAATTTTTATTGCAACAAAAATGCAGATGAATCTCGAGGAAAATATGATCGACTTTTAGTACTGATGATGATGAGTAATCCAGAAATATAAATGTTATGAAGGTTTTGACAACTTAGAATGTGCTCTATCATAAAAACACGATACTCATCTTCAAATTTTCAATATCTACCGTAAGCCAATGACAGAAAAGATAAATATTGGTTTAAAATCGCAATTTAAAAATACAGTCGTTGCAAGCATGTGCTCAATACTATCAGTATGTCGATATCACACTTCTTATAGCTATATACTGTGCTTTAGAGGTTAAGTATAATAAATTATTTTTGCACGATAATTCCGTTCAGAAAATATTTCTATATATCTCTGAAGTACATGTCAGTCATTACAATAATATTACATTTATATATTTAAATTAAATTGTAAGAAAATTATATAAGTAATATGCACACGTTCGAGAGAATACCGAAAATATAATGATGCGAAGGCAAAGTAATTATTTTTTAAATTAAATCTTACAAATGCTTTCCATATGCATAAAACAATGTAATTTTTTAAATTACTTATCCATTACTTTTAATCCACACTAAACTAACGTGTAATTTTCTTTTGATAGAAGTTGTCAATAATATTACTTACCACATATTTTAAAAGAAACGAAATATAAATTATCCAAAAAGAAAAGAAAAAAAAATCGAGAAAAACTTATATGAACTAATGTCCATAACCATTAATAAAATAATCAAGCATAAAAAAGAATAAATGTAATGCTTCAATTTATAGTTCGAAACTTGGAAAAAAAATAAAATGCAACAAGGTTTATAAAAAATGTTTGTTAAATTACTAATACGTTATGGAATCAACAAATCTTATATTTATATTGTAAAATTTCTTTTGAAACTTATTATAGCTAATAAAAGCCATGTCGATTTGCATGTATTGAAATTTATATCAAATATTACCAATACTATCAAAACTATTTTTTTCCACGAATAATATTGGGAGAAGCAAATTTTTAATTCGAATTTAAATTAGTTTAAAGCTTACTTCTTAATGGATCCGTTTCCAGATTAAACGAACTAAAAAACAAAGGAAAATTAATAACAGTTACATTTAAATTTCAAAATACCTTTGAAAGTTAAATGAATTTAATTTATTTCAAATAGATTTAAGGATTTTATTCAATTATATGATTGCTAACTAAGTAAAATGAAAGGAGTGTCATATTTTAAAAAACATGGCACGCATATATTTTACTCATATAACATTTGTTTTGCATTAAATATTTTCTAAAATCATATCACTTACAAAATTTTCTTATATTTTAAAATACACTACAATCACTCAAGTTTAGTTCTGATTATTAAAAAAAAAAATTAAAATATTTTATTCAATTTAATCCTAAAGGAAAATTCTTAAGCTTGTTTCATTTGGCTTATAAAGTTTTTAAAAAATATATCAAAATTTTAATTTTATTACAATTATTTTATTAACTGATATTAACTTTATCTTTGAAGGAAAATAATTACATTATTAATTTGTCGATATATAATTACAATTTCACTATTTTACATTTACATAACTTAACGGTTTCTGTTATCGTCATACATAGAAGCATACAACCCAATAAATAATGAATAGTAATTCGAATGAAAATATGGCTTAATTAAACTTAATTATAACTAGCAAAAACCAATAAAATTAATTTTTAAATTAATTAAAAAAATAATTTGAAATGTTCTCACTAATCCTACAACAAAACAAGTTAAATAGTCAATAATCAGTATTTTCATTACTTTATATTGATAAATAATAAATTAATATCTAAAAATATTATATTACAGTAACAAACTATTTCAAAATTAATTTAAGTAAATGAAGTTTAAGATAAAAATTGATTTCATGAGTATATAAATACAAATAAAGACAACAAACATATTTGTTATATCTAACAACACCGGTGATCTTTTAATCAATTTAGTTTCTGTGCAATTACAGTGACAGATAAAAAGAGTTCTTCATTTAAAATATAAATATACAGACAAAAAAAATTTATTCTTAAATATTACGCAAATAAATAATTCTACTGAATTGATTACATTTGTTAATTATAATACATGAATGTATTAGAGAAAGGAAGCATAAAATAATAGATCAGCTGATCACTCAATTTGAGTTCGATAACGATATTTAACCGACCTTTTGATGTCGCTAACGAAGAAGAGTGCATCAATACATCTATGTTATATAGAATGGGAAAACTGATACTTAGATGACAGCAATTCAAAACCTTTTTGTTAGTTTTCTATTTTTCACAGCTGCTATTATTTAGTCAAAGTAGTGCAAAGAGAATAATGAAAAAGAAAAACAGAAACTTTGAACAAGTCACATGGACACATCCGTATATAAAACATACCAGCCAATTAAATAGAATATCAAATCTATTAAACAGTAGTATTAAATACACAAGATATTTTAAGTAATATTTCAATTTCAAAACAATTTAAAATATATTATTTATAAGCCTGTTTTACACAATATATTCTAAAATTAAATCAGATTTTGTAATTAAATTATGAAATTTAATTATTAAATCCATTAATTCTATAATGTGCCACAAAAATAAATTTGAAGTTTATAAAATTCATGATTCATACATTAAGTAAAAAATAAAAGATAACAAATTAGGAAATTTTTTTTAAAAAATATAATTTATTCTATAAATATAAATTAATGTGTTATTTTTTAATTATTTAAAAAATTTCAAATAACTAACATTGTAAAATGTTGACTTCAATTAATATCAATAAAGAATACATCCATATATTTCATGTAGATATCAAATATATTTATGCATATATTGAATACTTGATTTTTATCATAAATGAAAATAGTAAATTTTTTTATTACATAATTTCAATATTTTTACCTGTATTACTTTATATTTGTTAATGTTTATTTCTATTGTATATTCATATTAATGTTTTTATAAATATTTTTTTGTGATTTCAACTTTAATTACCATAGTTTAATAATAAAATTTCTTTCTAATTTATTTTCTTTTTTACAGTAAATTACTTTTATAAAATAAATAAATAATGACTATTGAACCAATATATTTATATTTGCATATATACAATACATCGCTATAATTTTATTAGATTTTTAACTTTGTTAAAGTATAAGTACACGAATAAATGTTATTAAATAAGAACCAGACTAACTTACATTATAAAAGTATTAATAATAAAAATAGGTTTTTTTTTTTTTAAATTTTACTTAAGTTTACGTGTTATTATAAATTAATATTAGCATTATAAAAATTAAAAAGAAATTTGATGCTTGTTTTTTATGTTAAAAAATATATAATATGTTCAACCAATTATAAATTAAAACTTATTTATACATTATAAAAATTGTTAAAGTACGTAAAATACATTAAAATATTATTAATCAAGTTATATTTTTGATATTATGTTTTGAAATAAAAATAAAAAATTTTTCATTAACAATTAGGTACGTCGCATCGACATATTTTTAAAGAATAATTGGTAAGAATATAAATACAGAATAGTAAATTGGAACACATAGGAATTATAAGATTTAATAAATAACGAGGACTCGATATTTGACTAGATTTACAAAATGTAAGATAAGCACAAATCAATTTTAATAAAAAACCTCTTTTTTGAATTTCAAATGATGCCAATATATATATATAGATATATAGATAAATATATATTACCAGTTTATTATTTCATATTTTATATATACGTCTACGGTTTTGTAATTAAATTAAAATAAATATTTAACTGCAATTTCATTAAAATAACGATTTAGACTTCTATTAACCATTTTGAAAGTTTTAATTTCTATACGAATTCTTAATCATGATCAACAAAGTATGAATATTGTTATTTTATAATAAATATTATTTTAAATTCATAATAACTTGCGCGATTTGCTTAAAATGCAGATAGCATGCTCCTGTGCACATTGAGCTAGTTCGAAAATGATTTTAATACAATTGTTATATTGTAATGTTTATTTTATAATTCAATATTTATTTAATTCTAAAATTAACTAGATGCTCACCGAAAAGGAAAATAATATATCAATATATTTACATAAACATGTAGATAGGGTATAAAAAATGTCAATAAAATATCAAATCATAAAACTAAAAATAAAAAACTTTACACATTATTTCAATAATATTGTAAATTATTACTGTAGATATTATTTGCGCTTATCTATGTATTATTCATTACATTATATTATTTAATTAAATTTATATCAAAGCTACGCGATGCTCAGTATGTAGGATTTTTTTAGAATTTGTAATATAATTAGTGGTATGAAAATAAGAAATGTATCCAAGAAATAATCGGCAAAAACTGACTGACTGGAAAGGATTTTTATTATTATTTGTATCGTGTACCGATATATCGCATGTACATAGTATAGCTGGTAATTTTATTTAACTTTTAACTCAGTTTTTTAAATAAAAAATACTGTAAATATCTGTATTTAAAGATTGATCGTTCAATATCTTAAACGATGTGAAATATATAATTTTTATTCTGTATAATGTCTGTATAAATTTTTTTTGTACAAATTTGTATCCCCACGTGGTTTGTAAAATTTAATAACGTCAAGTGAAATGATAAAGAAAAACCGATTAATCTTTAATTGAAAGTACTCTTTTTTAAATGTAGTTACAGGTTTTATATCAGTATTTGCTAAGATTCGTTTGAATAATATTTATTTAGATTCATAAAATAAATAAGTTATTTTATTTATTGGTAGCAATAAATAATCGATTTAATTGGTTGTTTAAAATATTAAAATCTTATTGACTTGAAGTGAATTAGAAAAAAAACTTTATTTATCTTGATTTGATATAAATTTTTTAATAAAATGATTACTAATGCCGCAAGTAATATCATGTTATTAATAGTAATTATTTTAATCGTATCATTATTCAAATAAAGCACTTTGAGCGTTGACTTTGAGAATTCAATAAAATATGAAATTGACAAACACTAATAATATTAAATATGAATTCAATTCCTAAATTATTTATCTGTACAATATACACATGTTTATGCACACACGTACACTAAGAACTAAGCACGCACAATTACACTTAATATTATCTGTAGTGCTCAAACTACTGCGTCTCGTGCTTCTCGTTCAACCTTTTTCAATATTCGTGCAGCAATGTGCTATTATTATATATGGGGTTATTACGCTATATAAATTTACTTTGTTTATAGTAGAATTTTAAGTGACATATTACGCCATAAAGAATATGTGTGGTCGAGTCAAACATATTGATAAGTTAACGTAACCAACCAACACACTCGTGTGTGAAGTAAGATTAGCATCAGATAATTCCCATCCAAGTTCACAAACTGAAAATCCGATATTCGATCGTTTGAAAATGTGTTCGTAGAAGCTCAACTTTCGTCAATTTCTCATGTACCCAGCTGAAGACAACACCCTACGACTCTCATCTCAATCATCATTTTTTACACAACCACCGGATACTGATGATTGCGAGAAGACAGCTTCGGGATGCTGAGTTTCATCCGGAGGAGTAAACAAAATCCACTGTGCCGAATTACACCACAGTTCCTGTTTTTTTTTTTTTTTTTCTTTTTTTTCTTTTCAGGATGGGACAGCCAGGCCGTTTGGATATCGCCGTTGGTGACTTTTTGCCTTACAATCAGCGAGTGCAAACACAAAGACATATCCATCCACACTCGCGCGCAAACCTTCGACACTTCCACAAATCACAAATCGACTTGGTCCGATGTGCCGGAGCTTTTTTCTGAAATCACAAAGCGGATTTTCCCGTAGGTCCCTCCGAGTTTTCCGTTTAATTAATAGTTACTGAAATTACGAGAACCATGTGGAAGGGGAATTGGAGAGGAGTTTGTGATAAAAAGGGTAGAACCTCGTAGGCCAAGGTTCGAAATGTATGATTGTGTTTGCCAAAGCATAGGAGTCAATCGAATTTGTGTGCGAGCCAACCCGTACCTATGAATTCTACGTCTGCATCAAACGAATGAAAAGAGAAACAAAGATGGAGTTTAGAATAACATAGGATGCGCTCCAAACAAACTGGAGCCGCCAACTTTACTCCACCAGTTACTAAATACTAATTCGAAGCCGGGGGTTCTTTATCTTTTTCGTGTGCGATGCCACCCACATTTTTTCTTCGAAACTTGGCGATCTTTCAATGAAGACAAACTTTTATTGAAGTGTTATGTTTTAATTGTTGCAGATATAAGAGGAGAAAGTGAACGCTTTTTTGCTTTACAGCAATGACGAAAATAAAGCATTCGAAGTAGAACTTTTTGTAAGAAAAAAGATGTATTGAATAGTTTAAACACGACAAGATTTTTTTGTAAGGGAAACCTTTGTTTTCTTTTATAGATATAACTGCTTTGCACGACAATACGACCAGGACTGAATGTTCAACAAGGAAAAATATTAATGTCCCCGTGTTTCTCAGGTAAGGGTTGTAAACTCCGTGTAGTGGAAAATCTGCCGTGCAGATGTGTGACCAGTTGTTGGGTCGGCAACATGGAATTTTTTACTTTTGCAGAGTAAACCTCAAAAATTGCAGACAACATTTATATTTACATTGAGCTGTTGTGAAATTCATACATGAATTTATAATCTCGACTTATATTGGCAGAAACTTTACTTATTGCACTGCCTATAATCGCTTGATTAATATTCCTTAAATATTATTCTATTTGCTAACTTTCAGAATTACGTGAAAACTACAATTTTTTTCGATTCAATTCTTCTGTCTGAATATTCAATAAAAGTTATTTCATTCTTTACTTGGAAACGCGTTCTTTACTTTTTTTATTTTGAAACGCATACTTTATTGCAGTACAAATTTAAATATTTTTCACTGTATTTTTCCTTTAAAAAGTAAATACTCTAGTAAATTTAAACAAATAAAAAAAAATGATTTTGTTAAACCAACACCAATCATTTATAAATGTGCAATGAGGATGTCCTTGTTTTTTAAAATAAATTTCATATTAAAAATTGATGATTTTAGTAATTTTTAATTGAAATTAAATAAAAATCTTTTAATAGAATGAGGTGCCATTTAAAATTCAATAAACAAGTTTACTGAACTTTACATTTTCTTTCTCGCAAAGAATGTGGGAGTAATAAAAAAAAAAAAATGGTTTTACTGCCAACTGATATACGTATAAAAAATGACAACATTGAGATATCAGTTTATATGATTCTGCAAAAAACAATCAATAACAATAGTTTTTACAAGAGAACCCTAACGTATTTTGAGACTCGATGATTCAAAACTTCTTTTTGCTCCAATCGATCAACAATTTTCAATGATGATCAATGGTATTTCACTTTCACTTAAGATTAGGCTTTCGTGATATGGATGAAAAGGTATTGGCATGGAGCGAATAAATAAGGAGAATAAAAGAAAATATTAAATTGAAAATATAGGATTCTCTTTGTGAATATGAAGTGGAACTTGGATGATTTTGATTGGTAAACAAATAAAAAAACATCGAACCCACGCCTACTCATAAAGTCAAATCAATGTAGGACATAAGTACGAAATTCGTTCACGTATCATGAACAACGAGATCATGACATCAAAAACACACTCCAGAACCCTACACATAATTCAACTTCTGATAGAATTCATAAAAGGGCTTTAAGCTACGGAGTGCAGGACCTTTGAGACGATAAGAACATATTGAATTAGAAGACGCTATATTCTTTACGAAAATACCATATCTTTATAAAAATAATAAAAATATAAAAATAGTACGCTCGGGCAATTTATATTATGACTCCTTATCATTTGTGTAATGTGCATAAAACTTATTGATCATGAGAGAAATCCTTTTTAGCAACATAAAATTTCATTTAAAGAATTACCACAACTAACACAAAGATTATAATTTTAAAAAATTCTTTTTTCCTAGGAAAATATAAAATATGGTCTTTTGGAAAAAAAAAAACAGGATAGAAAGTAATATTATTAAAAGATGGTTTTATAAAGTACATTAAACTGCTATAAGTACATTATAGTTTTTAATATAATTATAAACATGCATCAAAAAACCAATGGAAGAATATTGAATGTATAATAATACAAATCCTTGAACACTCGTTTCAGATCATTCACTTTTAATGTTTAGTAAACAATTAATCAATTGAAAAAAATCATTGTAAGGAAAGCTTTTAAAATAATTACTAGTCTAAAACTATTCTAAAAATAAATACGCTTCTAAACGAATTGTAATATTAAAATAAAAATACAATTTCTATCTAAAACAAATTTAAAAATGAAAAAATTGCAATAATCTTAAAAAATTTAATAAATGTAATTTTTAATTCAAGTGAGCTTATCTGATTTTTCAAACAATTATTAAAATATGCGAAAACTTTATTCATGAATTATTTTAAAAAATTTATTTTCTATCCAATAGAAATTATTGTTATTGTTTTGATTGAAAAATACTATGAAATTTAAAATTGTCTTAAAATTTGTTTACCATGTAAAATGAGAGCTTAGAAAGTTTTTTTTAGCGAAATATTAAAATAATTTTTTATACACTGATAAATTTGGATAGATATCATCTCTTATTTAACCATTGCTTCACATTCCTTGAAAATAACATACGTGAAGCATCTATGAATAAAAAACACATCTCAAATAACATTAATAAATTATAAAATAAAATAAAAAAAAGAGAAAAAAAAATCATCTTTGATAACAAAATGATCACATTGATTATCAGTATTAAAAAAGAAAAAGTATTACTTTATCGAATATAATTCAAATAGTAATTTAAAAAACTTGATTGCTCACAAATTACATTATTCTTATAAACAGAAAATGATATCACTAAAATTGTCGAGCATTTTGTCAATGTTTGTTAATTATATTGCAATATTAATCTAAAAAACACATGTAGTTAAAAACAATTTATGTGAACATTGTGTGGCTTAATTACAAATTAATTAATTAAATTGTAATTGAATCAATGTTTTATCATGCAATAAAGGAGGATTACTACTTTTGCACTAAATAATAAAACATTGATCTTACACTATTATTAAACAAATATTTATTACAAAGTTCTTAAATTCTGGCAAATGAAAAAATAAATCAATGTAAAAATAAAATAGGCGAATTGGTTGAAATTCTTTCATGAGTTGATAAATATAAGAGGTTCATTATTTGATTTTCAAACTTTATAAAAATTTCTTAGGATAATAAAATAAAAACGTGAATAAGTGAAAACATTTCAGTAAGTTAAGAAAAAATATTCGAAGCTATTTTCAAGGTTTAATTTATAAATGCTAAGAAAATACGGGAAAAGAGAGAAAAAGAGAATATTGAAGTGAGTTGCCTAGGATAAAAAAAAGAAAGAAAAAGAAAGACTACATGGTATTACCGAGTAACTAATGTTTCTTCCCGGTCTTGGGTAACTGATTATCTTGTTTAACCACTACTGATAAAATAACATAATCAGTAAATGTATTAACAGCTAAATCAAACTTATTGATTAGTATTTTATTCCTGTTATTTATGCATAAAATGAAAAACAAGCTCTATAAAAATATAATGAAAAATAATAAATAATAACTTATTTGAATATTCAATAACAACTGTCACATTTATTTTTAACATCAAATCCAATTTCTTTAAGCATAATGAAAATACAGATCGCATTTCCTTCCGATATTGACGTCACGTCGAGCGAAAACTATTTAAATTACATTGCGTGAGAATTACGGTAAGTTAATATGTTTCCATGAATAACAATATAAAAATTGGAAAAAATATAAGTTATTATGTATTTTCATTACCAATAAAATTTCAATCGAAGATGTATAAATTTTATTTGAAATTAATTGGAATAATCATGATGTAAAAAAAAAAAAAAAATGAATTCAAAGCACAACAATTTGTTCAGCGTTAAAACTATTTAAAAAAAGGTCTTAAGGTTCTGTTCATTCAAGCATTGAAAATCGATCATTAAAAAAACTAATCACAATTACGTGCAAACGTATTAAAAAATGTATTTTAGTGTTAAAAACTTGTACAGTGCAAAATCCATGCAATTAAAATTATAATTCTTATCAGAAGTGTACAACCAACGAAAACATTAACTATAATAACAAATTATGAATATTAACACCAGCGATGTTAAGGAAATAGGTTTTATTGATTATTAAGCCCTCTTGCATTATAACGAATTCGTTGTAGTCGGGACAATAATTTTCGATGTACCAATTCGGAGTTCAAATCATTAATACGCGAAAATGAAGAACACACACATGAAAAAGGGAAATTATGAGAAAACTACCACAAAGTCAATTGAGAATTAAAAAGCGAGGCTCGTGTGTGCCTACCGGTGAATTGTGCGGGAGAGCTTTGACAGTATTTTCCCTTGTGTGCGAGCGTGGTTTGCGTTCAAATGTGTGTATATAAATTCACATCATAGAGCTTTCGAGGCAACGTTCTCATGACGTCATCATATTTCCTGAGACGATCCAGTAAATAAAACCCCCCACGAACGAGAAAAGTTGATACCAGAAAAACAATGAAAAAACAATGAAAAAACAACGTAAACTTGAAAGTTTGACGGTGACATGAAATAATCTGATCGATGTTTAATGCACAAAAAAAACTGTTTGAACGTTCGATTTCAATGCTTCGAAAAAAAAATTGCTTTTTGGCGTTCTATTGATGTTTTTGTCGTTCTCCCATTTCTTGAAAGCGACTGTTTTTTTAAATAGATCTAAATAAAAAAATCAAATAGACCAAAATAGTACAAATCAATGTTTTAAAATGTTAAAATGTTAAAATATACTCTTACAGAAGTTACAGTTGAGAAAGCCAAGACGTAAAAATGTTTGAATGGCATGGAAATGGAAGCGAAAAAAACATGACTCGATTATTTGGTTTTCACATCTTTATAATTACCAAAACATTTTAATTGAAGTATTATAAATATCACGTCAAATATTTTTGGTTTTTGAAAAATAAGGGGAATCAGCCAAAAGTCAATAATACTCAACTAAATGTTATGTTTTAAATGCAGATTAAAATATAAAGATAACAATGATTATTTTTATGAAATAATTTGTTCGTAAAATAGTATATACATTATTATTTCTACATACACATGTATATCCTTTCCAATGTTAAATTGCTTTGTATTATTTTTATGCTTATCATTAATAAAAGCAATCGAGAAAAGCAATTAATAAAAGTTTTTAATAAAACTACTTTGAGTATTTTTTGTACTTAAAAAGCCAAAGAACTACCGTATTATTAATTTTTGGAAAATAAAAGCAATTTTTTGCGAACTAATAATTGTAATTATCTTGAGAATTCAAAATAGCTCGAGATCTGGAAATTTACATTTTCAGATTCTGGTATTTTGTTTTTCGTTTATCTTTCATTGAATAAGCTACTGCATTTAATTTCTCATTATCTACTGCAAAATATTCGATTCCCCACTTTTAAATAATAAACTTTTATTAAAAATCGATGTACTTAATCAGGAAAATCTTGTAGAAACTTTAATTAATAAAATACGTAATTCAGCATCGAAGTTTTGATGAATTAAATTTAATATTGACAAATAAAATTTGGCATCAGCATATTCATCGAAGTGCCTATTGTCATATTCCTTTCATTATTGCATATAATAGACTCTCCTACTATTATTGGGATTGAAAAAGGCAAGATGGAGATAATTACTCTTTTGGTTATTTAATTAGAGTGGAATGCAATATAACGCAGGTGTATTGTAAACATAAAGGCAAATATACGCAAGGTATTAACGAACTCGTCCAAATTGTATATTTTACAATAATGAGGAAAAACGTGGTTAAAACTCGCAACAAAAAAAAAGGTAAAAAAGCATTAATCAAAAAAAGTGGCAAGAGGAACGAGAATAACCAAGTGTCACGGGAGATATTTACAGTGTTGGGTTGTAGTTGAGTCGATGAGCCGATGCGATCAGTTTTTACGAAGCTGCGAGAGTAAGAACCCGCGGCGGGGGGGGGACGTTGGAAAAGAAGAGGTTAGCCGTCGTGCGCTGGGAGTCCGGCAGAGAAGGAGAGAAAAAAAACGTAACCCTGGCCGAAAGAAAACAATGTGTAAATAATACACAAAACGTAATACCTGCGTGCCGCGGAACAACCAACATTTTTTTATGCAATCGTCGGCTGTGTTAACATCGACGCCGAGCACAAAAAGTGAGTTTGTGCTCTGAAAACGGAGATAAAACTCGCTGGTTTTTCAAATCGTTTACACGAGTTTTTGAACAGACGGCGAGCCAACGCCAACTTTACTCGCGCGCGCGCACGCGTAAGCATTCATACTCGGAAAAACGATGTACGAACTGTTCGGGGTATTTGAGATTTCCTAATAAAGGCATTGAATTGCAAATGGCAAGGTGAGAGAGAGGATGAAAGGAGTGGAGAAAAAGCGAGGGGGGAGGGAGAGGGGGAGAGAGAGAGAGAGAGAGAGCGAGTGAGTGAGTGAGTGAGTGAATGAGTAAAAGAAAGAAAGAAAAAAGAGAGAGAGAGAGGAGGTCGATGCGTCGTAGGAGTGAAAGATTCGGAACTGAGGTTAAAAAAAAGAAAAACAAGCCTCGTCGGAAAAGGCGACTCGAGCGACTGCTAGGTTAGGTGCGTTTCGCGCGCGGGCCAGGGGGAAATGAAAAAGAAAAGTACAATCGCGCGGAGCCGGGACTGTCTCCCGGTAGAGAAGAGTCACGGCGACCGGTTTCTCGAGGGCGAGGGGGGCCGCCTCGAGCCCAACTCGGGCCTAATGTTTACACCTCCTGCCCCGCTCGGCCCCCGCCTGCACCCGCTCCTAGTCGCAGACGCACGCGCGCGCAATGCAGACCACCGGGTGGAACGTGCAATCGTAAATAAATGATGATCGTAAATAAGTACCATGTCAGCTCCCAGGTCTTTCATGTCGCAATAGAGAAAAAGGTCCCCCGGCGGCTTCATCCAGCCGCCTGTGTAACTCTCCACCGTCTCCAATGCTCTCTCCAGTCGTGTCACCTCCTCGAAATTCACCCTTGGACCGCCCCGGGTCGTCCCGACTGTGATCAGTCGCGACGACACCACGATTCGGTGGTAAGGTCCTCGGCTCGCCTTCCCTGGCGCTCGTCTCGGAACAACAATCACTGGCGGTGGCGGCGATCGAACGACGCCCGCCGACTCTTCCTCTCCGCGGCGCCTCCTTCACTACCAACCTTTCACACTCTCCGGGCACTGCAGCACTAATCCCGATCCCGAGGACGACAACTCCTCCTCTTCCTCCTCCTGCTTAGGCTCCTCTTCCGCGGCGCGGTGCCGACAGGCGGCAAAACATGCGAAGAGAGCAAGAGCAATCACGCACGCACTCGGCCCGCGGAAAAATCGTTATCGCGGGTGAGCGAGAGAGACGGCGAAAAAACAGCGCCTCTCGTTCGCAGCCGGCCCTGGTTCTCCGCACTGGCCACTCCGGCCTAGAGCTCCCGATCCCGAGTCTTCCTCCTCGGCTCCGTCGCGCGAATTATCCAATCTCCGACGCTTCTCCGTCCGCTTCCGCAGACTTTTCGCCTTATTCGCTCATGTACACACACTCGCCTCCCTCTCCTCGCTGCAGCGACAGCATGCGCGAAAAACTCCAGGAGCAGCACCGCCGCCGACGCTCTTCCGTGCGCGCACAATTTTCGAGGTTATTTCCGAGTCGAGACTTAACCTCCCCCCACGGCTTTCGGCTTTGCTTCACCTCCGAGCGTCCCTTCTCGAGTCGGCGTTCAGCGACCAAGTGCTGCTGCTGTCGTTGACGTTGACGTCGTCGTCGTCGTCGTCTTCGTCGTCGTCGTCGTCGTCGTCGTCGTCGTCGTCGTCGTCGTCGTCATCGGTGGTGCGACCGAGAACAACTTATCCCCTCTCGGGCCGTCGTCGCCAATGCTTCCCGCTTCTGCTTCTTCTTCTTTCGGTCCTGGACTACTGCTCGACTCGGCTCCGGCGCCGATGTCGTCCACCGAGAGCCACCAACACAGCTGCACGGGGGCGCGCGCGCGCACTCTCCTCTTCCTTTCCTTCTTCTCGCTTTTGCTCTTGTTCTCGTTCGCGCTCCTCTTCTACCTCCTCTTGTTGTCGGAACACGTACACACACGCGCACTCGGGGCTTTTCCGGTCGCGCTTATCGCTCTCGCACCTTTCGGCTACTCCTCCTCGACGTCGACGTCGTCGTCGTCGTCGTCGACGGCTGCGACGGTGGACTCGGCACTCGTGTCGCTCAGCAAAGCCGGGCTCGCGTGTCACTCCTGGACATCCTCGTCGCGCAGCACCGCTCGTGTGTTTATGGCCGTGTGCGTGTGCGTGCGAGGCTCACCGCTCGTGTTGTGTACACAGAGTCAGGGGTTCGAGGAGCTTCTCCGGGTGGGCCAGCACCTCCACCCGAGCGTCGGATGATCGAGGAAACTGTGACACTGGGCTGAGAGTTGGGGACTAGGAGTTGGCGGCCCGTAGGTGGTCCTCCTGCGCGTTTGGCTCTCAACACGACGTCGCTCGCCGTTACAATTGGTCGTTTGCCGGCCTGGGCCTGGTGCTGTGCTCGGTCTGCAAACCGCGATGGAGACTGCTCTCACGCCGAAACAAAGAACGACGCTCGACGGTGGCGCCGCACCGCGCCGCTTTTCCTATCTCGCTCGCTCGCCCGCAGCAGCTTGGCCCGGAGACCGGAGCGCGGCCGCGGACGGTGGGTACGGGCGAGGAAGGGCAGCACCGGAGGGTGCGGGGACCCGGGGAGCGGGGACGGGAGGAGGACGACGGCGTGCGCGAGCTCCTGTGTATGTTTTATTCGAGAGCGGGCCACCTAGTTTTACCTTTGAGGCTGGAGTTGGCGGCGAGCGCCCCGTGTTGCCCCTTGATTCGGATTTCACTCGAATGACGACGGCCGGTTTTTACGCCGGGCATCCTCGCGTTTTCTACTCTCTCTCTCTCTCTCTCTCCCTCCCTCCCTCTCTCTCCCCCTCTCTCACACGCACACACACTGTATCTCTCCCTTTCTTCCTCCTTTTTCTTTTCTTCTTTTGCTTTTTCCTCCACCTCCTTTTATGCAATAGCTAGGCTTGTTGTTCAGCTTGTTACTTCTGCTGCTGAATTAAGCAGCCTTTCGTTTTCTTTTATTCCTCTTTTTTATTTGTTTATAATGCTTGATTTTATAATTAAACTTTTTTCCCTGTTAAATACTCACTCCCCTTTTTCATCTCAATCGCAAATCCAAAATACCATTGCAAAACCTCAAATAAATTATCTTAAAAGTCTTGTGGTACTTCTTGGATCTATTTGTATACACATTATTCTTCAAGTCCAAAAACAAAGTGGGTTCAAATGGAATTTTTAAACCACCCAGTACATGTTAAGATTATGTGCTTTGACTACATTCATACATTATCAAATAAATTTTTTTTAATAAATTTATAAATAATTGATATTTTTTATGGAACAATGTTACTTTTAAATATAAAAAGAAATTATATAAAAATTGTGTAACAATCAAATAATAAATAATATATATAAAAGTGATTTATTTATGACTTATAAGAATTGAAATCAATCTCATTTATACTTTGTAAAAAATAAACTTGTTTTTATAAAATTAAAAATATTATAAAACATTAGTTACTTTCTATAATAAATCAATAAATATTAGCATTTATTTTAATTTACATTTACAAAAATTATTCGTTAACAAAAGATATTAATAATATAACCCAATAATATTTTAAACTTACTATTTTAAAAATAGTTTAAATATATTAAAATAATTTGTAATTAATTTCTATTAAATTTATGTGCTTCTATCACATAAATTAAATTATTATAATATGTTTACAGGTTACTATCAATAAAAACTTAATCAATATATATATGTAAATAGACAATTTTTTCAATTTAAATTAATCTAATTGATATTTAATAAATTTAAATATAAAATCACTTGAACATTGATGAAAAATATTGTTTTTATAGAATTATATTAAAAAAAAAAAAAAAAAAAAAAAAGTGTTTATATATATTGATTACTTATCATAAAATCCAAATTTAAAATCAAATCTAATTATAAAAAATAATAATAGAGTAAATAATGAAATTTTGATATATATCAAATATAATACAATTTTCAATAATAACAATATTTTCATTAATATTCAAAAATCGATATTTAGCGTACATATTTAATGCAATACTCTTAAAAATATATATAAATCATAATCATAATCATTCTAATCATCATAAATTACTAATGACATCTATTTTATACAGATTAAAAAAATATAAAATGTACATGTAATAAATAAATACATCTGTCATAATATTATATAAAGTAATAGAAATCTTTTAAATTTTAAAGTATTCTTTGAGCTAGTTTTTATGTAAGAAGATTAAATTTCAAATAATATGCAGCTTATTTTAACAAGGATCCACTTATTATCATCATTATCTGGTTTCAAAATATTATTTTTTAAATTTTAATACAGTATTACAAAAATTAATTTTTTATTACATATATAATAAAAAATAATTTTATATTAAAGATGTTTATTTACAATTTTTTTTTTTAATCAATATACAATTATAATACATCATTTTTTTAAACAAATAATTTAACTCTATATTTTTAAATAAAAATAAAAAAACAGTAGGGTTTTATATCTTTTTTTTGGAATTTAACACATAAATGATATTACAGATGCTCAGAAAATATTAGAATATCTCATTATAGAGTATGAATGTTTATTTGAATTCATATTAATTACAATAAGTATTTAATTACAAATAGAGCAAATATAATTCGCTATTATTTGAAATAATTGTTATCATTTTTTTTTGTTTATTTATAGTGAGTTTTAAATAATACTAATATAGTATTCAATTATATTAAATTTCTTTATCAAATTATGTTAATCAATGTAAATAAAATTTAAATATGTTAATATACATATAAAAATAACGATTTTCATAAAATAATTAATAAATAATTAAAATAATAAATTTCAATACAAAAACTACTTTATAGTAAAATCAATGAATTAGATCAATGAATAATTAATTATACATGTATCACTAATTATATCAAATTTAATAAAATATTCTTCAAATTATTTTTTCTATTAAAAAATAAAAGTATTTCTTCAAATAAATTTATATCTTTGTATGTATAAATTATACATTTTATATGTTTACTTTTAAAGTATTCTTTTGGAATTATTAGGTTACTTATTCTTACTAATAAAACATAAAGAGATTCTATTAAAGATTCTATAGAAAAAAGGTAAACTAGAATGCTGCAATATCTAGATAATTGTATCAAGAAGCAATAAATAGGCAATGTATAATATAATTTTTATTATAGGAGATTTACTAATTACAAATCAAAAAACTTATTCTACAAATTTTATGATTCAAAATATATATATTAAAAATATTTTTTGTTTTTATTTCTTATACAACTAATTTTTTATCTTTAATAATTATTATTAATAAATTATGTATTTTTTATTTGATCTTCTAATAAGAATATATTTAAACAATACCGGGCAAAAGTATTTCTTAGCAATTAACGATACAACTTTCCACTGATATTTTCTTTAGCAATTAACATAGCTAATTAAGAAACATTTAATAATAAGCAATTAGCACATACTAATTTAAATACTATTAATTTCAATCACTAACCTGTCCATTTCTAAATTGCTGTTGTTGCTGCTGTTGTTGTTGCTGTTGATGATGAAATAATGCTACTTGTTGCTGTGCAGTCATTTGATTATTTAAAAAAACCAAATGCTCAGTTCCTGGTGTACCACTCTGAAATATCCAATTTATTAATAATTGATATATAACTTTTAATTTTATTACAATTATTGTATTATAATACTGCTTATAATTACTTTTAATTGCATTGGATGTATTTCATAGGGCATGTGTACATTGTTCATTGCTTGAAGGCCAAGTTGTTGAGGTTGACTTTGTTGAGGTACTCCAAGTTTATTTATAGGGTATTTCCATTTTTCTTGATTCTAAAATATTTCAATATAAAAGATGTATAATTTTATGGCAATTAAATATGATGTAAAAGAAAATAAGAACCAAGTTTTTTTTTAAATACTAACACTATCAATGATTCCATCATCTGCTAAAGCCCAAGCTCGAGGTGTTTGTTTTGTTTGAAAAGTAGATGTTTGAACACCAAAATCTTGATCCGTAGGACGTTGAAATACATAACCCACCATGGGTTCATCTCGGTTGATTCCAATTGGATGTGTTTGTCCTGGTGGTAAACGTACTGCATCGCCACCTGCCATAACCTGTCCACAAGTTTCTGTTTCCTAAAAATAAATGTTTATTAATACTGTGGATACAATTAAAGTCAAACAGATACATGTACAAATATGCATGTATCAAAGTGTGTATTTTGCTCTTCGGATGTAAACGATCATTATTAATTCAGGCTTAATAATCAATGATGATCTATGTTTACGGAGCTTTGTGTACGGCATACATATGCAGATACGTATATACTCGAGTAGAGAAATAGCATCGCAATGTCATAAACCTATGTATTTTATATTTTGTTATTATTATTTAATCAACGGATGCAATAGAATCAAAGGTATGAAAAAGTCGATGGTTTAGAATATTTGTTGGTTTTTATCCTTGAATAAAACAAATCAATTGAAAAAATATAAATATAAAATTGAAGTTGATAAAAACAGCTCAGTCATAGCAGTAAGTTATTCTTTTTGTACATTTGAATGTCGAGTAGACAAAGCTGATGAAGTGTGCAATGTTATCAAAACAGGAAATAGCTTTCGACAGTTTTATGTTACATCCTTTGGTTAATATCCAAATTGCTCAATACCCTGTTGGGCAACGAAATCGGGCACTCGGTTAAGAAAAGAAAAAAGTCAAAAGCGAGGAAGAGGAGGAGGTTGGGAGAGGTGGAGCGGGAGGAAGAGAGACTGGACTGGACTGGACTGGACTGGACGGGACGGGACGGGACGGGACGGGATCGGATCGGACCAGAGGGAAGAGGTCGAGGAGACGGTGTTCTTACCGAGGCTAGGTGTCCATTGGCAGAGGGGTGGTGGAGTTGCATGGGGGGCGCCGGCTCGCCTCCAGCTCCGGCACTACTCGCACCTAACCACTTCATCCTGTCTGCTCGACCCGGGCTGGTGCTCCGGGCGACGACGGGCCAGGGCGAAATATTGGGTGGTTATGGCTACGCGATAGCGATCGGTGCGACAGCTTAACGCACGGGCGAAAAACCAAGGAGGCACCTCGGGGATCCGGTCGACTGGGCCCTCGCGGCACCGATCCCAACTCCAGGCTGCAGGGATAACGCGCACGCCGGATTTCAAGCGACACGTAGAGTCCGGTTCTCGGTTAGGTTACCTCTCCTCGGGGAGAGAGAAACCGGCTGCGGATTGTAGATCTAATATGCACGCACACGAGAGCGTGGAACGTCACACACACAGTCGTTGGCTAGTTCACCTCAGTAGCTGCCCGACTACGCATGACGCCTTTTCACTCGCTCTCTCGCTCCCTCTCCCGAACTGCGGGTGTACCCTCTCTCTCGCTCCTCTCCCTCTCCCTCGCGCTGGCGCTCTTTAAAGGCTATTGCTGCTTATATTACACTGGCTCTCTCTCGCTCCCGCAAGTCGGCGGCGACCGCTTACGCTGCCTGCATACGCGTGCACACACTTACTCGGACGCCGCGACCAACACGCGTGTAGCCGCGAAAAAACGCCGACGGCCGCCCGGAGATATAGTTTAGATGATCCGGAAAACGCGCCTCCGACCCGGTTGCACCTGATAGCACGGCTCTTCGGCGTCGGGGGGTTAGAGTTCGCGGGTGCGGGGCGCGGGGACCGGGGCCTTATCGAGTCCGAGATTCCACGCGGGGACCTACCCGATGACCCGGGGCGACGTCAACGGTCTCGGCGCGCGCTTTCGGCCAGAGACATCGCGCACTGCTCGCGCAAAATGGAGTAGTCGGTTAAATTTAAAGGGCCGCCTCGTCTCGGTCGGAAAGTCGATCGCCGGGGCTGCCAATGCAAATCCAAGGAGATAATTGCGAGTGGTTTGACACGACGCGTGCGCGCAAAACAAAAGTAGGGTTAGAGCTCCGCGAGACTTGGACTCCCGTCGTTAGCGCTATTTTGTTTTTCGCTGGCGCACGTTTTTCCTTTTTTTCTCGGCCGAGGTTCGAGGCCCGCGCGCGCGCGCGCGCACACGCACACTGGCACGATCGCACGCACGCACGCACACTCCGCCCCGCCCGCTCCTAGCCCTTGCTATTTCCCGATCAAAGTTCGCGAACCGCGGCCTCGGCTTTTGCTCGCGCAAAAAACGCGCATCGGTCGGGAAATCGCACTGACGAATGGTATCGGTCGGTATTCTTTTGGTCAACGAGCCTCACTTTCGGCGGTGACGGCGGCTTCTTTCACTTACTTCGCCTTCGCACACTCTTACTGGGATTTTCATATTTTCTTACTGGCACACTCGCTTTCCACGGATTCGCAATGTTTTTTTTCTTATCTTTTTATTTATCTTCTTTAC
This sequence comes from Eupristina koningsbergeri, assembly GCA_018907245.1. Taxonomy (NCBI): domain Eukaryota; kingdom Metazoa; phylum Arthropoda; class Insecta; order Hymenoptera; family Agaonidae; genus Eupristina; species Eupristina koningsbergeri. The sequence goes on from JACCHV010002768.1 coordinate 2,245,782, forward strand.
TCTATTTGTGACTCACGCTCTTTCTCTCGAGTCCCCTTCTCATTTTCATTAATCCAATTCTAAGCATTGATGTATTCTTTGCGTATTTTATTGGGATCGTTGCCGACTTTATTACACTCGTCATTAATTAACCAATGTAATGCTTTTAAAGATTAAGCACCTACCTGACTTTCCTTTCGAGAAACTTGGATCTTCCTTGTAATGTAATTCTCTCGATTCGACGAGTCCTCCATTCAAATTATTCTTTATTTTCTTAACAAACAAACGTATAATTTTGGTGCAAAACTTTCGCGAAATTATGTACAGTTTGTTGCACGCCCAAAATAATTCGTTATGTATAGGAAGATAAAAACAATGCAATTAAACAGCAGTTTAAAAACTATAAATCTAAAAGTTCCATTAACTGATAAAAAGAAAAATTAGTTATTTTTATATTTATTACCTAATAAAATGATTGAATAGGTTGAAGTACAGAAGAAAAATTTTAAAACAACAGCTCAAATCTCGATGCGTTGGATTAAAATTTTTTTTTAATTTTCATGCACAATTAAGCAAAAATTCACATTGGTGCATTTCCTAAATATTCTAATGGAATAAATAACAATTATCAATATTACAATAATTCAAAGTAACTGACATTGGTGATTGAAAATTTTATTTGCATCGAAAGTACCTGTTTTATTTATCGTTTTGCATCTGATATTTGGTATCAATCGACAATAAAAACAACATTATAATAATAATAATAATAATTATTATTATTATTAATATTAATACTAAAATAATCAAATGCGTATATAGGAAAATGCCATTATATACTTTCTCATACATTGAAACAGTATTTTCAAATGCCTATGTACAGCCTCCTTTAATATAACAGAACCGTAAACTTAAATTTACAATTAAAGAATACATTTTTCATGAACAAAATAAATTTAACAATGTGGATTTTGATTCCCGATATTATTTATTATGAAAATATTATTGATTTAATGTAATAAGTACAATATTTTTATTGGGGATTGTAAACTAATAGCTTTAGAAAAGCGTTAATAAAGCACATATCATCTGATCGTGAATAAATGTAGTTTCGGGGAATATGATTTCGAAGAAAAAAAAATGATAAAGAAGTCTGTTTTCATCCCGTTACACAAGATTATATTTCATAATAATTCTCATACTCTTCCATACTCTTGCTTTTTACTTTATTTATTTTCAATTTTCGATGAACAACCACACGACTTGATCGCGTGGTTGAAAAATCTTTTCCTCTTCGTAGAATATTCGGTGCTCCGATCCTCGGGAGTTCTAAAAATCGAGTACATCCAATCGGGACAAGATGCGCACGATAAACGAAAAAAGAATGCCTTCACTTCCCTCACTCACTCCCTCCCTCCCTCCCTCCCTCCCTCTCGCCCTAACCACCCTCTAAGCGTTCACCTTTTCCAAAAATTCAACAAATAGCATTCGCAATTTTTCGATCCTTACGTAGTTTTTTACACTAATCTTTCGCTCGTTTTGCTTTTCCGCTAGTTTCGCCACGAGAAATTTCACTTAAATTACAAACGAGAGAACAAGGTATAAAAAGAAAATTAAATTAAAACAAGTGGTGTTCGAGAAGACGCGTGTCGTAAGGGTTGTTTGCCTTTTATTCGCTGCGCTGGCAAATTTTCGAATATCAAGGGTGATTTCTGCAACGAAACTAGCCGTGATTCTTCTATAATAAAAAAGGATCTATAAAAAAACTGTTGTCGGACGGAAATGTCGCGGTCCGTCCGGATACTTTGCATTGTCGATCATCGGCATACTGTTAAAAACAATTGTAGGACATATCGGCTCTTTTCTTTTTCCTTCTTAAATAAAATTATCATTGATGCGTGGATGCGCGATTATGTAACGTCGATTAGAAAATATGCAAGTTCTCACAATTCACTTTAACAAAAACTGGTGTGTGCGACGCGCGCTTTCATTCAAATTTCAATATATTTAAAAAAAAAAATAAACTAATAAAAAACAGAACCACATATATATTTATGTATGCGTGTATGCATGTGTATAATTCTACTTTTCGTTGACAACGTGCATTTGTTGTTACTGTAGGCTTTGTGCAAATTAACGAAACTAGTTTTGGTAAAATATAACTTTTGATTTAATGCTCAAACTTAACTATGATATTTCAATTTGAACGTTACTTAAAATTACTAATAATAATTTAACAACTTCATTTAAGATAATAATTAAATTTTTAAACACATAAAAAAGGCAGTTTTGTTTACTTGCACAAGGTTCTACTTTGAGTAAATAGGTATATAATTTCTTGGAAGCTTGATCTACATTTTCGAATGAGAACTTTTATCAACAGGAATTATTTACTTTTTTTTATTTTGAACACATGAATCTTGCTTAAAGAACTTTGTAGAAGCAGCGTTGGATGATCAAAAACGAAGATCTCTTCGACTGAACAGACATTATAATTAATTACATAAACTAACACTCTTGTGTAATGATTTAATAATAATCATTATCATCAATAATAATAATAATAATAGTAATAATAATAATAATAATAATAATAATAATGATAATAATAATATTAATAATGATAATAATAATAATAATATAATAATAAGAAGGTTGAGAATTAAAAATAACTAATCATTTGATGCAGTTCATGTTAAATGTACTGACTTAACAGTAGTATCTTTCTTGTCCGTTGGTACCGTTACGTCCTTACAATTATACATACGTAGGTATACAAAGTATTTACAATTGCAGAAATGTGTGATCATTATAATATAGGCACTATGGCTTTGGACGTACACTAATTTGTACATTAGAGTACATCCTAAAGGGGTTTCTAAAGAAAATGCTGAAGAATAATTCTTTTGTAAAATCTAAAAATATAGAAATAAGTAAAAATTTACGTCATAATTATGAACATAATTAATAGAAATTTACCATTGAAATTTAAGAATAACTTTTTTTTTAAAGAATCATTAACGACTTTAATTAAATGTAATATTAAATTTTTATGATTACAAATATTAAAATACATTAAAAATAATCTTTTTGGTTAAACATAATCAAAACTTTATTATAGATTAAGTATTAAGCATTAAAATTTACTGAAATTATAATTTCCTTGTGGAAACCCCTTAATCAGGTTTAGAATGAGATTGTGTCCTGAATAAATCTTAGACAATCGTCACAATATTGAATATGCGTTTATACTTGATATATTTCAAGAATCTTTGTTGCTTTCAATTCATTTCCAGTTTCATCACTATAATTCGCTTTTTGAACATGTGATAAGTTTTGAACAATAATGTTGGACAATAATCAGTCATGTAATTAAGGTACTTTTATGTATTATTATGAAATGCGTGAGCTAAACAAGGTACATGGGTACAAAACGAACCACGAAAAATAATTATACAAAAATCTAGTAAAGGCTAATTCAATACGATCGACTTATCTTTTTTATATCAATCCACTTATTCATATAGACATACAAACACATAGTTTATTCACGCTCATTCTTACCATACACTCACATGCGCACGTATAAACGCGTTTGCTCGTACATGCTTATACACACTCACACTTTTACACACTATGAAAATGAAACTAGAGACCATTATTAATAATTCAGAGCATATTTTCTTCATACAATTCTGCAAAGTTTGATTACAAAGCCTTAGATCCAGTGAGTCCATACTTTGAACTTAGTCGCGAATATTAAACAAAATAATATATTACAAATTCTGATCTAAGATGCTTTGCAAATTTCTTGATTCAGGAAAAAAAATAGTGTTTATAGCCTAGAACGGTATATTCTAACAGTCTCGCTTCCTGCACTCCTTCATGCTGGTACTGTTTTGGACACATGAGCAACTTTTAAACGCACTACTATACACAAATCTAAATTGCACGGAAATAGCCCTTGGCATTGTTCGCTGCATTATGAAGGCTTGCAATTAGTCCCACTATTAATTAATAACTTAATTCCCGTTATGATGAACTAAATCGATTCAAAAACTTGTACATTGTACTACCAACGTGTGATATGTGTACTTTGACATTTATTGTTCTTATGTAACTTAAAAAAATTGAGTTGAATAGAATCTTGAGTGTCTTCTTAGATGTCTGATGAAACTGAGAAGAAAAGAGATTAATGACAATGACTCTTGCGAGTCTTGGACAGGTACCACTAAGTACAAAGTTACGTTCCACAATGAGTAAAAACAACTTCAATGGAGACGAACTCAACTTAATAAAAATCCGGTGTAAATATTGCCTTAGCAATACCAATGAATTAAAATCGTAAATCAAAGAGATCTGAGAGGCCTTCTTCTGTACCCAATGAAAATGAGTAGTCGCTTTCTGATAGAGGTGGTTCCAGTGAAAGCAGTGATTCACCAAAGTCGAGAATACCAAAGTCTGAAATAACATAATAAATAAGGTTTTTAATATATTCTGTAAAATAAAAAACTAAGTTTATTTATTTCTAATTGCCTGTAAACATTAAGTTTTATAATTTTATTCAATGGTAATTAAAAGTTTCCAACCATTTTTTTTTTCTTCATTATTTTACCTTATATAAATAGTGTACTTTGTTGTTGCGTACCATTACCTAACTAGAACTCTGCCTGTGATGTGATTAATAATGACTACACAGGTCACAGTCAGAGCTCCATCAGGGAGTGGCCAATATTAGTTCAAAAAATTCATCAATTATTATTATTATTATAATAACTGATTCTCACATAATTAATAAAAGTTTAAACCACTTGAATTTACAAATATAAAGTAAATGGTTTTTAATTTATACTTAAAGTTTCAAAATAGATGTTTCTTTTTCTTTAATTATAATATTTGATACAAAATAAATGAAAATTATTACATATTTGTAACAGAAATTATATGGGTATAATTGAACGAAAATATGTACAAATTAAACATTTCATTTTACATTGTAATTAGAGAGAATTATCCATCATTTTCATAATTAAAACTCAAAATAAATATAGAAATAAGTAACAAAAAAAAAAAAAATTGAAACATGAATTTTTACCTGCAGGCAAATTTTGATCTTCAGTCTGCAACTGAAGTCTACCACCACCCATGAGACCAAAGTCATCCGATTCGCAAAGGAGTGCATCTCTCATTCCTGCCGAGGAAAGTGCCGAAAGCATAGTTTGCTCAGATGATAGGCAATTTTCTGTTGTGGGTACTGGTTCTACTTTCACATCACCAGTATTTTGCATTAAGAATTCTGTGGCTACTGACGCCGCAGTTCCAGGTTTCGATATTGGAGACTGCGACGTTGTTGGTTTCGTAGTTGGTGTCGTTGGTGTCGTCGTCGTCGTTGTCGTCGACGCCGCCGTCGTATATCCTGAATTTGCAGTCGCCTTCACTCCCGGATCATCCGGACACAGGAATACTTCTATTTCTCCTTGTGGTGTCCTCATATGTATTTGAAGCTAAAATTAATTAAATAATTAGAAAATCATTGAAAAATATCTATTGCATGTTACAGAGGGGTTGTTATTTTTTTTAATTTTAAAAAATTTTAGTTAAATTAAAATTTCGATTTGAACATTAATGAATTTGAAATATTTGTATTGTTTACTGTGGGTAGAATTAATTTAACACGTAATTAATTTTTTTTTTTTTTTTTTTTTTTTTTTTTTTTTTTTATATTATATTAGTTTCAAATAATATGAAGAATTTTTTGGATAAAAGAATTGTTTACTTTAAATAAATTTTTAAAATACATTAATATTGTCGCAATGTTTGGACATGGACTGTTGTCTTCATTAAACATTAACAATAACAACTAATGGACGAAACAGTTGGTGTAAATGGATAAATATATTAAGAAAACAACACCAATGAGAGTAAATAATAATCATTTGAAGTAAATGATTGAAGACAAGGTTTATCGCATTGTAATAGAAAAGTTAGAATCGTGTACATAATCAGCAGACCCATCACAGTCGAAGCATCACGATAAGAATTTTAAGCAAATTAAAACTTTAGATTCATTGTTAAAATTTAGTTAAAACAAGCGTTTCCTCGAAACCAGTATTAACTTAAACTTTAATAATTGACAGTATCAATAATGCATTATTATTGGATGTGATAATCGATAAAATGGTGTGTACACTAGGTTGGAGAATTGGGTACAATTGTTTAAATTAATAGAAGGAGCAACAAACGAACCTTGGGTTGACCGAAATTATTAATTGGCTGAGGGACGTGGAGAGTGGCTTCGGGTGGCGCCTTCACAACCATTATGGAGTGCTCTTTGTAGGATGGTACGGAACGCAAGTCGTGGTAGGTGACATAAGCGTACGTTCTGTCGCTCGTGAACTCGTTAAGCTCCTTCTGGGCTCCGTGAATCAGCCTGTCCAGAGCATTTTCCTTAGCTTCCAAATCCGAAACTTCCCTCCGCAAATCTATAATATCACTTTGATTGCTTGGAAGACACCCGCCCCTAATAAAGATTTATGAATGAAATATTACTGGGAATCTCACACAAACAAATATAACAAATCTCAAAAGGTGAAACTCACTTCCACTGAATATTGTTTTTACTTTTTTTCTCGAGTATACCAATTCCTTCAAGGACATTCGTTATGTCGTAAATTCGACGCTTTTGAACTTCTAACCTTTCAGATGCTACGTTTAAGTCTACTACGCCATCGTTACTGTACTCTACCAAATTTATAAATTTTTTGGTAAGTAAACTTAAAGATGTGTCGTACCGCGTCCTTTCCAAAGATTTACCTGCAATTAAAAGTTTTAAATTTAAATTATTAATCAAGAACAAGGATATTTGTAATTGATAAAAGGCAATTTTTGTTAAAATGCACAGAATATTGTATACCAGATGTACCACCGCTTTATCGGCATTTGCAATTATTAACAATTAGTTATAAAAAGTTTATGGCCTGAATTTATTCTCCATCTTAAAGATATAGATATGAATTTTGCAAGTGAAATTTCCAACAATCCCTAAAGTACATTTAAAGATCATTAGGTAGAACTATTGGAAAACCGGAAGTAGTAATGCTGGTAATGACCTTGGTTTTAACGTGTATGACATTTTCTTGGTATTTGTGCCAAAGGGTTGAGCATTGTTAATTATATGATAACCAAGATACACTTGAAATTTTAATGGTAAATTAGGGTTTCGTTGTTTAATATTTACAAAAATGAATAGTTGAATTAAAAAACTATTCAATGTTCGCGTACCAAAGTAGACATTTGAATGGCTTTATAAGCATTAAAAAATCACTAAAAGATAAATTTGATTTTCGATTTGGTTAATGTCTAATGGATAACGTCTGATATAACTATAATACTTACTTGCGTTTGAGCATTTTTATCTCTATTATTATTTTAATCATTTCGACGTTGTTTTCACGGTGATTTACTACTTACTTTTTGTAGGAGTGTGGCCTGCGAGTGAATGCGAACCCGATCTTCTGCGTTTGCCTTTCGGAGTTTTAAAGGTGGATTGACTTGGTCCTACTTCCAAGTTCAGTCTTCTTTTGACTGCCTGAACCGATATCTATAAAGAAGCGTAAAATAATTATTTTTTTTAAATATTTTTAAAATTTTTAATCGAACTCTTTGGCTTTTTCATTTGATTTAGGTGAAAGAGAAAACAACAACAATGTTGTTTCGGCAAAGAAACAATGGTCTAATGACTTGTCGATAATAATATACCGATTAAAAATATCAGTGTTGTTAAATTTTTTGTGAAAATACGTTCTCGAAATTCTCACTGAATTGTTGGAAGTGTACAAAAATTAAAGCTTTAAAGAAAAATCGAATGTCGAATTAAATTAAAGTTGTGCGTGTTGATTTGAAAGCAAATAAAGGAGAACCTTTTGAATATTTACCTCGGCCCGGGGTGGGGGTTGCATGGGTCTCCTCGACACTTGATAACAGGGAGTCTGACCATATTGGTGGTCCTGCAGATGAGGACTCGGAGTCTCCTCGGCGATCTTTTGCGCCTGGATTTCATCGTATGTTAATCCGTCGACGTCAACGAATTCTGTTTTCACTGAGGGGAGAAACATTTTCTAGTCAGTATACGGTGGTCTAACCAAACTAAACCAGAGTGAATTTGAGTTTTATGGAAGAGGTTGTGATTCATCAAGTTGAGTTAAAACGTGTCCCATCCAGTAGTAGGCACAGTACAACCCTTTAAAGGTGGGATATAGTGGGGAGGTTGGACTCGTAGGAAAGGGTCCGCAGTGGGAGAGCCGTTGAAGATGAGGATGAGAGGAGTCGAGTGAATATTTGCAAAATATGTTGGATTTACCTAGTTTGGTCTCTACCATGTCAGGCGTGACGGGCCTGGCCAGATCCTCCAGCATCACTTGTCTCTTCACACGTGGCATCGTATTGGATGTGCGAGCGTCTATAAATCAAAGCATAAAACCCTTTATTAAGACGGAGTCACATTTCGATGTAGCAAATCGGGCATAGCGGTGGTCGCGTTGTGTAAGAATCCCGTGTGCGTCTTTGGCAGCGAGGCAAACAACGGGGCAACAACGGGGCAACAACAGGGCAACAACGAGCCAAACAAAATATCGAGAGCATGATGAAACAAAAATAAAAGAGGAAATGAAATACCGAAAACATTCGAGTCTCATCGCAAGAGAATACCCGGTCGGAGCTTTCTCGTCGGCGTAGAGCCGAAATTGCGGCCTAATCGTAAATCTCGCATAGGGTAAAAGGAAGAGAGAGAGAGAGAGAGAGAGAGAGGAGGGGGGGAGAGAGAGCAAGAAAGAGAATCCGCCATGGCGTTTTGTCGAAGGGCGTGAGCCTCTCGGAACTCTTGCTCTTTCGCACAGGACTTTCGGGCGCATTCCGAGGGAAGAAAGAAGATCAGGGTTCTTCTACGGAAGGAATCTTTCGCATAATCGCTCTCTGGCTCCCTCTTGTCTTCTCTCTCGCGCACACTCTTGCACACATGGAGAAAAGAGGCACACGCATGCCTAGTCACACACAGGGCCACCACGCGCAAACTCACACACACCGACACTCAGCCGCAACGACGAGCGACAGTGCCCGTCTCTCTCGCTCCCTCTCGCTCTCACCTCTCCTTCGCGCCGGTTTGCGCGCGCGCATTCCCTCGCGTTCTCTCCTTGTCTAAAGTTACCGGTTTTCAAAAGGTCTTTTCTTTCTGCCGATGGCGCACACGGGGGGTACACGAAAAAGAGAGAAGCCAAGAAGAGGACGAGAACTCGTGTGTACTGCATCTGATGCCGAAGAGAGAGAGAGAGAGAGAGAGAGAGAGAGAGAAACAGAGACAGATACAGAGAAGGGGGAGGCGGGGGAGCGAGCGAGAGGAAAAAACACGCGCAGTATAGCAACGTCGTCGACGCCGGGCGTCCAAGAAACGGAAGTCGATATCTGTGCGGCGTTTTTTTGTTTATCTATATGGAACGATACTCTGCATGCGCGACTACTCGCCTCGTTCCCGCCAATCGCCGCGACGTTCATCCTCTCCCGGGCCGAGAGGAAGACTCGTGAAGCCTCGTGTCGCCCTCGCCTCACCTCCAACGGAATCGACGTCGACCTCGGCGCCAGAAGCGCGGAAGGTGCTGGAAGACAAAGCCGCTGCTGGCCACGCGCCGAGCGCCGGCTCGCTGCAGGCCCCAGAAGAAAAAATCCACGATAAGATACTGGTCGGGTGGCGGTGACGGCGACAGCGGCGGCGAGAACTCGGGCCGAAACTCTCAATCTCCGCGAGATATCGGCGCCCCGGGTCCGACTATTCCAATAACTCGATCCCTGGCCGAGGCCGTGTTGTCGTTTGTTAATTCGCAACTCGTAGGCTTGGCCGCCGTCGTTCTCATCTGTTTTCAACCGAAACTCGCGAGGCCGTTCCCGTTAGCCATCCGCGCTAATAACCGCTGGCCCTCCGAGCGGACGGTCACGTGCGCCGACTTCGTATTCACCGGGTCGCACGGGGACTCGAACTGCGCGAAAGTTGCCCGGGTAACACGTTTGCGAATTAGGAGGGATCATCCGAAAAGTTAACGGAAGACACGAGTTCTTTTGAGGCGCTCCCCTCCGTCGACGGCTCTTCCCCGTTTTGTTCCCCGCGTGTGTCTCTCTCGCTCTCGGAGGTTCTCGTTCTCACACATGCCCGACCTGTTCCTTGAGGCAGGACGGCGGCGGCATAATCCCGGCGAGGACGACGGTCCTGCGTGCAGATGCCACGACTGTTCGCGGGGGAATCCTCCGAATCGACGACAATCGCCGATTGTCGATTGTCGCACCGTAGTGACATCTGCCCCGGCGAGGCAATTTAAAAAGAAGGTCGCCTCATCAGCTGCTGCTGCTGCTGCTGTTGCTGCTGCTAATGTCGCAGCCCCTCCCTCCGCCCCCGAACTCGCCGGCGCGCACCGTCCGAAAATCGCTCATTACAGCGCTCGCCAGCACTCGGCGCCCTCCCTCCGCTCCGCACCCGCCGACCCGGAAAATCTGCGGCGGAGGACGCGCAGCAAGACGTGGGGCAGGCGCCGAGCCGAGCCGAGGTCCTTTGCAGTTTCCCGTGCGTCGGCGAAGGGAATCGATCAGCGAGCACGCGCCGCGCTTGCTCTCGCCTCCTGGAAGTGCGAGAGAGCGCGGCGACGTGCGCCCGCCGCCGTCTCGCATCGCTTTACCCCTGGCGCGAACGGCTCCCGCCCCCCCCCGCCACCTTTTGCGCGTTTCACCCGAGCTGTCCGGAGAGCTCTTCCTACCCCTGGAGCACGTGGCTGAACTCCGGTTACACCCCGTCAAAGTCTTCTTCTCGTCGTCGACGCGGCCGTCTTTCGCCTTTTACGACCGGCCCGAGAGGGGGCCGTCGCGCGTTTAGTGCCGCTCCCGCTGCGACGTCATCGCTTCGCGATTTTCAAGGCAGTTGCGAAATCCGGAGAGCCGAGGCGGGCTAAACTAGGCTATCTCGCCTTCGAACACGAAATAATCGGATGCTTCTTCTTTGAGTGAGCGCAGGGGTGAAGGAGAATAGAAAGAAAGAGAGAGATGCTGGGGGAAAAAGACGAGGGCAAAAAATGTTGCTTCACTTACATACACGATGTATTGTCTTTGTCGCTCGTGTGCGAACGCGAGTCGTTTCGCATTTCCACGAGTCTTTGGGTGATCGCTCGAGCGATTTTCTCATTTCTCCTCGGGACGCCTATCTCTTTGCCAGCCTCATTGGTTATGGGATAGCACGATTAATTGCAAATTAAGAATGCAGTTGCAAAGTTTGTAACATTTATCGTTGTATTATTAAAACCAGATGATAAAAATACTTGCCTAATCATTCATAATATTTATTTCAATATTCCTCCTCGATTCATCAATCCCACTCCCGAGATACCGACCGTTCGATTAGGAAAGCCTTTTTTTCCATTTCAATAAATATTGATTTGCTTCAAATGAGTCACAGTGTCAAACGAAATAAATATTCCATCAAATTTAGAAAGCGTGCGCTTTGAAAAATCTCGCCGAAAACAAAACTAGGGGAAAAGGGACATTTCCATTTCCGAGTCAACCGGTTTCAACACTACTGATACTCTTTTATAAATAATGAAAAATTGTGTTGAATCCGCAAAAATTAACAGAAAAATCTCGTCGTGTATGTAATAACTCAAGTATTGGGTTTCACTGCTGAAGAAACTACCGAGCAACGCGACAGAATCAGATTATTAAAAACGCGCGGGCAGGAATCGTTGCAGCGAAATTACCAGACATATTGAGTTAAAAACGAATAAATCACTAATGTGCACAACAAATGGTTGTGCATCCAATTAAACTCCTTAAATACAGTAATTGATTGAGAATACGAGCAGAGGCACTAGTTAAGCCACTTTCTCCGTCTGCGTTGGCGAGTAAAACCGAGTGAAAAGCTCAAACACGGAAACAGATAGAGAAAGAATGTAATTCATTTCCCCGTAAATACAAAGTCTGGTTGTCGCATCGGGAGGGGAGGCGTGCACATCCGTAAAGCCGAGATGAAAGCAAAAAGTGAGTAGAAAGTAAAAGAATAGGCCAAATGCAAAGTCTACCTCTGCCTCGTCAATACCTTCCGGTGCATGCGATTTCGCCTGAGAAAGGATAAAAAAAAAAAAGTTGAAAGCCTCGCGCAGCTGGGGGACGAATTCTCACGACCTGGGACACGCTGAAAGGTATTTTTGGAATCGTTGAAAGGTCCGCCCCAAGCGAGTGCACACAGGTAGCGTTAAGGGCTCGCTCGCTTTTTCAAAATATCGATCTCGGGCTTGGGCGAGCGATGGGGAGAGAGAGAACTCGAGAGAGAGAAATGAAGAGAAGGAAGAGCGAATACTAACACCAGCATCGGGCGACTCCGAGAGGCCGCCCGCCCGGTTGTCAAAGGGTCGCGAAAGATCTTACGTGTGTCGGCAACGAGGAGGAGCGGAAGCGGAAGCGGGAGCGGGAGGAGGAGGAGGAGGAGGAGGAGGAGCAACTCGCTAGGTTGAAAAGCGAGAGAGAGAGAGAGAGAGAGAGAGACACGTCCTGGTGCGAGGCTGATGCCCTTCCTCGAGAGCAGCCGATGCTACGAGGAGGAGGCGCTCGCTCCTCGTGTTCATGTACATGTGCGCGCCTCATCGAGCCCGAGGAGCGCACGTCGTTACGGTTTAAGGTTGAAGAGAGGAGGAGAAGGCCAAGGGACGACACGAGCACCGAGGGAGTCAAAAAAGTAAAAAGAAATCCGGCACGAATTCGTCTTGGTGCGGTGCTCGATGTCTCCTCTCGAGTCTGCATCCACCCGCACTCGTTCCTCCGGTTTGCACCGCCGTCCTCCTCGTCTTGTGGCAGCGCGCGTGCGAGCGACTGCCTCGAGGTGTTAAACGCGGTTTTCGTACCGCCCGCGAATAACGAAGAAAGAAAAGAAGGAAAGAGGGAAAAAACGAGAGAAAAAGGGAGAAAGACGGAAGGCGAAGATCGCGGCGAGCACCCGCGCGCGTCTATGCGTTGTCGTTGTCGTTGCGTGTGCGTGTGCGTGTGCGTGTGCGTGTGCGTGTGCGAGGAGAGCGCTAGTGACTTCCGTCGAAATTGATGTCGTGACCTGTACAACACAATACACACGAATGCGTGCTAGTGTATTTGCTCGTTGCTCTCTCGGAGTTAGATATGAGAGAGAGAGAGAGAGAGAGAGAGAGAGAGAGAGAGAGAGAGAGAGAGAGAGAGAGAGAGACAGAGAAGGAGAGAGAAGGGGGAAGAGAAAAACGAGAAAGAGAGAGAGAGAGCTTTTAAAGAGCCGCTTTGCTTTGGTGCGACTGCTGTTACTGCCCGCAATGTTGCCCCAAACTCTGGAGACACTTGGACCGCGGGGGGAAAACCGAAAGCAAACCAAACCAGATAGTTGAGTTAAGGATGTGCGAGCTATAACTGAAAAAAAGTTATGTATTCTCCAAAATTGTTAACTTGACGAAATTAATTAATAACATAAAAAAAACACGATATGAATTTCAAAGCAAGTCATGGATATATGGACAAACGCATAATACACGTTTTTAACGTATTTAACACGTATCCTTATGGAAGTTGATGTTTTAACATTTTTTTAGACAATTGCAGATCGAGAACCATGTTTAGAAAAAATGTCACAAACTTGATTTTTTATATTATTTTGATGGTATATCTCAGAAATACTTGGCTAAAAAATTGAGACCATAAGTGATTTTCTATAGAAGATTTTAATCAAAAAATAAAATTTTTTTACTTTATTGTAGCATATGAATAGTTAGATACGGCAACGTCGCATATCAATATATATGCATACATATCTTACACGGATACATAAAAAATGGAATGGATCTCAATTTGAATTATTTGCATTAAAATAGATAATACAATATAAGACAATTGTTTATATAAATTTAATAAACTTAAACATTTAAAAAATTCTGTACAAAGTGTATTAAGGATGTTGTCCCTCAACAGTTTAGAAATGTTGGCTCAAAAGTATAGATTTTAAATAATTTGTAAGCAGTAAAAAAAGTAATTTTAAAACTCTTTCATCAAAATATTTCGTAAAAGTGACATTTCTTATAGGTTCAACTTTGAAATTTTTTTTAACAACGAACTATTTTGCATAACGTGATTTGATTGTAAGTAACTTTTGAACATGAATTAGCAGACTTTCAATTTAAAAAAATTGTTACTTTTTTCAGATATTTAGGTATAGAATATTACAAGTGTAATTATTTAATATTGAATATTGTTATTAAAACAAATAAAATTTATATTTTAGATTGTCGCATCAACTTTTTTAAGGAATAATTGTTTGAAGAAAATACAAATAAACATGGCAAAATTGCTATTAATGTTTTGATTTTGGATACATAAAATCAGTCTGCTGACTCGTGTTGTGGTTATTATTCACGTCGCACATGGTTTGTTACTCATAACCTAAGATCTATTGTTATATTATATGTACATGTATATATTTCTCATCCTATGTCCATGAAAATTGAATGAACCTCAATTGTAATTATTTGCCTTAAAATTTTATACATATAAAACAGTTTATTTTATTCATTATGATAGTACAAATAGTACAATGTTTCGACTTGATGAACATTGACCAATGATTTACCATCGATTCAAATTTATAATTTTTATTCATTAAAATTCATTGGCTCAAAGTTTAATAAAAAATTATATTATCTCTAAAATCAGTAGTCCCTAACGGCATTATTTCTTTTGCACACAAAGTAATAAATTTATAAAATAATTAATTAATTAGAAAAAAGTAAAGGAACGATTTAATTTGCATATTATTCTTGCAGTATTTGTAGTTTTAGAAGAAATTACCAATTGATTTATTTGTTAATCGGTATTGTTAAGCGCCGTTGATGATTAATTTTTTAATTATTAATTGTACTGTTTTAAAAAAGACACACGTTAATGTTCTACCCTTTAAATCAATTTCAAGTGAAATTTAAAAACTTATGGAGAATACAATAATTTTGAATATTAAGAAAATGAATTTTTAACCAATTGCCAAAAAAAAAAAAAATAACTAGAAATGCAGGTTTATCTTAAATAAAAAATTTTTGCATCAAATTTTTCAGTCATAGTCAGGCCATTTTTATTAATGTTGATATCGTCTACGAGTGCGTCAAAAAATTGTGTCCGCCTCGTGTAGTACTCGTTCACTCACTCACTCACTCACTCACTCACTCACTCACTCACTCACTCACTCACATTGAGTCGGACTCGAATCGAGTGAGTATCGCGTACCCGCGCCCCGGCCCATACGTGTGAGAATTCGCTGCTTCGAGAAGTTCGCTCCCTCTTCCTCCCGACTAGTCGACCCATCAATCCTACTAGAAAACATAATTCTAAGCTCTGTTTTCCTGGCCTAGAGGGGGGGGGCGGACCCGGAGGAAGGGAGCGGAGAGACAGCGACACCACTTTTTCCATTTTTCACATTAGATAAAAAGGAAAAGCAGGCAAAACCGGACGGATTTAGCCGAGCGATCAATAAGGATTAATTTCGGCGCGATTCATATTCATTTCCCAACTTTTCCCCTGGGCACGACGTGTGTCCAGGAACGTGCGACCGGCGAAAAAGCCAGAGAACAGGTCGAGGCAGAAGGCGAACCCGAAGGTAAACCCGACCGACGGTTTTTCGCAAGCTTAAGCGCATCGAGAGCTCGAGTGAGAGGCCGCCGAGTAAGACAGACGACGTGAGCTGAGCGAGCGGCTGTTGCGTCGGCGCAGGCGAGGGGCGCCTCGGCGACGTCTCCAACGGTTCGCCGAGGCTCTGGCGCGTTCCGCGACACCAGCGACAACCCGGAGCTCGGCGCCAGGGAGAGCTCGTAACCCGGGAGACCGGGGTCGGGGAGAAGAGCCACCCGAGTCCCCAGGACGAGAGGCAGGCATGCACCTCGCGTACCAAAGAAAACAAAGGCCGGACATGCGCCCCTGCACTTCCAACCTCCAATGCACGCACTCACTTACTTCTGCCTTGGTGGGCTCCGCGGTGCCGTTGCTCGTAGTTGCCTCCTCGCCTCCTGGTTGCCGGAGCAGCTGGTGCTGTCCGCTTCCGGATGGATTGTCGGCCGAGGGCTTGCGTGTCAGTGGGATCGCCGGGGCATCTCTCGTACCGGCTGTGCTGCTGTGTCTTCCGCTGCCTCGAGCGTAGGCCCCCGGTCGTCCACGTCTGCTGCTCTTCTTCGGATTGGGACGTCGTCGTGCCTCCTCTCCGTTGGCCGCCCTCGTGTGCGCGCGCCGGACGCACACAATTTAAAGGGGGCCCCACGGCAAGGGAAACTACTCTCGCGAGCGAGAAGGAGCGCGACGGCTCGTCTTCTCTCTCGTTACGAGCGGCAGGCCGCGGTCTCCATTTTCTGCGCTCGCGAGCACCGCGAGGACGGCCACGAGGACGGACTGCACTCGGGCCTCCCGAAGAGAGAGAGAGAGAGAGAGAGAGGACTCGGTCTCACCGAGGTAGTCCACAATAAGTCGCGACCTGCACACGGCCCCCTTTTCCCCTCTCTCTCTCTCCTCCTCTCCTTCTTCGGGGCTCTCCAGTATCAGGGAGCCTCTTCCTCTCGACGACCGCTTCCTCGAGCACACGAGCACTGGCACTTTTGTCCGATGGTCACGGCCCTCAAACCAACGAAGCCGAACTCGTTGAATCCGGGCGCCCGGGCCTCGGCGACATGTTCTTCCTCAGCCCGACCACTCGGGAACCACTGCTGCCGTTGTCGCTGCTGCTGCTGCCACTACTGCCGAGTATACTAGTGTGCCTCGCTCGCGTCCGAGGGACGAGTGCGCGCGCGAGAGAGTGAGAGAGAGAGAGAGAGAGAGAGGGAGAGCAGAAATCGCAACAGCGGCACCGCTCTCCTACTTCACGTCCGTCTGCAAGGGGTGCGAGGTTGGTCAGCGCTGAGGAGTCCTCGATCACGTCGTCGTCGTCGTCGTCGTCGTTGTCGTCGTCGCCGTGGTAGTCAAAACACCACGAGGTCGGCGGCTCTTGCTACTGGCGCTCGTGCTCTCGGCTCTCCTTTCGCGCTGTCGTCCTCGTCGCCCTCGGTTGTGCGCCGGCATCGGCCATCTGCCGGTCGCGGATCGAAACGCTCCTGCGCGCCAAAACCTGCGCTCGTATTTCCCGCTCTTCGCGCTGGCACGAGCTGATCGCGAGTGCTGCCAACTGCAATCCGTGCGGCTGCGTCCGTCCCTCTTACGACTTTTTCCCACGGGCTATGCGGACGACGAGAAACTCGTCGTGCGGTCACCCCGATTATGGTCACACCTCTCCGAGGGTTCCTCTTCCTCGAGGAAAGGCCTCCTAGTTCGTTCGCGGCTCGAGCGATCACCGACACCAAGGGCCCACCCCCGCTGCCTTTGGGTTGCCGCGCACTGCGACACCGGACCTTTAACAACGTCAATCAGTCGCGCGGGACTTTACGAGCCTCTGTCCACCTAGATGCTGGCTTCCTGGGAGGTTACCCGTGGCTCTTGGAACGTCCTCTGTCCCCTGCCCTCCGCCCACGAGCACATGCACACACGCGAGGATCTGGACGCGTTCCGGTTCTTTGTTGTCGTTGTCTCGGTCGTGGTCGTGGTCGACAACACGACACCAGCACCACAAGCCTCGTCGTCCTCGAGGAGCAGTTCCTGCCTGCGTGTCTTCTCTGGGCACTCGTGGGATGCGCGCGCGAACTCCAAGGCGCGAGGCGCGGAGGGGCGCCGGGGAAGGTGCAACGCACACGGACAAGCCCCCGCTTTCTCTCTCCTACTCCGGGACTCGAGGGCGAACGCGTATGCGCTCTCGTTCTCGGACTCGCTCGTTCGTGCTCCGGCTGCTGGTGCTTTCCTCGCTCGAAAGCGCTCGCTCCCAAACTAAACAGCCGCTCTCGACGCAGTTCGCGCGCGCCTCCGCTCGGAGTGGCTCCGTCCTTGTCGCTCCGGCAAAGGGACGCAACGCAGAGGCTGTCTCGCTCTGGCAACGGGGAGTAGAGCCGGGGAGTGCACACGACTGGTCGGCGCGAGCGAGACCGAGAGTGCGAGCGGCTGCTGCTGCTCTCGGCAGGGCCGTAGCGCGCGGGGGCTGCGCCATGGAGCCCGACACCCGTAATTGGACAATTTTCGTGATCGTCGGTTCGTTTGGCTCGGGTTGGACGTGCGGACGGTCGGACGCATGCATCGGCAGGGGAGCGAGCGGGGGTGGGAAGGAGAGAGAGAGAGAGAGGGCGGCTCTCTTTTTTACACTCTTCGTCCCGGCCTTTTTGCCCTCTTTGGTTTGGGCGCGCTAGTGTTTGCACCAGGAGATTTTTGGGTGGTCTTTATTTTTGACGACTCGTGCGCCTTCTTTTTATTCGGGCTTACAAATTCGTGATTCTCGCCGAGTCGCCCTGAGCGGGCGCAACCGAGTTTTTACGCCCCAACCGCCAGCCAATTCCGGGCCACAGACACCCACCCGCATGCGAAGTGCATCCGCTGCGGTGCATCGCTCGGGCTTAGGTGGACCATCGCTAATCATTACATCAGTCTATACACTTGCTCGATCATTGAATCTTTATTATATTTCTTTATTATTTCAAGTACAAAGGTGGAGATGTCGGTGACATTTACAACAATATTAATTACAACAATAGCAATGACGATGACGGTGACGTCGTTGATGATGATGATGATGATGATGATGATGATGATGATGATGATGACGAGGACGACGACGACGTAGATGATAATGTTAATAATAATGGCAATAGTGGTAGTGGTGGTCGCATTGTCCACTCGTGGGAACAATGCGCGCTCCTTTCAATCGTCTCGTCTCATCTCGTCTCCTCTCCTCTCCTCTCCTTTCCTCTCCTCCTCCTCCTCCTTGCATCCTCGCGTCCTTAAATACTAGGGAGGTACAAAGGTTACAAAGTCTCTCAAGCTGGTGAGATCGCACGGTAGAATTCGCACGGATGCTGCCGTTGGAAGCGCATTGGCTTAGATGAATACAAACAAAAGTCTGAGCGACGCCGCCGCGACCGAACAAAAAAGTCGCGAACGGGCTCGGGGGTTCGAACGGGGAATTGCTATAAATGCGCATGTGACTTCGGGCCCCGGAGGGAACATTACTTGGGGTGGTGGCGGAACGGGGGCCCGCTGCCTTTCTTTCCCAACGTATTTATTCGAAGCGTACGCAAGTACAAAGGGGCTGCAGCCCACTTTGTAAGGGCTGCATTCACCCTCCCCCTCGGGCTCTCGCCCGGTTGTTCCACTACCTCGTCTTCCTCCTTGCGACCCATCCCCCGTTCCCCGATCCCCTCCTCCTAGGGCATTTAAAACCTACCGAGTTGGCTTCTGGTGCCTCGGTCTCGTCTCCGCGCTTGACTGTGAGGACGCACGGGCCTCTGCACTCCTTTTTTCAGCGGCTAGACCGGGCGGGAGGGAGAGGAGGACGGAGGCAAGGGAGGACGGAGGGTGCCCGACGGCGAGAATTACAAGATCATATGTCGACGATGACGAAGAGTTCTGGCCGCTCGACTTCCGGCCTGTCGTGGATCTGCATCGCCGAATAAGTGATGGCCTTCACCTCGGCGCCTTGCGTGTGCTTCCCGATCGTGAACTCCTCGCCCGCCGCCCTCGCCTTTATCCTGAAGTTCTCCCTGTCGAACTCGGTGATCTTGACTCGCTAGCCGTGCATATGGGGACAGAAAATAAGAGTCGTAACATTAATCGAGTGCTTGCATTTTTATTCTTCCCGACCCTTCCCCCTCCCGCCACCACCGCCCACCCCGTCCCCCTCTCCCTCTCTCGCTCTGTGCACCCATCTATCCCTCCCTTGCCCACTTTATGAGATAAACTAACAATTTAAGAGCTCCAATCGTTTTTTATACGAGCGCACACACGATGTTTGACTACAACGTATGCGTCTTTGAATGCCTCACAAAGCCCCGAGCTATTGCAATGAAAGGCGTTTTGTTATGTTGGCAAAAAACAAAGATTATGCAAAGATTTTTTTTTTAAAAAAAAATTTTAAGTCTTGTGTGTGCTCCCGACACTGACTCTCTTTGCGTACTTTCACAAACAATAAGGATTAATTGTGCAAAAAACATGCTGCTATTATGAAACTAACCAATAAGACCCTTTACCACTACTTTTGAGTATAATTTCTCGTTTCCTCACATAAATTTACAATTAGATCCTCGAATCTTTTACCTTTTTATCTGTTAAATTCAACTCTCAATTTTCATTAAATTATTTGGCAAGCGATTCAAACTTTTCATTAACTTTTTCACAATCGAGGGCAATTAGATTAATTATCAATTGATTAGCAAAGTATAAAAGTTCCCGAACGTTCGAACTAATGTATAAATATATTTAGCATAGTGATTAAGTATCGAGGATTAAAATTGTGCAATTGTGATGAATAAGAAAAACGTCAATTGTATTTAAATGCTGATAAGAATATTTAATCCATAATGATAAAAACAAATTACTTTGTACAATTTCTCCCTCTCTCTCTCTCTCTCTCTCTCACGTGCAATTATACATCATATTTTTGGCAACGAAACCAAACATCTCATTATTGTTTTACAAGCCCAACTTATAAGCACATTCCACGCAATAATAATCGTTACTGATAGCAATAAAGTGCAGCCAAAAATATCGTTGGCCTTCGCCAAGAGAGTACTAAAAAGAAAAAGGCGTGTCGCAAAATTAGATTTTAAGAAATAAAGTATACCTTGGCAACGAGGTAGGGTTCAGCGCAAAACATAAAAAGCAATTCGTCCAGGAAGTGAAAAAGAAGACTCTGCATGTCGTGTCCCTCGGCCTCCACGTGGTGCACTTGTTTCACTTCCACACGTTCCAACTCGGTCATGTAATTGAACATGGCGATGGCACATTGCTCAAACGCCTCCTCCATGGTTTCACCCCATGAGTGCAACCTGGACAAAAAGTTTGCACCTTTAAAAAAGCATCGATACGTGGAGTTTTGTGTGGCGTGCACACGGTGAAATTCGCTTGTTTGCTTTGTAGGTTAAGTCTCACCCATAACCTCAATCCCGGGAATACATGCACAACTCGCTCTCGATTGCAATGTACAAAGCTATAATTAAAAAATCTACCCTTAAAAATATGAATTCTCAACCCCCATACGTTCGATTGGGCATAGTTTAAGCGAGAATTGCATCGGTACTTGCTCCTACCCACGTTTCCATTCCAACCTCAAAAGCAAACCTTGAGATAACAAATTAAGGAGTCCAGGACTTACTGCACATCCGCCGTGTGGTCCAGGTCTAAAAAGAAAAGCAAAAAATCAGACGGGGAGAGGAAGGACGACGCGGGGATGAGGAAAAGTCGCAAAGAGAACGACACGCGGTCGGAGTTTCGGCGCCCGCGCTCCTGCTCACTCCTCTTCGCTTATTATTATTGTGCCAAAAAGGGCGAAACTCACACTCGTACTTGACCTCTGGCACGCAAAAGTCGTCCGGGCTGAGGTCGTCGGCATCCTGGCATCCTTCCTGCTCCCTGGGCTCCATGGTCTCGGCGCCCTCGCTGAGCTCCTCCGCTGATCTCCTCGGCATCGCGTCACAGCTGATCGCCTCCCACGTGAATCGCGGGGATCAGCTGATCCCGTATGACAGTTCTCCCGATCAATGGGCTCCGCATCTCAGATGGCAGCACCGTCCCGCCGCGTGCTCGCGCGCTTTTCCCCGACCTGTTACTCGCTAAGAGCACGCAGTGTCTGTCGTCTGTCGGTCTACCGACACGCGACGCGCCACCTGATCGACCGTGCAAACTCGGACCCGAGATTGCACGGGGACGGTAAAGCCGTCCTGCCTCGCACTTTTATCAACCTCTGCTCGCTCTAATCTCCATCTCTCTCTCTCTCTCTCTCTCTCTCTCTCTTTTTAGGGCTTCGCTTTTATCCTAATAATAATAATAATAATAATAATAATAATAATGATAATGATAATAATGATAATGATAATACTAATAATAATATTAATAATAATGAGACCTGGTGCTTTGCACAGCATCAACAGCATCTTCAGAAAAGCCACTCCACCTCGGAGACTTTTCACCTTGTTGTTCCAGCTCGTTAGCAGTACGCTTTTCGGTGTCTCTACAAGCGAGGCACTTGCGACAAGACAAGACAATTTATTTGCATAAATTGGATCGAGAATTCGTTTCGTCCGTTTGAGGATTTAAAAAACTAGTTTTAGTTGTTACGGTCGTGGCGCGCTCGTCGCCCCACGCACCTCTATCTATCCGACGAGTATTCAAATTAATTGCCAACGACATTGTTTCTTACGATTTAAAAATTATAATTCGATTGATAACTGTGACGAGCTGATGCAATGTCAAATTCCTTAAATATTATGTGTCCGAGTGACTCGATTATAATAGGGAACCGTAACAATTACAATCAACTAATTACATCACTGAATAAATTTGGAAGCCGCCAATTGCTCACTGATAACGATAACCTACTCGCTACCATTAGCGTCAACTGTTCCAATTGTCGTCAGCTGTTGCATTTGTCGTCAACTAGCCATTGTCTCGTTGTACAAGAGCTACACACACCTCTTATTTATTACAATTTTTGTGATTTTACACGTGAAAAGTATGTTTAGTGCCGTACTTGAATTTTTTCTCCTCCAACTTTTTTAAAAGCTAAAAAACCCATTGTTTGCAGTCGAGTAGGAGGCAATACTAATTTTCTCCGTGATCAGTCGTACTGATTTTTTAAAGTGTAATTTCCTCCAAAGACTGGGCACCCAACTCAAGGTGTAAATAATACGTCGCGGATAAAAACCCTTGTATCCGATAAAAAAAGCTGTAGTGAATCCTAAAAAACGGAGAGCGAATATCATGAAAGGCCTTGCGGTCGAGATCGAATGAAAATAATGACTTTTATGGCCTGAAGGAAACAGCTTTACCCACATCATCGAATAAGGCGAGTAAAAAGTAATTATTCAAAGCAGTTGAAGCATTTGCTGATAAAAGAGCTAAGATGAAGATACGTGGAAGAGTTGGTTTCGTTTTACACGCACTTTTTCTCCTCGAGGTCGCAGAGGAACGGCTTTTTGCCTCCGGAGAGGAGTCACACCGAGAAAGCGAACGCGGAAAAGTCGGAGGAACACCGGCGGCACCGGCAAAAGTCGATCTAGGAACGGCGGGAGGGGGGAGAAGAGAAGAGGGAGGAGGGTCGTACCCCTCCGCCTCTGCCCCTCCCCCCAATGGACCGCAGTCGTTTTTTCCACATCCGCACCTGCGTGAGTGCGTACGTCCGTGAGTTTGCGCCTGTGTGCGAGCTTATGCGCACCCAACAAACGGCTCGTTATGCCTTTTATTATGGAATTGGCACGAATGCATAAATATGCACTCGCTGCAAGTCGGATAAAGGACTCGGCTCCTCCGGCACGAGATCGTCGCACTTGTCTCGATCTACGGCGATCGGAGGTCGAAACAACCGAGTTGTACGCAGAAACAAGACCTACATAAGTTCCTCGGCTTTGCCCAACCTAATGCCTCTGTTTCTTCTCTCTCGCTCCCTCTCTTGTAGAGGTGAAAAGAGCGACGCCGCTACCAGGGCACATCTAGGAGAAAAGTGAGAGAGAGAGAGAGAGAGAGAGAGAGAGAGAGAGAGAGGGAGAGACACCTTAGACACGCGTCGAAATTCGAAAGAACCATCTTGACGTCCTTAGCTTTAAAGTGTGTCACTGTACTCGGTCTTTTTTTCCCGATCGACGATCTTTTTTCGCGACTCGCTTTGACTTTTCCGCCCGAGACATTTCGCGAATAAAGTCAACCTGCTGCTTCGGACGATTAACGTCACTTTTTTGCCTGTGCGTGAATGGGAGTGAGTGTGGTTGTGGTTGTGTCGGTGTCGAGGGAATGGCTGTCGGAAATCGAGTTTCTTAACGGATTACAAAGTACTTACACTATTCGGTAATTTAGACGTAGAATCAATTTCCATTCATTTCGCCATTTTAATTGGTTTTTCGTCTTTTAAACTTTGAAAAGTGCCATTGTTCGGAGCAGTTTGCAATATTTTACTTTTATTTGCTTGATCCCAGCAGCAAATTTATATGACAAACATTTGAATTTCCTTTTAAATCGACACACACCCGGCGACACTTGTATTGCTTTATAGCGATCATTAACATTGTCTCATAATGAAGTGTTTGTTAAAAAAAAACGCCAATGAATAGCTTGTATGGATTTATGGTAATCAGATCTATGCAATCGATTTTTTACATTTGCAAATCTACCTACCAAAAAATAAATACAAATTACATAAATTAATTTTTTATCTCGGATTATTCTTTATTGCACGTATTTTAATTACTTTTCATGATAAATTGTTCAGAAATTTGTATTTTCAAGTATTCCAATAAGTCATGATTGACTTTGAAGTTTCAAGAAAATACGTGTTTTTTGAATTAAGGACACATCCGCATAATAATTTACTTATCAAGAGCAAATTTTTAAATTTATATTTTCATAAAAATAACATCATAAAAATGTAATACATATATATTTTTCGAATTCATATACCTATGATCAGCACTTTTTTAAATACTGACCTTGCATATTTTATATATTCTTATTTCAGTTTTAATTATAGTTCAATACTATTAAGGAGCGCAGAAAATGCTTCTGTTCATTTTTAATGATTAAACTCTTCATAAAATTCAAATTAAAAAACACTTGTTTCAGAAAAAGCCAGCTCTTAAATTATTAACTGTAATATCTTCAATAGACCGTACTAAAATATAACAACGTGCAATCGTAAAATCTACAATAACAATTCAAAACAGCAAATATTCTATAAATACGCGTTTTCATCGGTATTAAAAAAAAAAAAAAAAAAATAAATTAAAAATATTACTAGATGATTATCAAGATAATATTCTACGCAAGAGATATTTTATTAAATTACGATTCTCAGAGAAAATTTTTTACTTAATTTACTCATTTAAAAAGTATTATTTTTAATTGCTTGTAATATATAAATATAGGATTGTATTTTTCTTGCAAATTATTCATGTATTTAAATCAAATTATGAGTAAAGAAACAATAATCTTATTAATCACTGGAGCATAAAACTACATTCAAGAAATTTTTTAAATGTGTTTAGATCTAATACATCAAATGAGCAAAGTTAATATTTGGTACTATAAGGTATTATAATGTTATTCCAATTTTTATAAAGCTCAAAATACGTTTTTTTTTTTCTTTCTTTTTTTGTCACTTTTATTCGAATTTTTATTAGCCATTTTTAGTCATTTACGCATTGAACCTCAAAGTCCATCCTCGTTAATTCCTTTTTCCTTCGAATTCCGTTTTTGGCAAGATGAGCGCAATATTACAAGTAACCGTTGTAAACTCTTTATTTTACTAGCCAAATACAACTTAATTACGAATTTGAAAAGCCTCGGGTAAAACAAACTGTAAATTAATTTTTATCTCCTCGTCGATCGATGAGTTTACAAATTTACTAAATGCTCTAGTGGCTCGACAACGCATTCGGTTATCTTCTATCGCTCTCTGCATCTCGAGCCGAACATGACATCACTGACAGGTCACCCTCTCATCAAGAAAATAACTGCGAACAATCATCGAGTCGTATCGAGTCGTATCGAGTCGTATCGAGTCGCATCGAGTCGATCGACGGCATTAACGAACGACGCGTCGACGTGAAAACACGGCAGATAAATAAATATTTTCCATGGAGACTGGACGTCAGCCATCCCCGTGATAATTCAGACGCACCTTCGCGCGCTTTTACAAGCTCATTCTCATTCCCATTCCAGCGCGATCATTCGATTCAAGGGCACGAACGCCGATCACAATGAGATTCTTCGTTCCTTACATAATAATAATAATAATAATGATGATGATGATGATAATGATAATGATAATGATAATGATAATGATAATGATAGTAAACGCACTTGGTGATCTTTCCGTTGACGCGCAGAAGAAAGTCCTTCGATTTTCGCACCTGACGCCAGCTCCGCAAACACCATCTTTAGTGCCATCGCCAACAATTGGCAAAGGAAGATGCTACGTGGATGCTGCGTGCGAAAAATGCATTATGGAGCGCTAATGCTCTCTTCTCTCTTTCCTCTTCTCTGTTCTCACCTCGACATTTTTTCCTCATCTTTTCCAGGCGTGTCAAGCGCACGGTGATGCAATTTTTTTCAATTCTAATCGCTTTCGTTGTTTCTTTTTTATCGTGAGATCATCGTTATCCCCATTTGTGGAACATGGTCGAAAAGAAATTTCGCTTCGAGGTGATTGACGCATTTGCTCATCTCGAGAACACCTTTGATTTTTCCAATTAAAGATGCATAATGACTGCTGTTATTGGCTACTTTGCTTTTGCATACCCGAAGCCTAAAATTAACTTTGGCGCGATTGCGTTATTGCATAATAAAGCATCATTTGGAAGTTGTGAACGCCGGCTTTTACGTTTGCAAAGGCTTTCGCATTGAGAATCTTTCCATAAAACGCAAAAGCCTTATTTTTTACTCATGAAATATTCAGATCAACCGAGGCCTAATCTCGACATTAATCATGCAATTCGCACAGAATTCTAAGATACAAGTGCTCAAGGGGCTGATCGGTATGCGAGACATTGTCGAGACGATAAGAGATCCTCCTCTTGTTAATTCGATCAAAAAACATCCACAAAAGCGTGAGTTCCGTAGGTTTTTGGGATGTCATTTCCACTCGCTTACAAGGTCGTCATTCCAGAGCCTACGGTCGACGCATTTAAATGGATTTAAATGCGTCGAGGGGTGGCAAGCAGAGTTTGCTTGCACCGCAAGAGAAAGAGGAGGTTCTCGAGCCGCCTGTCTTTAGCGACCCCCTTTCAACCCCCTCGAGACGCGCAACCCCTAAGCACCGAGGGTAAGGGGCAAATGGGTGCCCCGCGTGCCTACACGAGCACTAATTACATGCAATTTTGCAATTTTGCAATGACGGCGGGGGCTCGATTTAATCGCCTCGATTTCTCGCTGCTCGCTCCGTTGCTGATGCTCGAGTTACTGGCGTTGCTGGTGTTGCTGCTGTTGCTGGTGTTGCTGGTGTTGCTGGTGTTGCTGCTGTTGCTGGTGTTGCTGCTGTTGCTGGTGTTGCTGGTGTTGCTGCTGCTGCTGTTGCCGGTGGTGCTACTGCTGCTGTTGCCGGTGGTGCTACTGCTGCTGTTGCTGGTGCTGCTGCTGCTGCTGCTGCTGCTGCTGCTACTCCTGCTATTCTTGCTCGTACTACAACGAGTCCTTGGGATGGAAAACTATATAAAGAGAACGCTTAATTGGCCGACTGGGCATAGCATTTTTGCGCGGTGTCTTGTGCATAACAACGGCAATGTCGACGACGACGCTACTTCCCGCGCTTTTCTGCGCTTTTATCCTGGCCCAGGTGTCCTGCGCCCAGGAAGTGGCCCTACGTGAGTCTCTTGCATCAGTCCTAACCCTGTGCAGTTGGTTTTACCATTTTCGGCTCCTTGCCAACTAACAATCAATCCACAACCATCGCTTTCTCCTCACAATTCTTAGCAATATTATTTTATATTCTCTAATTTGTTTTTTGTTTTGTTTTTTTTTTTTTCTTATTTTTCCATTGAGACACTTTTTATTGAATTTAATTTGTTTTTAACGTCTCGCGCTTCTAATTCATAATAGTTTTTTCATTGTTTTAATACTCTATTAAAGTCATCATTTTAATGAAAAACTTAATTTTAAAACACATATCTTTGAAATCGTTTATTGGTTTAAATGCAAATTCAATTGGATGAAATATGATTTGAGAGCTAATTCGAATCAAGGGCTGTCTTTCAATGCAATAAGGTTAAGAAGTATTTTTAAGAATAGCTTTTTTAAATACGCTAATAATTTTTGATTCCATCATTATCTCCTGTAATTACTCTCCCTTCGGTATCGCTGTAATAGAAATTAATTTATTTAAATTTAATACATAATATTAATACACTTGAATTAATAGCATATACAGTAAGCCTCTCATAATATATTGTTTTTTAAATAACGCAACATTTTTAATTAATTATTCATAATCTAATAAAATATTGCTTATTAATATAATAATAATAATAATAATAATAATAATAATAATAATAATAATAATATAAAAAAGGGGCTTATATTTTATGGCATTTACATTTCTATCGACCGTAGAAAAAGACCGTGTAAAGATTATTAAAAATTGTTTGTAACTATTTCCTTGCATTTATATTTTTTCAGTAGTATGTTATAATTTTAATGTATGAACAATAATTTTATTTTGTGATTCATTTAACAATAATAAATATATATATTCACTTTATATGAACATTTAATATTTATTTGTAAATTTATTTTTAAAAAAAGGAAACAGCACGCAATATAACAATGTTTTCTTGCACTATACTTTTAGATGACTTAAACAATTCCTATGTAATTATTGTTTTTTTTTCGTATCATTTTACAAGTCATTCATAAATATATTATTTTCATTTAATTTTATTTTAAAAAATTCACTATAATAATTTATTGTAATGAATTGTAATAATAAAAACTAAAAATAGATTAGAATAAATTTGATTTTACATTAAAGTAGATTTTTATGCACAACTATCAATTGATTGTTCCAGTGACTTGACACAGTATTTCTATATTTATTGTATTTCAATAGTAAAAAATACATAATTACACCAAATAATAAAATAAACAGTACAGCGATGCATTGTACCTTGATACGACAAAATTAATATAGGAAATGATAAAAAATATTAATTAATTACAGGTTTGTTAAAGGTTACAAAGCATCATTGAATAATATATTTTTATCGTATGATTTACAAATTCCTTGTCATATTCATAATTGTTCTGTTATTCTGATTACGTATTATCGTGCGGGATTTTCGAGGGAATGCCAAATTACATTGCTTGGTTCTTGAATAATTGCCAGTTACTTTTATTAAAATTATAAACATAAACATCTTAAATTTATTTAAACTGTAACAAAAAAGAAGTTTCGCCAAAATGAGTTTTTGCACAAATACGATAATTTTAATTTTTATCTTGAAAAGTCTGATAGAGTGATTACTCTTGATATACAATGCAATAAATGATGAAGCGGCTTAAGAGAATGTAAATAAAATAACGACAAATCGCAGGATTCTCAGTGCATATTAAAGCATTTATTCAATTACGAGATTTATTTTAAAATTTGTTCCCGAGAAAGTGAAAGCTCGGAAGGAGGGTAGAGGTTGGGGCAGAGGGTAGAGGGTAGAGGTTAGAGTGGGGGGGGGAGAGGAAGGAAGGAAGGAAGGTGTCGTTAAGCCACATTGTCTTTCGTGAATGGGATAATACTCGTGATAAAATCGATCATGATCGCCGACCTGGAGTTAAGAGTTGTCACTGTGTATTCACCGCAGTTAATGATTTTACAGCGAGGACCGTGAAGGTGTGCAATCGTCAGAGCTCGGATTACTCCTCCTGTCTGAGACTGGCCATTCAGGAGTCATGGATGACATTTGTCAGAGGTAAGACAAGTAGCCCCTCTCGAGGTCTGGCCCCCGACCCTCGACCCCTGCTTATTTTTTAAAACGAATATCGGCCGTCTCCCACAGGTATCCCGGCCCTGCAGCTGCCCAAACTTGACCCCATGGAATCCGAGGACATGGAGATGGAGTATCACGCAGGCGATATTAACGGCAAGATCTCCCTCCGTGACACCAAGACCTATGGGCTGGCCAAAGCCAACTTCCTCGCGGTGCGTCCCTACTTCAGCGGCAACTCCATGAACATGGAGATCGACGTCGAGGTTCCCAAGTCCCTAATCGAAGGCTACTACAAGGCTGAGGGCTCGATCGGATCGTTCAAGATCGGAGGAAAAGGTACGCGATCTATCGATCGACCGCGGAGCCTCGTGTCCTTTTTTATAACTTGTTTTTTAATAATCGAATAAAACGCCTAGTCGCGAAACGCCCCCGCGCTTCTTGTTGATATGCAATGGAAATTATGCAGATCGAGCGAGTGATAAGAGTGCATTGAAATTGCCAAGCGATCCATTCAATCTATTGCAAGCCGAGACTATCCTTCAAGTGCCATTCAGAACATTCCTCAAAGGTTTATCCGAATGAGTTTTAAGATTAGTCCACGGCTAATCAGCACTTCCACCCATTACATTTTGCGAAATTTATTCAAAAACATGCGAAAAAAAATGGTTACAATATATTCCGACATTGAAACCAGGCGTTTAAGCGCTTTTACGCAAAATAAAGAACTTTAAAAGCATTCGCTCCACCGTTTATCCTTGAACAACTAATGAACTAGTAGGCCGAAGTATGCAAATATTAAAAATAACAAAGAAAGTTTTATTAGGTCTTGTATTATTTCTTATTATTTGTCTTCCGATTCGTCGTAGAAAATATGAAACTGTTAATTGCCGTGATTTCGTCATATCGACGTAAATATTTAGGTCGTTATAGGCGTTAAGACTATTGGAGTATGACTACTTTATGTATAATATAATATTTGTTACATTCGCATTTTCCACAGGATATTTCAACATTAGCACAGAAGGCTTAACGACTACATGGGGCCTGGAAGGCCACGTTGAAAACGATCGATGGATCATCGATCACTTCCATTTCTACCCTGAAATTGAAAAAATGAGGGTATACTTCACTGATCTGTTCAACGGTAACGAGGATCTCAGTAAGTCTCATTTGCTCAACCACACATCCATATTTTTTATTACTGCTATTTTTTTTTTTTTTTTAATATTCGTTGTTGAATCAAATAATGAAAGATGATCGTGATAAATAAGTTATTTTTAAAAAATAATTCGTTTCACTAATTGAAATACATATTTTTTTATATAAATGAATAATTCATTCATGATTTACGTACTCTTAACTGTCAAAATTTTATATTAAATACTTTGGTAATTTACGTCCTTACATTGCACAATTCATAAATTAAATAGTTAAATGTTTTAATTGTTTCCTTAAATAGCATTTAAATAATTAATAGTTTCCATAAAAAGTAATATTAACACTTACATTATTTAAATACAAGTCTAGTTATACAATCAATCTTTATTTTTTGTTCGTTTTATTCTTGTTTACAATTTTAACAATTTATGAGCTTATTTATACTTTATGAAGTATTTATAAATTTTTTTTTCTTTTAATAATGTCATTAAAGGTATTAAAATTTTGTTTTTTTAAATAAATCGAGCCTGTATTTCAGATGAAAGAAACCTGTTTAGAAACATAAAGTTTTCTTGTACGCTTGCTACATAATTATACATAATTAATTTACTTTTATATGTACGAAGAAACAAATCAATAATTTTATTCACTTTTTTGTCTTTTAAAGCAAAAAAAAAAGAAAAATAAGTAAAAAAAATAAGAGTGCAAAATCACACAATTTTTACAGAGTAAAAACAAATGGAATGACATTTCTGAGATCAGTATTTGAAAAAACTTGAAAAATTATTCAAATAGTTGTTAATTAAAATAATATTCTGTGACATATTTTTTAAAAATTCACGTGAAAAGTACAATTTTTTAGATAGCATATTTTAATTTGAAAAAGTTTTTACCAATTTATTCAAATCCAGTATTTCAATTTAATATAAATTATTCTTGATAAAATATTAAAAGTTTCTTTCAATTTTATTTCATCTTAAAATTAATTAAGAACTTATTTATATGTAAGGAAAAATTAAAGCATATTATAAAAAATAATTAACTATCATTGTACAATATTTATATAGTAATAAAGAATAATATATTTAAAAGTTTTTTGTTGGAATAATTTAGATTGCGAAATTTGTGTAAATTATTTTTTTATTGAAAATATAATCCACTCATATAATAGCGAGAAACATTTAAAAATTTACAATACTAAATTTTTTATTTCTATTACCAAGTAATATTACTTAATATTTGTTTTGATTCAATTTAAATTCTTGAATAATAATTTAAATATTGTCTTTGCTTTTTTAAAAGTAGTATTTAAATGAATTAAATAAAGAAATTAAATGATGCTTGAGAAAAATAATATTATTAAAAAATATTAAGTAAAAAATCTATCTCAAATGTGTCAATTACGTAATTCTTTTATTGATAAATAAACATTATTACCAAAGATATGTAATTTCGTGTAAATTATTTAAAAGGGAATGACTTGACACAGAAAAAACTATGACTATATTAGAGTTTTGTCACGGATCAGAGAATCTATTTTGTAGATTTAACATTACTATCACGAATTAGAATGAACAGAATTTACGTTACTTTCTTTTCTGTGTTTTTGAGAATGAATTAAAAATATAATAATAAAATTTTCAGATTCAATTTAAACAAATATCTGTAAATAATGTATATTTTAGTATATACGCATTTATAAAATAAAAGTAGTTTTTATTTAAAGAAATTCAAAAAGCATTTGCATAAATGTATTTATAAACATGTGTATATATATTATACATTTTATTTATGTATTATATTATCATTTTATAATTGGTAAATGTTAAAATGTGAATTAAACAAACCTCCTAATCTTAATACATATATTTTTAACTTCTACAAACAATATATAAAATTAAGAAGCTTTTTACTAAGTATAAAACAGATTAGTTTGAGTGACTCAAATGTTTGATGTAAGAAAAGTTTTACTGCAAATACAATTTCGTGATTCATGAAAATTATTTTTCTGTTTTAGATAAAGCAGCTTTGAGCTTTGTCAACGAATATTGGCAAATACTTTACAAGGGAATGTTGCCAATCACCGAAAAACAGCGGGATGAACAGCTCACCGATTTTCTTAATCGATTAATATTCTCCAAAGTCTCTGTTTCCAAATTATTTCCTTAATTTAATTATTCTAAAATTTTCAACTTTTAAGGGTAATTAAATACGAATGCAAATTCGAGTTTATGTCTAAAGTGGTGTACTAATTTCTGAAAAAAATAATCGTCGTTTTAAGTACAAAAATGCCAGTACTTTGTGTAAATATAGAAATAAAAAAAAATTTTTTTTTTTTGCATTTTTTCTTGTTTTTATTGTCGTACAAAAGTTTACCAAAATATATAAGCTCTGAATTTTAGAATATATATAAAGATAAATGTTAAACACACGTAGAAAGTTTTCTTGCATTAAACTTTCCTTTACTTTTAGCCAGTGAACTTCCTTGCTGGAAAGTCGTAGTTAACGAATTCTCTTGGACTTTCGCCAAACCTATCATATAATAATATATTTTTTGAATATTTGTAAACATCGCTGGCTAATTTTGACTTATTATAGCGATTTTATGAAAATTGGGAAAAATCAATACATATATATGTATATATAAATTCGCGTTTCATCAATTATGTTATATTTTTTATTATTATTATTATCATTATATTTCTATTTACTTACATTTACAATATTGTTGAGTGCGATTTAAGTAATCAACAATTGTCCGTATAAAATGATTTAATAATTGCACTAATTATCATTGTAGATATAGCAACAAAAAAAAACCACAATGCTTAGAACTAGTCAAAGTACTCAAATATAATTCTTTAAAATATAATATAGTCGATGTTAACCTTTAGTTTATCACGAATGTAAAATCTGTAATATTTTATTTAACAGAAATATATATATGTACATATATATTTATTCAACAAACATAATGATTTTGGATAGAATCTCTAGTCTTATTTTGTACATGTAAAGGTAACTGAAAATAGGAAAGAAACCTAAATTTTTAATACAAAATTTTTTTTATCCATAAAATTCATGGTCGTAAAAATGTTTCAACGGGTACATGGCGGAGAAGTTGGTTGACGATCCCAGTAAAAAGCGTAGACAGTTTCCTTTTCAGTTGAGGTTCCATTATCTTTAAAACTTCTTGGCCATTTTCACGAAGAAAAAGGTTCGTTGCTTCAGCTAAAAATAAAAAAAAAAAATTATTATTTTGAGTTGTTATATTGGTAATAGGAAAGACAATATTTAAATTATCTGTTTGGTAAAGAGCTAGTAATCAAGGCCAATTATCAATTAACTAATTCTAATTTAGCAGTATAAAATTTTTAAATAATTATCTTAAAGGCTAGCTAATTTATTAGTTCACTAATTAAAAAACTAATAATACATAAAATTTTCAGTTTCAACAACAATTAATAAAATTTAAAAAAAGATGATTTTGAAATAAAATATTAAATGTAAATATCACTGAAAATCAATATAGGCAAGTTTTGCTTAGTAAAAGATAGAGTTAATGTTCAATTTATTGAAAGGAACATGAAATAATAATTTATCAATCAATCATAATCTAAGGATATAAAAATATAAGCATGAAAAATTTAAATGAATTGATTTTAGTTGTATTTTGACGTAAAATTGAAAAAGTCAGTGTTTCCAGGATTAAAAATTAAAAATGTGAAATTGAAATCCATCAAATATTCTGTATGTTAAATTTGATTAATTATTTCTAATACGTTATACCCACTCATATCATGGGCCATCGTGTTGATTCAAAATACCCAGATTTAACATTGGATAAATCATTAACGTGTAAATTGTAGAGTAGTTTTTCAATCCGTAGGAATAAAATTTTTTTTTGCAAATAAATAAAGTAGATCTGACTTGTGAAATGTAATAATGGAACAAAAAACAAAAACGTAAAAAATGTACTTGGTAGTAGATCTGTGCTGGCTTCTTCTGGATAAAGAGCCATTAGAGTTTAAAATAATGAATATATTTATGATTTTGATTTACGTCTTGTTTATACTCTAAATATCGCAGCCAAAAGCAACTCGAAAAAAAGGAATGATTCTTTGCGTGTGTAAACGTAGAGAAGGAGTAAGGAGGGCTAAAAAGTGTTGCAGAGTTCGGTAACGTGGCCGTAACGACTCCTCGGCATTAGACCAAAGAAACGCCAGGTAATGGAAAAAAGGTCATGCAAAAACAAAATGCCGGTGTCGGTGTCGCGTGGATTCTGTTTCTGCAATGTCGCAGCCATGAGCCAAGGCGAAGTCGCGAGGCGAAGGTTCAACAAACTCGGGAGGAGCGAGCGATTGATCGTTCCTCGCTCGAGCCAACATTCGCTGCATTAACATTACATTACATTACTCGCCTTAATTCCCGGCTCGGCGTACTTACTCAATATCCGATTGTTGTTGAAGATCTTGCGCACGCGCATGTTGACGTCCTTGACGGCAAGGTGGACGTCGAGATTGTCGACGTTCAGGTAGGTCTGCCCTTTCTTGGGGTGCGCCGACACCAGACCCCGCACAAGGGCTTTAGGGCCCCCGAATCTCGCGTGGAACGTGCCGTTCCCACTCGCCGGAAGGATGATCAGCACCCCGGAACTGGAAGAGCGAGCCAACGAGTAATCCAAGTGAACAAACCACCTTCCCTTCCCTCCCCTCCCCTCCCCTCCCTTCCCTTCCCTAGCACCGAGAGCAACCCCCGACTTTGTCCCCGTCGGGAGCGGTCTCGCACCCCGTCCGACACCCCCTAAATTACACACGAATGACATGGGGCGCGAGTCGTTAGCCTCGTCATTATCGCTCGGAAGCTTAAGAAAGCAACAAATTTTCGTCGATAAAATTATGCCTGTGGGCGGTGCACACACATGCATTCACACGCGCACATACATGAACAATATACCTTATTCATTGCCCTGTGACGTGCATATGCTCCCGAAGAAAATGCACCCGACCGTTACGTTACACCCTCTTTCTTAAGAGAAACACTTTAGCTCTCCCGATACTTCACTTACTTATTTATTCTAATAAGACCTACTTACTTTTATGTCTTTTTATTTTTTTTTTTTAGTTTTTTTTTTTATAAGTACGTACACGCATCTGCCACAATCTGACTTGTGTGCAATGTACTTATGCAACAACGTCATCAGACGAGCGATTTCAATCGAAATAAATTTATTTTTTGGCAAAAATGTATTGTCCTTTTCTTTAAAACAAAATTTAGTTCCGAAAATTGAAAATAAAACAAATGGTACGGAGATTTATGCAATTATATTGACCATTTCACTACGAATCGAGGGTATGAATAAGCAAACATAAATAATGAAGAAAAAAAAAAAAAAAAATTAATCAAAGAAAACATTCAGGTAAAAAAATTCTTTTACATTCTAAAGAGAAAGAAGAAATTTTTCTTTGAAATCGTTAATCTTTTACGTCCAATACGTCGATTTTTCATTTTACGTGTCGAAATAATAAATCATTTTTACTTATAATAACGTAAATACTAAAGTGCATCTTTATTAACAACTCCAAATACGTAAAACTCGCACTCCAATCGTTTTCAGTCATTTTATTGCTGAAAATTCAACTTTGTTGTATATAATTATAATTTCTGAAAGAGTTTGCGATAATAAAATTTTCAAGTTCACTGTTCAGCAATAAAAAAGTGAAACCAACTTTGCCAACAGACTTTTCTCATTGATATTCCGAGTAGATTAAATTAGATTGTTTTTTTCTTTTTTTTTTCTTTCAGTTACACATTATCTGATACCCATATCCGTTATACAGCGTCGAGAATAACATTACCAATTATGAAAATTGAAATTTGAATACGGAATTTATTAGGCTGTCATTGGTGAGCGATCGATCCTAGAGATTATCGTTTAATAAACTTTTCGTTAAAATAAATAACTTTTGTAAATTTTATCGACATTATCCCGGATGATTTAAAGTTAGAAATTCGTTCAATTCAAAGTCGCGATAAATTTAAAGCATTGTAGGATAGACATTAAAGCAAATCGGAGTCGTTTACTTTAAAAGTCCCTCCCTCTTTACAGTAATAAATAACGATTCCAGAAGTCACACTCGGACTTTTAAAAATCATAGCGTGCACGGCAAATCTGAATAGAAGACGTAAAGTTTTATTGCATCGGTAATAGGCTCTCGATGTTGACAATGAAAAGCCTATTTGTAAAAAGTACGAAAGTTGGAGGTACGGTGAAATTAATTTCCCGCGAGGGAGCGGACCCTTTGCCGGGCGCTGGTGATTGAAAGAGGAGGAGAAGGAGGAGAAGGGGGAGAAGAAGAAGAAGAAGAAGAAGAAGAAGAAGAATAAGAAGAAGGAGGAGAAGAAGAAGAAGAAGAAGGAGAGAAGGAGACGCACCTGGTGTACTGGGCGTCGAGGATGAGGGCCGGCATCCTGATGATCGCCTCGAAGGGCGAGCCAAGCTTGATGTCGTCCACCGTGTAGTTGCTCGCTCCCCTCACGAGGAGTTCGCGCAGCCGCACCGTGTAACCGTTTGTGCCACCTGTCAGCGACAGCTTCAGCTCGTCCATCTGTTGGTAAATGCGGTTACAGCGCACTCGACGTTACGCCCGGGACCCCGATAACCCGAGTGCCCGGCACCAGTGCGCACGCACGTGCCTCCGCCATGATACACCCAGCCGCCCATTACCTAATCTCCTTATAATAACTCTACGATTTCCGAAGCTCGGCGACACGGGGTTTGCAGGTAAACTCCCGAG
The DNA here is from genome assembly GCA_018907245.1 of Eupristina koningsbergeri. Taxonomy (NCBI): domain Eukaryota; kingdom Metazoa; phylum Arthropoda; class Insecta; order Hymenoptera; family Agaonidae; genus Eupristina; species Eupristina koningsbergeri. The sequence continues at coordinate 2,283,307 of JACCHV010002768.1, forward strand.
CGGCTCTCGGCCGCCCTTCGCCCAGGTGAAAGTGCGGATGAGTGCGTTCCGTGGCGCAACTCCCAAACCAGGAAGCTGACTAATCCGAGCACCGACCTTTCCAACGCCTCCCCTGGACTCCCTTCAACAACTCTCCTGCATCATAAACCCCCGACACCAGGTAGCAAATAAATCAGTTTTCAACCTGTGCTGACAAGTCCAGACTAGCATCCGAATCGCTGTGCGCATTTAAATTTTCCTATTATTCAACCGCGCCATTTTCCCTGGGAATTTAATTTGGGCCCATGGTTTTACAGGCGTTAAGCTCCTCCGATCCCACGCTCAGCTCGTTCAATATTTTAATGTTAGCGTTTTAATGTTAATAAAGCTGCAGGTTATGGTGCAGATTTATGCCGACTTTATGTTGCATCAAACCATACATTATACTGCATATTTTATGCACAAGCGTCATTTCGATTTTTACGCTTAATTTTATCTAAGCGTGGTTATTTCTAATTAACCCATTTGACCCGTTGCATAAATTTATTTTTAAAAATTTGGCTCACTTTCGCGTGCAAGTGGGATCTGAAATCGACCGAAATATATACTTGGGACAGGAAGTTAGAAAATCAAGCAGATAAATATCATTAGTGGATTTGCATTTTTATGTCAGGTTTCATGGCTCGAACGTCTTTCTAAATTTATTTACAGGTGTGTAGAAAATCCTACAGGTTGAAAACTCTAAAATTTCTCTTGAGTAATGCAAAAAAAAAAAAAAAAATTCAAAACACGAGACAAAACATGGTGTTTCACGCTATTGTCTGGTATCCCCCTTAAATAATATGTACTCTTAGGAAAATTTATGGGGGGATTTGTATATTTGCTTTATTTACTTACGTAACAATTCGTAATAACACTACTGTAATCATTCATTATTAACTTTGTTTTTATACTTTTATTTATGCATAAATTCGATGTAGTTTTATTTATTATAAATTTAACATTCTTATAATACATATCAGTTTCAAATTAAATTTCATGCCGTTACGTTTAACATTGATTCCAAAATGAATATGATTATTAAGTGTCAACTTTTTTTACTGATTCTAAAATATTATATTGCTTATGGACAATTAATTAGATCTTTCTTTAATTTTTATTAACGATTTTCTGAGTTATTTGGGAATAATATCATTAATTCTATCTTAGACATGAAATCTTGAATTACGTTGTGATATTTTAACACTTTATTGCTTTATCCGCGGCTCAGGCTTTAATTTCGTAAATTTGAGTAAATTTACAGTAGTCAGAGAATAAGAGGCATCTTTGTAAAAATTGTGTTAAAATTTAAATAAAATTTATCATTGAAAAGCTTTTGACACATTGTCTTACGCCACTAGCAGTTTTGTTATTAAAATATCTACTGGAGCAAATGTGAAGCTACTTTTAATGACACCTGCGACATTACGTGGCAGAATTCATTTTTTACTTCCAGTCTTTCGAGAAATTTTTCCTTAAACCCCATAAAACATTCAAACAGTACCATAAGCCATTAAAAAAAAAAAAAAAAAAAAAACAATTAGCGTTAGTATTTAAGGTGCGATGGCCAGGTGATCCACCAAGTGTTGTCGTCGAGGAGCCGAGCTTCGCCCACAAAAACTCGTGCATAATATCAATTTGCAAAAAACCGAGACGAGTGTACTTTACGATCCAACTTTCTTTTTTGAAGTAACAAACATGTGCGAGGGAACGATGAGGATTGACTTACGCGAAACGGTTCAATCGCCGGGAGCTCGATTTCCGGGATCCCGGTTTTCAGGTACGGACGAAGATGGTGCAGAGCCTCGATCAGACAGGATTTGAGCTTAGGGTCGCTCCTCGAGCATTGTTTTATGTATGGTGCTGAAAAGTCAATCTATTTTATTAATGAACACAGGTTTGTCCATATTGAAACAAAACCCATTTACCTCCACAATGCCGTAAAGTTCGTTAATTGGAGGTTAATCTTCCAGTTTGTAATTTCAACGAGCTTTACGGGTTTTTAATTAAATGTGCGCCCGTTAATAATATATTTTTGTTCGTTGTTATTATTAAACGGCTGCGTATATTGATTAATTGTAATTTTATTGCTAAATGAATAACGTTAGTTTGGCTTTAAATTTTTTTATTAAACAATTGTTTCTCATGATGTTACAATGACCTGCTTTGCGAGGTCCCCAAGCATGTATTTATCCAGTAAATTTTATTTCTTTGGGTAATATTTTTTGACTCATTTTTTTCTTTCCTCCCTTTTTTAATGGCTAGCTAGAAGTGTTCAAGTGATAATGAGCCAAAGTTCATTTAATTTTTGATGCCTCGGTGTAAAACGATATTTACCATTGACTCACATTTTTACGATTCTTCGCCCACACGTGTAAACAATGTTATCGCGGGAAAGCTTTTATTTTCAAATAAAGATTGAATTTTGTACGATTATTGATATGTTATTGATTATTACGCTTGTAATTTGAATTTTACGTATAATAAATTCAGTCGTAACTTCCCAAATACTTTTAGCTTTGGTAAACAGTGGAGTTTTGTCGTCCAATAACACGTACAAATTGCAATAAATGAACTTGGGTGTGCATTATCGTAAGCTTGTTTGTGTAATTTTTTCGAAGGAATAAAAACGTTTATGAAGATATTTTTTACGACTAAATTTCGATTTATTTTTAAACGTGGATCTCTTGGCGCGACAATACTAGTTTAATATTACTTATCAGGTATTTTGAAACAAACATCGACCGATAAAATTTAAAAAGCTATAAAAATAAAGTGCATATATTGAAAAAAAATATATTTTTACATTTACACCTTGTAAACGATTTCTCCAACAGCTATTAAAATTTCATTTTAATTAATCGACACGTCCATCTAATGTTAACCGTGCGAAGAGTATATTATTTCAGGATAATAAGGAGTTTCAATGAAATACTAAGATTCGATTTCACCGAAACATTTTTAAAATAGTAACTGTCTGAGTATCTTTTACGTGGAGTATCGATCATGAGAGGTATATTGAAAGTCGGCAATAAAGCAGGAAATCTCAAAGAAAGTCTCGTATCTTTGCTCATTGCCGTCAATCGACTACTGCACGCAGTGCCTGTGTGCTTTAAAATTTCCGGCGCGGAGTGTCATCGCGATCCTCGAGATAAAGGAACGAGGAGAGCTCGGGGAAGTTGGCCCGGTCGGAGGGGTTACTCACGGGTTGGTCGTGCCAGGTCCTCAGCCTCGGTCGGGGCGAGGATGAGCGCCAGTGCCAGAGTCACCGCGTGGAGGAGCATTGCGATGGAGGAGTCGCGGATGTCGTCGTCGAAGCTGGACTGAAGTGCAAGTGCACAAGTGCGGCGAGGGCACGTCGGCAGATGCGGTTACTCCTCACTTCTGCGCTGTACTTTCACTGCGCGGCGCCTTGGACACCTCCCCGTTGGGGGCCAGCCTTTGCAGACTCCGTGCACTCCTCCACGAGGATGACCTCGTTCCCCGGCACTCTGGGGTACTTGCCTCCCCACCCTCTCCGCCGGTTTTCCGCTTCGCCCCGGGGAATCGCGAGGACCACCTCCGGACGGAGTCGGACCCCCACCTCCGACCGGATGTGCTCGAGGATACGGTACTGGCTCTGGTGGGGCCTTTTCCTTTCGTTTGCGAGGAGAATCTCGAGTCCAGGGATCCGTTCGAGGAAAGGCCGATGTGCCACAGCTTCACCATCTGTTACTCGAGAATGCAATCTGTTGTCTCCCATAGACAAAAACTTTTATTCTTTGTTACGGCGCGGGCTTTTCAATTTTGTTTTACGACGCAGTTAAAACTTCCACGAGAGAAAAGTGGAGGGAAATTGTTCACTGTTTTGAGCTCATTTTTGTTTTGGTCGGTTGTTTTTGTTTATGTTCGTAATGTACCAATTGCAAACATCTGAATTGTTTTTACTGGACAATACAGGACGCAGCCAGGAGAAATTTCTTTATAATTTTCTATCCAAATGCCTTAGCTAATTTGCATTCAGGTTTCATATCAATAAAACTCTAGCTTAACAAATTGATATTTCATTAAAACTTTTTTCTATAATTTGAATTTTTTTCTGCAAACCTAATACCGGTGTGTGTACATTTGATATAATTGACATTGATTTGAATTATAAGCTTACAATAATTTCTAGTAATAATTTACTCAAATCATCTTATTTATTTGTAATTTAACAATAATGCTGTATTAAATTATTACTTCTTGATTGAATCTAAGATTTATGTATTTCATCAAGTACAATTTTGTAATTTATCAATTAGTTGAACATCGAGAAAATCTTGTAGTAATAAAGAAAATTATGCAGACGACATCACATAAGTACTTTATAAAATGTTGTGAAACGAAGGACGATGGATATGGAAGAATTCTTCCATATACACATATAAATACATATGTATATATATATATATATATATATATATATATACACATATAAATGTGCGTGTCATGTCGCGCGCACATTTCCGGCGCGTGCAAATGTGTAGGTAGAATACAAATATACCTTTCTCTACAATGCTACGGTTGATTGTAATCCGACAAGTCTCTTTATTCTCATTTACATTATTTGAGCAAAAAAGGTTTTTATCGATTTTTATTACCTGAAATTACAAATAAACATTTTTTGTTTACCTTTGCTCTGGCACAAGATTTCTGAACTCTGTAACTATTAGTTTCTAATGGACTGTTTGTAATTTTACTTAATAAGATATGTATGTATAAGCATAAAAATAGTATAATCTGGTTTTATTATTTCTTTCATTTTCATAAAAAAAACTATTGTAAAAAATTGACTAATGCATAAAAGATAATTATAGTAACGTTATAAAATCCATCGCTTTCACACATATATTTTTTTGTTTATATTGAATTCATTACTCGACAAATTCATAATTTAGAATTAATAAATATTTTAATTTGATGAATTTTATTTATTTTTATTTTATTTTAAATATCTCTCAAAATCTAAATTGGAGGTTTTACTGTATTCAATACAATTAAATTATTCAAATAATTTATATAGATATTATTATCATCATCATTATTATTATTATTATGTTTTTTAATATATTAATATATTTTAAAGAAATTCAATATATTTATCAGGCCTTAATTATTCTTTACTGAAATTTTATTCAATTTATTTTTCGACTTTTATTTTATATATAATAAGGAAAAGTAAATAAAAATCAATTTAATTAATAATAAGTTAATAATAAATTTAAAAAAGTAAATTGAGGATATTTAAAATATCACGATTATGTGTAACTATATTCATATGTCTATATTGTCTTTATACACATCTAAATAATATATAAGATACAGCAGAAAAAAAAATATTCAAAATTTTTATAACAAATTTTTTTTCAAAGTTTATATAATGTTGTTATAGAAGATCTAAACATTAAATACTAAAGCAAAGAAATTATATTGTTTATAAACTTGCATAAAATTTAAATAATGTATGATCAATATCAATTATTATTGTTATTAATATATTAAATATTAAATTTTTTAATTAATTATTTATTAAATTAATATTGTATATAACATAAGATTATAAATAAATTAAATAGAAGAAAATTACTTTATATTTTAGAAATTTCTCATTGGAGTATTTTTAATTTATAATCTTTTTTTATTTTTAATTATGTGAAAATAATAGATAATTTTAATGTCTAGATAATACTGTTAATGTTTTTAAGTTTTTTTTTTCTAATAATTGCTTGCGGATGCTAATACATGTGTAAACAATATACGATACATATAATTGCAGATATTATGTTTGTAATTATAGAGATTTTAGTAATAAATAAACTTTAGACTGATTGAAAATGCAATTGTTGTAAAAAAATATGTTACTTAGAAGCTAGAATGTTACTAATAATTCATCTTGTATTTCATAAATCATTTAAAAATAGGAAAAACAATATGCTGAAGTAATTGAGTAGTAATTTAAATGGCATTCTATGAAATTGTATTTTGATTAAAGCAAAGCAACTTCCGTGATGTTGCAGTACAAAATATTATTTTACTGTTAACACTAATTTTTTGTTTTTTTAAACAAACTAAAGGAACAATGTATTTCTGTGTAAAAAAACCTAAAATCTTACTTATTTTATGTACTTAATATATATAATTACAAAAATTGATCCATTATTTTATTCGTATTTTAATACGAATTTTATATATTTATTTTTACTTTGTCATATAAAACAAAAATATCCGATAAAGTGTACAGTATCAATAAAAAGTATTTAAATAACATATTACTTAAAACAATTCTTTCTTCAATCGCGTATATAATTTTTATCAATACTTTTTGGTTGATATTTAATAATTAACTTTCATTATAATTATTTATATAATTTATTAGTCTTGTATATAATATATTGTATAACTTATTATAATTAATATGATATAGTAATTAATTACATATTAAAGATTTTTTACTAAACGTTCTTCCTGTTTTTCTTCATTACTTTTTATTTTTTTATATATCAATTTTTAATGAGTATTTCCTGGATCGATTTACCTCACTGATTTCTTTTAATATTTTAATAATAAAATTTTATACTCCTAAAGTTGTAAAATCAATAATGAAAATGAGTTTGTTTTTTAAAGTGTTACTATAATAATTATTATTAATATAAATCAGTTATTATATTTATATAGAGTTATATTTATTTTAATCAGATAAATTACAAAATTTTATTGTTTACTATATAACTACTCATGAAAATAATCTACTTAAGAGCGTGTGTTGATTTTATTCGTTTTACGTTTAAATTTTATAAATTATACATTATTTTTTATAAAAGTGAAGTAAATTTAAATTTGAGTATATTCATTCATTTTATTTTAAATTCGCCGTTATTACCATACTATCAAGAGAATTACATTTTACATAAGCAATGAAAGTATTTTAAACAATCTTACCTTAAAATTTATAAAATTAAAAAAAAATACAGATATATTTTGTATAAATACATTAAATTTTATTTACATTATTATAATATTTTATTGTAAAAAAATTAAAATAATTAAAAAAAATTTTTTTCTATTTATGAGTAAGATAAATGTAAGGATTATTGGATGTAATAGATGTAGGATAAAATATAATTAATATACCTGAGATTACGAATGTATTTTGTAATAGAATGAAATTTTTAATCATAAGTAACTAATTATCATTCATTGTTTTACAGAAAAATAAATATTAGATTGACTAATAAATATACGGTTATGTAGAAATAACTATTCATCAATTTATCCTAATTTTAATATAGTTTGAAAATTCGTAATATACTATTTATTAATTTGTATCAAATGAAAGTACCACATCATGAATATATTTAACTAGAATTAAATCAGCTATTTTTAAAAGTAATATCTATTAATAGGTGCTAATTGAAAAATTTTTTGTTTGTTAAAACTTATTTTTCCAGATTTGTTTATTTTTTGCAACTATGTTTTCTTGAATAAAAATAAAAATAATGGAATCGTAAAAAAAAGTCTATAAAAAATTTTATAAGATTTATTTAAAAATAGTTAGAAAGAATAGAATTTAATAATTTTTTTCTGCATTAAATAGTAAAATTTATATCAGAAGTATATTAATAAAATTTTATTCTCGCTTAGTAAAAAAGATATTAAATAAGCATTGAGTAGGTTACCAATGTTTTTAAAAAAACTATTTATCGGGCTATTTATCTGAATTAAACTAACATAACTTAAATTGATATACGTAAATAGTAATTTTTATTTATAATAACAAATATTGATGTATAGGTACATATTCAGTCATTATGAAATAATTTATAGTCACGCATTGGTATTAATTTAAATATAATAAAAGTTTTGAATAATTCTATTAAAAAAGTAATTATATTTAATTAATAATCTGTCTACTACCTGTTTTTATAAATTTACAACAAAATAAATTCAAAAACAGTTATTTCTAATTTAGACTAAAATTTAATACATTAAATTCGATATTTATAAATATAAGGTATTTTTATAAGTAAGAATTAACTATAAATGCATTAGAAAATTATTTTTTATTAATCTTAATTTTATATTCAAAATATAAAAGTTTATATCGTGATGTATAGACTACATAGATCTGTATTAATCTAAATTAAATGATTCTTTTTCAAATTACGATTAAAAATTAGTTTGTGTAAGTTTACATAAATATTTTAAACCCTTTGTTATATGTTGTACAATACACCATCAATCTTTAGTGTAAGAAAAAAATAAGTAAAAGAGTTTACTTCTACACTTAGTTATAATATGTATCAGCATAAATTATACTGCTCATCGTAAATTATAGTTTATGTAACTGAACAATATCTACATTGGAAGAGTACACATAAAAAATTTTTGTTTAGCTTTTTCTTACTTGTATTAAGAATTTATATAAATCTTATTTAGTAGTTTAAACGTAACGTCTTTTAAATAAAAATAATTTATTTTGTTTTTGCATAAATAAATTATATATATATTTTTGTTATTAATATACTATAATTTATAAGACAAATAAAACGTTAACATGTTAAAAATTATTATTAATATTTTAATAAATTTATATATATTTTTAAATTTTAAAACGATAAATTAATACAAACGTTATATATTTGTTTTATAATATTTTGAAATTATAATTATTAAACATATAAAAAATTACACAATTTCTAAAATAAATTAATAGTAAATAATTTTTTTCTTTTGTATTTTTTATATGTTATTGGCATTACTTTGATATTAGATCTATTAAAAAACACGTAATATTTTGTTATTTTATTTTCGTTTCATATTGTATAAATGAAAATTATTAAAGAAAGTGATGACATTACTTTCATTTATTTATTATTTTAAAATAATTTAATTTTTAGAGAATTAACTAGTATATTTTTTTTGTAATTTATAAAATAAATATAGTATTTATGTTACTTAAGAGATGTATGTACGATCGTAATTTTAACTTTGTTAATACAGATATTAAATATTTTTTGTGAATTGTTTATACGATCATGCAATTGTATAGTTTATTGAGCTTTTATAAAGCATACTTTTGGCTTACATTTATTTTTGTACTGCATTTTTTCAGTAGTGTAATCTTACATTATATATTTCTTTTTTTTCCATAGTTGTGTAACTTTTCTTCTTCTTTTTTGAAGAATAACCTTAAATAGAAAGTCCCATTCCTGTGTATACCTTTTTTCAATGAATAAAATATGTAAAAGGTAATATTTGGAATACTATAAAACAACAATGTATTTCTTTCAATTATTATTTAAAAATAGGAAAAAGAATTTATATTTATTGTAACTTAAAAAATATCAACATATCCTACAAGAGATATAAAACTGTTATATTTATATACTTTTTTATTTGATATCAGAAGTTATAGGACTAAAGTACCAAAGGTATAAAATTTGTATAACCTATTATTTTACTGATGTTTGGAATTTTTATATATTTATTGAGCTAAATGATTGTTAAATTATTCAAAATAAAGGATTAAAAAAAGTAAGAAATATAAAATATATTGTAAATTGAAAGTTTTTGATATTTTGAAGAGCCTGTCTGAAATGCTTTCAATATATCACTTATTCAAGTTAATCCTTTTTAATTGATAACTTTCAAATGTCAAAGTTTCCAAATTTTTGCAGCTACATCCTGATATATTTTGATTTTGATTGTCGGACGTTCGTACTTTCTCTGCACTTTCTATTTCTATAATAAAAATTGAACATTTGATCCACAATTGGAGTGCATTCTCCAAGTTGCCCAACGGAATTCGGGATTTGGATTTTCAAATTTGATATTTTCGATTTCCCACCATCCCCGGTTAGTATCATTAGATCAAAATAAAGTCATCATCCAGCTCTCTCTTTTATTAAGAAACAACATGAAAAGTAAACGGGTCGATATCTAGAAGATGTCCTGCAAAGGTGGAGGCACAGAAGGTCGATCGGCAGCCGAAATCCGCGTCGACGTCTCGAGCGAATCCTTCCCCTTCGCGAAACAAAACTGGTTCCGGGCGCTTAAAAAGTCCGAGCCACGAGCGCGAGGTGGTACACACGGTTTCCCGGCATCGAGCCACGAGGTTGTCCAAGTCCGACTCCAGGAGGTCATTGCGCAAGAGAATCGAAAGATCGCGTGCTCAGATGTGCCGCGGAGAGTGAAAGCGCGCGTGTGGAGACCCGAAACGCGAGTGCAGGAGCTGCACCAACTAGTGCTGCTCAAGCGTAACTCCATTGCACTCGTTGTCTGGAAAACTTGGCGGGAAAACGGAGAGAAAAATAAAGGAAAAGCCACGAAGATGCGGTGCCCGGTGTCGCTGCTGGTGCTGCTTGGGATGCTGGCGACGCTGTCCGGGGTGCCAGCCAGGGCTCGCCTCACCGACAGCGATTTCGGCAAGTATACACTTGTTCCCTGTGGAAAATCGGAGGAAAAGCTTTTATTCGCGTGAGTCTTTGTAATCTTTATTCGCGACATTCCTTCGAGGCAAAACGACTAAAATCTTTGTAATTATGTACTCTCTATTTGACTCTCTCCACCCTGGACAATTCGTTTATTAACGTGATTTATCATTCAAATACTGTAAAATTTCCTCGAAAAGTGCTCAAATCAACAAAAAGTAGGTGAAATTAAAGTATTGTTACGAAACGACATATTTCTCTCTCGGGTATTTTAAAGCCATATGACGTTGAGAAATTTCCTTCCTTTAATAAGAGATACTGCATGGATTTTGTTACAAGTAATAGCTCTACTCCTATTGCGAAAATTGACCAAAATTCAGTAAAAAATTATTATTATTATTATAAGATTTGTTTTATAGCTAAAAGCTATAATGTTTCGGCTAAAATATATACTGTGTTTCTTATAATTCATAAAAACCTTTTATTTCATTTTAATGTGCTCCAAGTTTTCTTTTAACATTCAACTGTAATAGCATTTAATGCCTTTATTATACTCCCTACTTTTTTTGAAAATATTGTTATAGAATATTTTTTTATCAACGTAAAAGTTTATGATGTAATTTGGCTCAGTTACGTGGATCCACACACATGTACACGCGCGCGTGTGCGTTTATATGTATCCATACGCAAATTTGTGCCATAGAATTACGTAAATAATGCGCAATAAGAATACTCTTTATTTTGAGATTAGATAAGACTATTAAAGTATTAAGTAATCATTCGCGAGGACTGGTTTGTTATATTTGACCAACATAGTATTGGTCATAATTAAAAGCGTAGCCCTAGAGTAAACGCGACTTTATAAATAGTTGCATTACAGTGTTTTTTGTCAATTGGTAATCGTGAATTAGTATTTGCACAATTCGATAACCTTTATAAAAAGCCTGCTGCCAATGAATGAACCTAGTAAAATCAATATTGATGTGGTGATATTGTAACCGAGATCTTTTTAAACGTACAAAGTTAATATTGTCCAGGGGCAATGGATTTAATTCCAGGCCTCGTGTCTACATATAAAATATTGTTGTATTATAAAGTTATTTAGCAAAGACAGAATTTACGTGTGCAGTGAATGCAACGTTCCAGGACTCGGTGTCCTTCGGCCAGGTAAGGTTCACAATTGCAATATCAACATGTCTAATTGAAGCAAAACTCGACGATTATTTGCGCAATTGCGAGTTGCAATTGCCGCCCTCGACGCAAGACTCGTGGTCCTTTCGAAAGAAAGTTTGATGAACTCTGTTTCTTCCATGGTGATGACATCTCTCGATTAGTTTTTTGGACTCAAATCCCTCCTCCCCCCTCCCCCAGAGAGTTTGTTTGGCAGGTGGGGAGCATTGGCTTTCACCAAAAACCCCCCTCAGGTGACATCTAAACGATAGAGATTGTAAATAGTGCAGTTTGATACTCGTTTTCGAGATTGGAGGAATGTATGAATGAGAATTACGTCGCGTTGCTTTTGATAAAAATTGTGCATTTGGTCACCCGATGCAGTTGTGCGAACGTAACACGTGGGGAAAGATCAACGCCGTAAATCTTACGACATTTTCGTTTATTGGTCAATGATTTTTACGAAATCTGTCTTCGGTAAATCTTATTTTGATTTATTTCGTTTTGTCGATCACTTTAGGCTATGCGAAACCGTAACCTATCCACTTAAAAATGATTATTATTAGCCTATTTGGAGTTAATTTATGCACATGTAACACTGATTTAATTTTATAATTTAATTTTATAATTTATTACTTCTTGTACACCCGTGTATAAATTTCATGTTATCATATCTGAATCATTTTTACTCTTAATCAATTAATCCATAATTTCTAAATTAGTTATCTAAATTTCTTTATACATAAAAAACAAATAACATAAAGTAAATATTTGTCAGATTCAGGAATGCAGGTATTCTTATATATAACTTTTATGTGAAACATCTCACAATTATTTTTGAGGTTTCAATTGTTTCCTTTTTGAGTAAATAATACAAAGACATAAAAATAAAACATATTTGCTTTTAATCTTACAAATATCGATAATTTCATTCAAGTATATTATTTATGAAGCTTTTCTATAAATATGAAGATAACATTTATTCCTATTTTTAAATCATTGATATAAACTATTTATCTTCAATTTTATACTGCAAGTTCTAATTTACTTTAGGGTAATTTTATAAATAAGCCATTTGGGGATTTTTAATTGTACTGTCGTTTGTGGAAAATAAATGATACATACTAAATAAAAAATAATATGATTTTTTTTTTTATTTGAAATAAATTGGATGGTTCATTGGATTATTATTATTTTTTAATTCTGACATTAAACTTGTAGTTGTGTTTATTAAAATTAATATTAGAATGATAAAAGGAAGTGTGTTTGCTTAATATTTTTTATTTATTGTTTTAATCGGTTTTATAATATAGTGCTTTTAATACATATATTACTTACTGTTTGAATATTCCCTAGTTTATATTTCTTACTTTAATTGGAGTCATAAAAATTCCTTACTTATTTTATTATGGTTTCACACTATTTAAATTAACAAATGTTAATTTTGGAAAAACACCTGAATATTAAAAAGTCGAAGAAAATGTATTTAGTTGAAATTAAATAGAATAAGAATAATTTTAATTATAGACAAAAAAAAAAAAAAAAAAAAAAAAAAAAAAAAAACCCAGTAAATTAATGGAAGTTTCATTTAAATATTATTATCAAATGATTATTACATTTCTAATTACACGAGGATCAGTAATAAGCCATCGTTACTTTAATTGGCAATTTCACCGCATTAATAATTTCAAATCAACTGAATGTAACGTCCTAATCTAATGTATTGTACTCGAAATAAAAATTTTATTTTACTTATAAATGGTAGACGATATAAAGCTTGGTAAATAGGAATTAATTATCATCATACTTATATATATATATATATATATATATATATAATAGATTTTTAAGTAACACAGTTATTTAAATTTTAAGTAATGTAGCTCCCGCAACACAGTTAGTTTAGTACTAACCCATTTTAAGATATTCCAGGGTTTGTAATCTTAAAAAACTTGGTGTTATTTACTTAATACGTATGTTTACACTACACGTCATTATCGCTTTTCTGGTACTTTATCATAGACTTGGACTTATATTATAACTGTGTTGTCAACCTCAATAATCTCATACGTAAGTGTATTCATTTTCTGTCAGTCGAATGCGTACCTCAACTCTCCTCAGTAGAAATGACTAATGCTGACTATCCGTATTCTAGAAACCGAACCACTCACACATACCAAGACTTTTGAAAAATGCCTTAATAATACTAAAACCCACGGTAATCCTTACATACATTTTTTTAATCATTTCATCTTCCACTACCGAGTATTTATCCATCTACAGATAAGCTATCTTCCTTTTTTGCATCCATCACTATATAATAAATCACTATATATATAAATAACGCATTCTGTGCCCAACATAATTAATTCTTCAATATTGTAATAGTGTCTATAATTAATATTATCACGGTACATTTGGTCACGGAGGTTAGATGCTTATCTGTTTTATCAATTAGCGTTTTGCTGCACGCAATCTTTATTATATTTACAAAAATACCACTTGTTTAATCACTCGTGTTTACGAGGTTCTGGATAAGTTTCGACTCGTGATTGGCTAGTCTTTCATTAGTTGCAATATCTATTTTAGTCGTTATCGCTTAAATAACAATTATTTAATTGTCCACTATTGAGAAATAGATATTGTTAAAGTTAATCCTCTATTGCACTTTTTATGATAAATTTAATAAACAATGTTAGAACTTTGTAAATTTCTTTGTAAATTGTAGGTCCGGATTAATTTTTTATGCGTGAGTAAATAGTTGCAGCGCGTTTTTCATTTAAAATGCTTTTCAAACTTATTGATGATAAAGGTTTTTTATTGAATATTTCTCATTAATCACTATTCATTTTCTTGCAACACAGTTTTTTCAGGGATTTAATTTACCCTATTAAAAATACTTTGTGCTTTTATGTGATATTGATTAATAATGATTTATACTCTATTTGACTGAAATTCACGTATTATTCAAGCATTTAAGCGCATTTGCATGTAGTTTCATATGTTACTTGTAATACTGTATATAAAATCACAGCTACATAAAATTAATGAAGCAGACCATAAAAAATATATTTAAAAAACAGCTTATTGCTTAATAATATTTCCTGCATGTTATTTAAATTGAAATTTGATGTATGAACGGGAAAATTTCACAGTATAATTTTTCATGATATTGTTATTTTTAGTAAAAAATTCAATTGAGTATTTATCATTACAATTTATGACAATAAAGATTTAACTATATTAAATACATTTAATTTAGTATTTATAAAATAAAAAGTTATTTATAATTAATTATATTATTATGGCAAAGGATGCGTTATTTTTTTATTCCATAGAATTCTTTAAATTAAATTTGTACACTTTTTTATATTCGAAAAAATGAAATTTTTTTATATCATTGGTTAATTGTAGATAAAAATGAAATGACTACTTGTTACATTTTAATAACCACACTCAATCTTAAATGGATTGTATTAATTTTTAAACTTTAAATTTAAGTTGCTTCATAAGTAGTCTTCTTACGTATTTATATTGCGTTATCATTAAATTCATTAAATATATATTTTTCATTATATATATTTATTATCATTAAATAAATATTTTTAAAATATAATTGTATGTTTTTAGATAATTAAGTTTTTTTATTTAGAAATTATGTTGAATGTAGCAAGTAATTTTTTTTATGAATTTGTTTCATTTACATGAAATTACGACACTTAGTTATTATTCATAATGAAAAAAAAAAAAATAAAAAAAAAAAATTATTTATGTATAAATTATAGAATAAATGAAAAATTTGAAATACATAGTATAGCATCTCAGTAAAAAGTATTTCTTACCATAAATAAGAAAAGTACAAAAAAAGAAAAACGAGAAACCATTTCGCAATGTTATAGTGATAATTATTGACGCACATACATCCACCAAGTATATTTCATTTGACGCATAATTGGATCTGATTATTACACAAATTTAATCTTTTAGTGGTTTTTCCCCTTGTATATGTATTTTTCTTATTTCATTTACTGAGCAAAGTAATACTCAAGTGAAAGTGGATGTGGAAGAATTAGAGACTGTCAATACACGACAATTTTTCACCTTGTTAACTAATAAAACAAAATTGAGAAAGTAAATACACTGAGATATAAATGATACTTTGTACATTTAGTGAAGTACATTTTTTTTTATATGATAATTGTATTAATCATTATTTCAATGTTTGAGAATACTCAAACTTCAAAATTTTAATTAACTGCAATTTATATAAACTTTTATATGAAATTATATTGTAAAATTTTAAACAATTTTTTAATATTAATAATTAAATATATTTAAAGAGTTAAAAAAACATCCTCTATATTATATTTTGTGTATGTGAGGTAAAAAAAAAACAAAAGTTGGTTATTTTTGTGTTGGCTACGTTTGAATAAGATGATTTTTTACCTTCCTCAGACCTTTATTAAAACATTATAATTAAAGTTAATTATTAAACTGTATATAAAGAATATAACGAAAATATTATGAATGTATTAAACATAATCATCTTAGTACAATTCCAATTATTCTGACATGCAAACAAAATTGTCAGACCGCCAAGTTTAAATGTATTGAACGTCAAATTTAAAATTATTCTTCCATTTTTATTTAAGCTTTTTTACTATTTGAAAAACTTAAAATTTCATAAAATCTCAATATGACTCATGAATTTACAATAATATTTAAAAAATTCAGATCATCATAAATAATTATAATTATATTTTGTTGATAATAATTTATAATAATATGTATTTAAATATACGATTAATTCATCTGTAAATGAAGTCTTGATAATAAAGAATAAAATTGTAGCTGCTAGTGAATTCATAGGATTGCATTAAAAAATTTCCAATATAAATTATTATTATTTTATATTATATCGGATACAATTATAAAAGTATTGTATTATTTTTTTTTTATTTAAAGATAAATATGTTACATATATTTACTAAAAATAAATTTTGTTGGTAAAAGTAAATTTATTAATTAAATATTTTTTAAAATATTTTAAAAATTGCTTATAAATATTTATTAATTAAAAAATTTTATTATTCAATTATTTATGTCGATTGAAGTTCAATACTTGATGAAATGAATTTAGTTCTTTTTATCTTTTTTTGAAATTTTGACGCATATACATTAATTCCTATAAATTTATAACAATTTATTCAAATAAAAAATTTTTATAGCTAAAAAAGTGTTTGTTCTGAAAAATAAGAAATTTAAGTTTAAGTGATTAGTTGTAAATCGAAAATAAAAACAGTAATGGGTGTCAGGTAAAAAATAATTATTTGTAGATGACCGATGTTTTAGCAGCAATTTATTTTGTAATTTAAATGGTCATTTTTCTTTTTAAAGGCCGTGCAAAATATAAATTATGACTTATTATCTATATTATTGTAAATATTTTGAATTATTTTATTTGCATACTTTATAGGTGAAAATTAATGATAAACTCAACATTTCAGTTGGAAAGTCTTAAAATTATTAAGCAATTTACTAATTGAATAATTAAAAAATAAATAATAATTTGTATCTTAATATGAATATCTTTATATATTGTTTTATATTCAATTAAGATTAACTCATATAATTGTATTGCGTACTATTTAAACTATTTAGACTTTTGTATATAACGAGATAATTGTATAAATTACATATATTTTACTATACGTGTGTTATATATTTTATTAATTTTAATATTCACTAAGTTTTGAATTTGTAATATAAAAGAAAATAGTAATAAAATATATTATATTTTAAGGAATTTCAAGTTTCATTAGTCAATTTCATTCTCATCTAAGTTATAATAAAAGGCTAGAATTACTCATATTAAATATTCGTAAAGTATTAAAAGAGTAATAACTACAATAACAATAGCAACAACAATAATAATAATAACTTATTTAAATATTTATTTTTTATCAATAGTTACAAGCTTATTAATAACATTATTTTTTGCATAATGGTTTTAGATAAATGATATGTAGTTATAAGAAATTACATATTAATAAATACAATATAAAGATTTGAAGACATTTTTTTAATACATAACATTTTTCCTTATAATTCGATGATATTATAATTTGATTTGAGTTTAATATTATATTAATTTAAATGAATTAATTTTTATGGTTGTTTATTTTTAAAATATTAGAATATTATGAAAGATTCAGGGTTATCATTAGAATAAAAATATGCCTACTTGTGAAAAATTTATAACTAATTTATTCAATGGTATATCATTTAAAAAAAAATTCCCAAACCAATAAGATTATTAAAATATCCAATTAATAAATTCATTAAAAAATGCACTTGGCTGTGTTCACTTAAAATACATGAAACAATAAGTTGTTTATGTCAATTTCTCGTTTCTTAATATACCCTGCCTTTAAGAATTTTTGGAATAAAGTAAACACTATAGTTAATAAAGTTAATGCTTAAAAAAAAAAAAAAAGTAACTCAAATTATGGTGACTTGAGATCGAAGAACCGAGTACTCACGCATTTGCTGTTGTTGCAGAAGACAACTTCAAGAACTGCAGGTTGGGTGCATCTGGCTTCGACCCGTGCATCCGGGAGGCTCTGAACGCGATCCGACCCTACTTCAAGACTGGCCTCCCGAAGTACAACGTCTTACCCTTTGACCCCTTCTTCGCGAAGGAGATCAGCGCCAAACGCGGACTCCCGAACCTCGGGTTCACGATCACCTTGAGGAACGTCACGGAGAGCGGATGGTCCGCCAGCAAAGTCACCAAGTTCGTCAGCGACTTGAAGAACTACAAGGTTGCGAACTCCGGGTCACACACGCACACGCACACGCACACGCACACGCACACGCACACACGTAGTAGTTGCACACGGGCAGAGTGAATTTGCACTCGTGTGTATTTACTTTCACTCTCTGTCACTCGCTCCAAAGGACATTAGCTTTATTTGCGCTGCCACGGCGGTTTTACGCGTCATTTACATTTGGCGTTTACCCGCAGGTGGTGTACACCCAGAGCTTCCCCGACAAAAACCTCTCCGGCGACTACGAGTTCAACGGCGTTCTCCTGGGCTCCAAAATGAACAACAAAGGAAAGTTCACCTTGGGCCTGTGTAAGTCATTGCAAGTGGGAAAATTAAATTTATTCCTCAAACATGTCAGTGGTTCGATTTCGGAGATTATTCCTTTAGCTCCCGGTGACCTTTACCTTTACTTCCCCTGCATCACGACACTTTGGCTTGCGCAATCCCAACAGTCGCGCGCTCGCTCATCGGGAATCGTATTTGCTCGCGCGAGCACTGTGCCTTAAAAAATATGACGGGACAAATATTTGAAAAAATAATAATTCTTACATGCATTTTTACTCGGACAATGGACGTTAAATAGCTAGCCTTGCCTGCCTGTTTTAAAATACTTTCGATTGGAGCATTTGTTTACGTTATTCTCGATGCAATTGCACTCATTACATGCATCTCTTAGTATTTTCTCCGCACATGCGTATGACCTACTTGGCTAATAAAAACAAACTTTGGGCAATGCAATTTTCACTCTTTTTCCTTATTTACGTTTTTTGTTTCTCAATATCAAATTCTATAGCAACATACGTAGAGGACTCGTCAAATTGCAAAATACCTTATCAGTAGTAATAATACTTGGGCAGATTCAATCCGAATATAATTTTAGTTATAACTTGCACAGCATGTCGATATTAGAATAAAAATGGAAAGTTTGCGTTACGAGAATAAATTGTAAAAGTAAGCACACAAGATAATAGGATAACAATAGCGAATAAGTTGAAGAGCAAACTAGTTTCCGGACTAATATCACAAATATTTTTCAGTTGACCTCGTGCAAACAACGACAATAACAAGGGAACCAGGGACGAGGGTTAAGGTGAGGGTCGAGGTAGAGACCATCCGTGACCTCAAGCTCCACATATCGAATCTTCTCCACGGTCGCGAGATTCTCGAAAGCATCCTGGACCGGATAATAAATGGCGCCTGGCAGCCAGGATTCACATTCACGAAGCCGCTCATCAACGAGCTCGTCTCCACCGCCTTCACAGAAATATTCGGAAAAGCCTTCCAAAACTTCCCCTTTGAAAAAGTCATCAGGACCAAGTCCAGCAACAACCTCTAGAATAGTATTTGGAGAGGATGGAAGCGGAGTTCAAACAACTTTTTCGTTTGAAGAAAGCTTTCACTTTCCCTCGACGATTCTCGCGCATTTCACACAAAAGAGTCGTGCTTTAACACGTTTCCACTAGTTTTTAAAGGATATGTGCATTTAAAAAACGTC
Source organism: Eupristina koningsbergeri (assembly GCA_018907245.1). NCBI lineage: Eukaryota > Metazoa > Arthropoda > Insecta > Hymenoptera > Agaonidae > Eupristina > Eupristina koningsbergeri. The sequence continues at coordinate 2,303,271 of JACCHV010002768.1, forward strand.
ATTGGATGTGTGTTTTTCGCAATTTCGTTTTTCGTTCAGCGTTAAAATTATCGTACGAAGTTTTTTGCGGTGCGTTATTTTGGGAAACGATGGATTTCGTGCAAATACGAGTACAAGGATCGTAACCACTTTTACAATTCATTTGTCAAGTCTTCTTATACAAAACCACTAAATTCATCCACGAATTGCACATAAAGTACTCTTCCATAAATTATTTTGTATTATTCGTCCAGATGTAGGTTAACAATGTTTTCTTTAGTATTAATGTTCATGCGCCATATTCCAGTGTAAGTGCGACTTGGATTATGCAAAATAGTTATCTTGTAATACTTTTCGGTCATTTGTATATATTGTTTTTATAATAAATGTAAACATTTTTTTTTTTTTAATGAAACAGTAATTATTCTTTGCATTTAGTGTAATTTGCGCTTCGAAGAATTTGACCTTGCGAGAAAAAAGAAAATTTTACCAGCAATTACTTTGGTCAATGTAATCTATAATTAAACAGAATTATTAACCGTTGCTGCAGCTTACGGTAATTACATTTAATTTTTTTTTTTTTTAAATTTAATTTACAGTTACAAAGATGAAACGCTGATCTTTCACTCTAGTTTTCCACGTTGATCTGCTCAAATGTACAAATATGACGATTATTATCGCGGAGAATGTTTGAAATGAAAAAATATAAAATAATTCAGTATCAGCTTTTGTAAATATCGAAAAATGATTTTTCACAAAGCAAAAAGTTCGTCAATGGACAAATAATTTTGTTATTCCCGTCAAAGTGAACTGCTTAAAGAAAATTGGTGATTTAAAGGATCGACGATCGGGCAACCTGTAACAAAGAAGACTCATAAATAATTTAAATCTAACGTATCTGTAATTTTATCCTTTCATTTGAGAGATGGAGAAAATATTTTGCCAGTCATGGTAATATGACGCCAGCGGGCATTCTTCACTAAAACGAGCCGAGCACCTCGGTATTTCCAATCTGATAATCCGTCAACAAACCCAATCCCATATGTATATGTATGCGTATGCGTATGCGTATGCGTATGCGTATGCGTATGTGTATGTGTACATGTATATTTATATGTATATGTATATTCGTCGAGGAAAATAGAAACGATTTTCCCACCTCCCGGGCCGCGAGTTCAGTCACCTCTCAAGCGAGCGTCCGAATTATTGTTCGTAAATGCGCGAGCAGCCGGGAGATTTCTCTGATCGGGCTAATTGAAGCCTCGAGATCGAGATCGAGATCGAGATCGAGATCGAGATCGCTCACGCAGGTGCGTTTCAGTCGAGAAAAGTCAATAAACACGGAGGCGACGCCTAATGATTTGCACTCGAGGCTGCCGATTTCGAGCGAATTTCCAACGAACGAGGCTCTTCCCCCGAATCACATTCGCTTGAAATCGGCGACTTTTGCGAGAGACGCTCGACAAATCTCCCGAGTATTCAAATGATTCGGCGGGTTTGAGGTGCGAGCCCGAGGGACCCGTGACTTGCGGCTTCTTTTGCCCATTTTTTTTTTTTATCCTTGCACGAGTCTCGGTACGGGCCAGGTGGAAATGAGGAGATCCGGGAAAGAAGCCGTCCATCTCTCGGTCGACCGAGAGCTGCTCGCCTTGAAGAGCCATCCGGACTTTGACCTCGCGCATCTCTCATTTCTCGGGGGAACCGCGGCCACGTAGAACGGGTATTTTTGTTGTTACTCCTCTATCAACCCCGTGGTACTCGCTTTTAAGTAAATTCGGAGGCTTCCAGGAAGTCGATATCGTTTAAAAGCGTGCGGCGTCCTCGCGACTCCGCCGATGATCGAGTCCTTTTGGAATTCAGCCGGAGCCTCGTTGGCCCTCGGGTGGAACTAATTTTCATACCCAATTCTTTTCCTGGTAAATTTTAACGCATTCCGATTATTCGTTACGCAAACTTTTACGCCTCGGGACCATCGGCAGACGTTGCTGTGTTTTTACTGGAAAGAGCGGGTGAGCGCCATTCGCATTAATTTACGGGATTTTCCGAAAAAAGGAACAACTTCATCGCTCAACAAGACTGTTCGACGCACGTGCACACAGTCGAAATTTTTGTATCTTCAGCATTTAAAACTCTGGTGCACTCGACATGCGGACCAAAAGCATTTATTTGGAAAAGGAATAAAAATATGTTTACAGGCAATTGGTCGCCGGTGCTCCAAAAATCCAAAACGTGAGCGACACCTCAATAAAAGACACCACCAACACTTGCGTTTAATTCGTCAATGCCCGGCCCGAATCCGGGAATAATAAATTTTTGGTACTTGTTTACATGGGTATGGGAGGGAGCACGTCTGCTCGGCAGTTTATCTCAAAACTTGTTCCGAGGGGGCCGGGAACTCGAGAGCGAGACCGAAGGCAACGCAAGGACCCGGAGGAAGACATTTTTCTCAGGATGAAGCGAGAGGTTTAATAGGCCGTTGGAGTTCTCGGATGGTTCCTCATTAGAAAACCCCGGGTCGTCGCTCGTATCGGCCGGAGGGATCGCGGCGGACTCATTGTCGGGCGCGTCACGGTGCGCCAAACCAAACCATTAACGGCCCGTCTAAATTACAAAATAAGTCAGGTACACGGAATTGTTGCGTGTCACTACGAGGAAGGCATTCTCGCAGTTACTCGTGCCACATTTCCACATTTCCCTATTGTGGGCCCGGGCCCATTGTGCGCCCCGGGAAATGCTTCGCGGAAAAAGGTCCTCCTCGGCGAGTTTCGCGAAACTGGAGCTGCACCCTGGAGCCCGCGTCCAAGGCCAACATCATCGCTTCGGCGGCTCGCCTCTGGTCGCACCCGCTCCCGGGGAGGGGAACAACCGAGCCATTGTCGGTTTTGAAGAAAGTCTCGAGCGCGAGAGACGTCGGCCCCACTCCTGGGCTCGTCAGCGGGGGCAATGTCAAGGTGCTATAAGTCTGGGCGCGTCTCTAGGTGCTGGCCATTCGTCGCGAGCGGGTTACCACAGCCGCGTTCCTCGATCCTCATCAACACCATGAACACCGCCCTCGTAACTTTGTTTATTGGTGCCCTTGTGGCCTTGGCTGGAGCCCAACAGCTCGGCAAGTACAAGGGCCTCGAGTTCCTGACGCCCTGCGCCAAAGAGGATCCGGAATTGGAGGCTTGTCTGGCCAGGTCGGCCAACTCTCTGGCCCAGAACTTCCGTTACGGTGAGTATTAGGCTGCAAAGGGCCTTGGGGGTTTCGGTCAGGGTTTAGTTGTTTCCGGGGTGTAAGGGCTCCGTGTCGTAAATTAACATAAATTATTATTTTGAATTACATATCTATGTATGGATTAGGACAGGTGGTTCACTGAAATTTAGGGATTTTCTGAGTTTATTTGTAAACACAAGCCCCTGCCTTTTAAATGCTATACTCCCGCCAACAATGTATTTTATTTTTGGCATTTTTGCTTTCATAATGATAATTATGGTGCGTGTAAGAAAGCAACTATGATACATGGTTTTCCAAAGAGTAAAGCCATTAATTTCACTTTTTACATTAATCGCTTTCTTGGATTTCTTTGTTGTTTAATTTATTAGAATTATAGTATTAATCAACATCATATAATGCGTATTCTTGCATCTCTGCTCGAGTGGCAGGAAATTTCTTTTGATGTCTATAATATCTAAATAAAGATATTAATAAAGTGAACTGCTGGTAATGTACAAAATAATATTCATTGAGGGATAACTTTCGTTTAAATGACCAAAATTATACGAGAATTATACTTTTAAAGAGCAGCCTAAATAAAATATTACTCGTGCATTCATTTTTTAAAGGAGTATTATTTAAAACATCATTACATTAAGTGTATTTTATTGTATTATTGTAATAATATCGAATTTAAATTCAATAGTAATATTTAATTTTATTTATTGTGTTTAATATTATCAATTTCCGCGTAAAAAAAAAAAAAAAAAAACTTCAATACTATTTTTAAAGGTATAGTTCAAGTTCAAAGTATGGAAAATAAATCGTTATTCAATTTTTGTTGTTGTTAAATATTTGCTCTGGAGTGCAATTTAAAACTCGATTTCTTAAGCCGCGAATGGTCTCTCTATTGCCTCTCGTCGAATGGCTTTCCCTTAATCGGTATTTATAAACAAGCTGTCACCATTCGGACTCATTAGGAGTGCCGTTCCAAAGGCTCGATTAAAATTTCCGAGACTGTTAATTTCTGTTAATGTGAGGGTCCACGAGTTCGAGCCTCGATCGAGGATCTCGATCGAACCGGCGACATCAAATTATCGGCGCGAAGGGAATGCGCGAGCAAATTTGGTAAAAAAGGATGTTGGGCGTGAGCTAAGTGCATGGGAAAAAGGTGGCAACAAGTACAAAAAGCAGGTTATAACGGTTTATTCGTTCGAATCATCGTTCGAATCCAATGTCCTACATTCGGGACAGCGCCACACGAGATACAGAGTTGGACTGCACCGCATCCTGAAACACATAATTATCTTTTAGCCCGGAACAGACTCGAGTCTATGGCGAGTTGACGAATGCACCTCGACTCGCAAAAAGGAAATCGCCGTTCGAATTCCCGAATGGCCCTTCGGTTTAAAAGCACGCCAACTCTAACTAAAGCGTTTTGTGAAACTCATTTTAAATGCTCGGATGAATAATAATATATTAGGGGGTTCGATGCAATGGGCATATTAAAGTTTAATTGACTAGAAAATATAATGATCGTGAACACAAAGTAATTATTTCCCCGATGGAAAGCAAATATTTAACAGTTCTCAAAGTCATGAAAGGTGGAAAAATATTGCTGCATGCTTGAGATGCAAGCACAAGACTTTTTCACTCGGATCAATGCTCGGTGTGTTTAACTGTAGATCTATTATCTTGGGTGCATAAGAATGATTTTCACAAAAATATAAAAGCGTGTGGTCGAGAGAAGAAACTAATATAAAACATTTAAAACATTAATATTATAACGTTTATAAACGTTTATAGATTCGATTAATTGTAGAGAACTTTTTACAAGCGTGTAATTGAATTTGAAATAGAAAGTAGGCGAGAGTTACTATCTGAAAAATCTCCAATATTATAGCAGATTTAGGAAATCGTTAGCTACTGTTAATTGTTTAATGAAACATTAATTTAAAAAGTCGTAATTCATTGATTTATGTAAATTGGTATAATAAATGAGAATGCAGTATTTTATCAAATGATTATATCAACGGTAATTATTTAAACAATAAGAAATTTTTCAGAATTAAATTTTTTAATGGATTTGTTTTCTCCCGGGAAATTAAAGACGAGCAATGAAAATAATAGATATTTGTTTGATATGACTTTATAGTGAAATAACATTCTGGTGTATTAGAACATGATTTTTTCAATATCAGCAAGAATATTAAAATTAAATTCAATTACGAGCAAAAGTTAATGTCGACTTTTAATCAATTGATTTTCTACTTTTTCCTTCACTTATATACTAGTTTATTTCAAATAAAAAAATAATAATAATTAATCAAAAGAATGTTTTTATCTTAATGAATATTTATGTCTACAATCAATTTACCTCTTACAGAAGAATTAAGAATAAAAAAATGAGATCTTAAGATTGAGGTATCTGAAAATTCAATCAAAAATATATTGACGAAAAGTTTTTAAATAAAAAAATTAAATAATTTATTTTATTAGAAAATAGTATAATTATATATTAATATAAGTAAATATGTTTATTCTTATAAAATATTTTAACTGCGATATTGAAATATTTTTTAATTTTAATAAGATTTTTAAATAAATTTTATTTTCTGTGTAAAAAATTAATTTCTAATTTTTAATTTACTATTAATTATATTCAATAATTAATTCAACTTAAATAAGTTTTTATTGGTTAACCATTGTCAATTATCGTTAATTTTACCGCATATTTTTATTAAAAACGGTAATAAATAATATGTATTTTATATTATATATTATTTCTATTATATAATTAAATAACAACAGTTCATATACTAATAATACATGTAATACAAAATGAAATAATAAAAAAATAATCAATATAAAATTTATATTAAGTATTTAAAAATACATACTTAATTTTTATATTTTAATCATAAAATAGAATACATACATATTAAATTTAATTGAATTGTGATTTATGCACCATCAAAGTAATACTATAAATAAAAATAAAAAACATATAAATTAAGACAATAGAAACAGAGAAAGAGAGAGAGAGAGAGAGAGAGAGAGAGAGAGAGAGAGAGAGAGAGAGAGAGTATTAAAACAAAACTTAAAGAAATATAATACATATGTTTTTATTTATGTAATGATTCATAGAAAAGAATTGTATTTTTACATCAATACGTGATGTCATAATAATTTACCAATAAATTTTTAATTTAAAACCAAGTATTTTTTTATAACTATTTTGTTATATTTGAAAAACTCATATATATATGTGTATATATTTAACAAACTTTGTATTTATAAGCATATACTTACATATTCCTACACACGCACGTGTGCGCGCACGCATGCACACACACACACACACACACATTATAAATATATATATGAAAATTTATCATAGAATATGTGTTTGGAAATATTAAATGCTTCTTAATTTAAAATATATACACTTAAAGTAAATATTTTCTATACATTTATTTTTGTATATTTATTAAAATTAATAATCTTTAATAAATTAATATTCTTTAATGTTTACCTTTTTTGGGATTATATTTTAATATATCCACTATAACCACAAACTTTGTATAATTTATTATGATTTAAAAATAATAAGTACCATATGAACCAATGTCATCTAATGTATAATTTTAATAGAGTTTGGTGCATTATACATGTATACATTGATGACGATTTAATTATATAAGATAAAAATTTGACTATATTTTTAATACTCACGAAATATTTTTATATTAAATTGAATAATCTATGATTAATTGTTAAATACGCTATGAAAATGTTTATACTCAAATATTATACAAGCAGATAGAATAAGTATTTTTTAAAATATTGTTTAAATAAACTATGAATTGTCTTTCATAAGTTTTTTGTTATTCTCAATTTCTTCTCATCGTATTATGTGCAACTTCAAAGATACTATTTTATTGCTGTGGTTTTCGACAGTAGAAATCCTGATAGCAAATAGTCTTTATAAACTTTTATATTTTCTAAATAATTTAAACAATTTCTTTTTACAGATACTTTGTAATGTTATACTGTTTTCTTAAATTTATAATTATTATTAATTTTTTTTTTATTTTTTATAAATCGTATTTCAGCTTATATAGAAATTATTTATGTATACAAATTATATATATATATATAATTAAATCGTAATCAATAATATATATATATATTAATCATATATATAATATATAATTCATCGTATCAATAATATATATATATATATTATTGATTACGATTTAATGTACACACATTAGACAATTTCATAAAAAATTATGGTTTATGAAAAATTGAAAAGGAAATGAAGTTCTACCTACTTTAAATTTTTTTAATTGTATTTTATGATTATTAGAAAAAAATATTTTTAGAAAGAATTTATTTTGAATAAAGATAATATAGTATATTCAAATAAGTACTGAAATAAGTAAGATAGTACAATTGCTAGAATTTGTTTCTATTATGGTATAAATTCAAGTAAAAATTTATAAACTAAATATAAAATTTTTTTTATAAAAAAAATATAGACATTTTCATGAATTGATTTTTACAGTATATTTTATAGTAAAACATATTATGAGTTGTAATTCTAAAAATTCAGTCGAATTAAAAAAATAGTAAACTTAAAAATTTCTAGATAATATGTTGTATTATCGAGTAAAATATTTTCCATAATTTATTTCAATTAATTTATATTATAATAACAGTTTATAAAATTAGATTTAATAATTACTGAAGTAAGGATATTATAAAAAATAATACTAGTGATATGTAAAGTTGTATTTAAATAAATAGTGATTTATAATTTTAATAATGATTTGTATTTAAAAAATAAAAAAAAATAATATTTTCGATATGATATCTATTATAATTTTATTATATGTATTTTATGTAGAAATCTAGAAGAATTAATATAATTATCGGTAATGATGTTATGATTAATAGCATAACTAGAATTTTTATAAAATAAAAAGCCTATTAAATTCATATTTCAAAATTTATGTTTAGTTGATTTTATTTAGATAAGTAATTATTTAAAATTATTGATTCTGTTTTTTATAGAACTGTACAATTAACTCAATCAATTACCAAAGAATATTAATCAGTAAATATACGTATTTGATCTGTTTATTTAAATTATATCTTTATGATTTTACGGTACTGTATTTTAGAACATTACATTAGACTAATATTGTAATTATTCATAATCAATGATTTTTCTTGTTTAAATTTGACACAATTCTTATTCAACTATTCAAAGAAAGCAAATGATAAATTTTTTTATTAATATGGAAGATAAATTATAATGAGTCATAAGAACGTGTTATTTCATTAATCCTATAGCTATTCGATATGTTACGCTGTCCGTAAACTTAATAATGATATTTGTACTCACATTTAACTTAGAACCAATGAATACAACTTTAATCACGTTAATTATACCAAAATAGGTCATGATATTTTGAATATTAATAGAAATAAAATATTAGCATACAATAATATTAATTCCAAGTTAAGTAATTCTTACGATCAAAAGAATATTTGAATAAATAATATTTACATGCTTTAGTATTTTTTGAAGTAATTTATTATATATTAAGATGATACAAGAATTAAAAAGATTGCTATTCAAACAGAAGTTAGTTATTTAATCTACGAGTACAAGACTTTTAATTTTATTACATTTTTAAATTTAAGTGAATTTAATATTATTAATCATTATTTAATCGCATTTCTCTTAAATTTATTTTTTTTTATTTTAAAATTAATATGTTAATTAAATTGATTGAATGTATTGTTTTAATTAATAATTTTTAGATTTGTCCAAAATACATTTATATTAAATTACTAATTTGTATTTATTATAAATTTATTAGAATTTTTAAAGAGTTTGATTGATTAGATTTCATTGAATTAAATAAATATAATAAAAGATAATAATATTAATAAGTAATAAATTATTAATAATAATTATTATTATTAAAAATGTAAGACATTTTAACATTTCAAACTTATGCTTAATGTATATTTAGACATTATTGAGTTTAAAATATGTTTTTTTCTTAAGGTCGGAATATTTTAATTTTTATTGATAACATTTTATCTTAAAATAACAATTTTTTTAAAATGAAAACACTGTTTGTTTTCCTAATAGGATAATATAATTGCAAATCCTTATTAATTTAAGGAAGTGAAATAATGAAAATAAATAGAGTAAGGTCAATTTTTTATTAATTTAATATTTGTCTAACATGTTTTTGAATTTAATGGTATCATAAAATTTATTTTTGTTTTTAATTCCAATCAAAGAATAATAATATAACAACATTTATAAAATAGCAGAGCTTATATTGATTTAAATTTAGAATTAATTTATTCTTTTTTGAATTACATGATAAGTAATGACTGTAAAATAAATCATTAGAAAGTATAATTATGTAAAATATATTATATAAAATATATCTTTCACCTTTAAATTGGATTATTTAATTTTTTTGAACCTTTTTTTGGGGAAATTTAAAATGAAAAATATTTTTGATAAATATTTGAATATATTATATATTATTCAATTGTTACACTAGTGTTATTTTAAACAAAATTTGAAAATGATTAAGTATATAATAATTTACATAAATTTTTATAAATGAAAGTAATATTCGATTTATTGTAAAATTTAAAAGTTATTATTTAAAAGTAAACTTTAAAAATTCTTGAAGAATCATGATTTAACGAACGAAGTTCTCCTTCGATATTTACTATCTATATTTATCGTCATCTGTATATTTTATCATAAAGTAACTATTTTGTGGTGTCTATAGTACTGTTATTATAATATATTTATGATAGACTTTGCCTATAACCTTAGCTTAGTCTCTTCTTAGCTGGTATATACCTTTTTCTTTAAGAGTGAATGATGATCTTTGATGGATATCAGATTTTCTATGAATTTTTAAATTGAGAATATTTGTTTAAAAAAGGTGCTAATAAAACTTTAAGACTATTGATTTTCATAATACATCAGTTTTTCCTCGTGATGTATTTTCAAAATTTGTTTTGTACGGGATATATGAGATTTAGTAAACTGATAATTCCCAATCTATTTTTAAACGTGTAAATTGTCACAGATGGGATCAGATATTTTTGTGTGTTTTGTGTGTTCTTAGATTTTTTTTATTACAAGTATTTGTCTGCATATTAAACACAAGCAAATGGTTGACAGAATTTGAAGAGAAAATGTGTACTCGATTATTACAGAAAAGCCTGAAGGATCCTTGAAACTAAATTCTCTCCAAATATTCAAATTGTTAATATATTTTTTTAATTAAAAATGCATTCATCATTTGCTCTTTTATTTAAATAATGTATTAAAGAAAAATTTATGATAAATATTTCTTATAAATGATGTCACACTATTCAAATTTGCTGCTTTTGATGAGAATTTTTTAAGAAGTTTATTAATGATTGCAACAAAGTGCTGTATGTAAAAAAAAGTATAAATATGGGTTACTTTTAACAAATGGTTTCCGCAAAATGATCAATGGTGTAATTGCACCGAATTTTAATTTGAAAAGTTGCAAACAATAAAATTTTGTGGCAACAGTTACATGCATAGCTATTACTATTGTAGCTTTCTTTTTAGTAACCACAATCTCTTAATATACATCTGTAATAAAACTTTTAGGTGTAACAGCTAAGTGAATTATGAATATTCGAGTAGTGGCCGAACAAATTTTCAAATATAAATATAAAAATGCAATAAACGAAACATAAAAATATCATCGTTTGCTCAGCGTGTATATATAGATTAGCCTAGTATTCATACGCATAGCCATTTTATAATCTATAAAAGTCCAATCGATTTTGTTTTGAAAAATAATCCGATGGAGCACGTGTTACTTTAAGTTTTAATGAAAACATATTTTCCACTCTGAGATTAAATAAAACTATTTATATGCTAGAATATGTTTTTTTTAAGAACACGGATGCACAATTTTATTACGCATCAATGTCAGCCAGTAAATAAAATCCATCAAAATAAATAATAAATCATATTGAGTTCTGAATCGATAACCACACAAGGGGCAATAAAAAAGTAAGCACCCCATAATATAAAAGCCACCCTTCTTCTGCACAGGCCTGCCGCAGTTGGGCTACCCCGAGGTCGAGCCGATAATCCTGGACGAGCTGCACATTGCCCTGGGCGGCGGCCCCAACGGCTACAAGGCTCAGTTCAAGGAGATCGCGGCCCGGGGCGTCTCCGCCGTACGAGTCACCGGGCTGCGAGCCAGGATTAGCGATGACGAAGTGCAGCTGCAGCTCGCCCTCAGCATCCCCAAGATCAGGGCGGTGGCCAAGTATCGGTCCAGCGGAACCCTCATCCTGGTGCAGGCTAGCGGCGCCGGGGATTACTGGGGAGAATACGGTGAGTGCTCGTGCTTTGGCCCCTGGACGCACGGCAACTCCGAGTACCAACTCAGGCGTGGGTTCGCATTCGCGAGGCGACCGCCTTCAAACCACTTAATACCTTAATTGTAAAATTTCGATGATGCACGAATCAGTTGAATCCTGTCAACCAGTTAAATCCGTAGATATTGTTTACTCAATTATTATTATCGTTTTTATTATCAGAAGTAATTTTATCTTGAGGTCTTGTATTTGCATATTATGGAAGTTGATGCGTGTTTTTGCAGTTTAAGATTGAGTATTATTGGACGGTTGATGATAATGTTTTTTGTCTAAATCTAGCAACTATCTAGAAGTTTACCTCGAGATTTACTGGCTATTAATTGTAAAATACTTCTTCAGCTTTCCAAACTATATAAATTTAGTATAAGCGAACGTGTAAAAGTTTAGAAAAAAACTTAAAACAATACAATATAATCCAACACATATCTTACGAAAATACCGTTTTAAAAATATTCTAACAATACTATTGCTGATACAAAAAACTATTTTTAATTCCATTAAATCTACAGTTACTAATTTTTGTTTTATTTTTTACTATTTCTTTTTTCAATTAGGGAATTGCATTTATCTTCCTCTTTTAAAATAAAATACGAAATACAACACGTGAATGTAATCAACAATGATGCAAGCATATTTCACTTAATACTTATTTATTATTCCATTCCCTAAGAAGATTGATCTTTTTTTAATTGGTAAACGAGATTATAAATTTTAATACGAATATATATGTTAGTTTAAAACAAAATTACATTGATTTTTATTTTCAAAATCACATTAAAAAAAATATTAAATACATATTAATATCATTAATCTATCATTTGTTTTTAAAACAAATTAGATATAATTGTTTATGTTTTAAAATAGTATTAGCATTGTAATTCTATTAAATGAAATTAATGAAACTATTGTACATAAATTTTGAATGATTTTGTTTTAAAATTATTCGTATACATTAAAAAACAATTTTTTTAAATTTTCTAGATAATACGTTAATTATTTTAAGGAGACTTTTCTTCTAAAACGTTTAAAAATAAATTAGCATTATAATAGATAGTTTGGTATGTACACAATAATTTTATTACAGAAACATCAATTTTTTTCGTATTCTACTGAAGATAAATAATTAAAATCGATTCTTTATGGATTTTATATATTTTGTAGACATATTTTAAAATTCTAAATGGTTGATAAAGTGAGGACTATATGAATAGATTCATAAATTAGATAAAAGTGAACATGAATTTCAACACATAAATTCTTGAGTAAGCAAGGAATACTGTGCAATCTATAAACTAATAAAGTTTAATATAATAAATAATAACATTTATTTATATACTGAACATTATTGTTTGTTAAATGATAAATGTATGTTTGTAGTTAAAAAAAATTTTCCTCAATTAATCCGTGAGTGCCGCGTATTATTGTAATTGAAAAAAATGTATGGTGTATTTAAATGGAATGACTTTCAGATGGAGTGAAGGCTAAGGTGTTTATTAGGGCCAAACCATATTCCGTTCAGGGACAACAATATCTTAGGCTTCAGCAACTGAAAATGGACTTTACAGTGCGAGATATTAAAATGGGCGTTGAAAATGTTCACGATGGCAATACTATTCTTCGTAAGTTAATCAATTATTTTTTTTTATAATGATAAAAATCATTAAAATCATGATTGTATTGTACGTTAGTTTTTAATTTCATTTACTAGATAAAAGTTATATTTTCATCACTTGCTTTGAATGATTGATTGTTTTTCATAAAAAAATTTGAGGTCTTGTTAACAATTAAATATTCATAAATAATTGTTATATTACACTTCATGTATTGATCTATGTATCATCTATCGGTTCAAAGTTTTTTAAAAAAAAGAACAGTTTTAATTCTATTTATTGCTCTATCATTAATACAATTTCAGTACGTAAGAAAAATTTAATAAAATAAACAAATAAAAAAAAAATTAATAAAATTTAATGATGATGTTTTTATTAGAAATGCCAGTAAAACATAAATGCATAGTTTATTATTATTATTGTTATTATTATTATTATTATTAATACTATTAGTATTATCAGCATTGTTATAAATAAAGTATTATTGAAAATTAAATAAATATGAAAAAATGAATTTATTTATGATTTAAGAAGAGAAAAACTTGTCATGTTTGCCTCTCATTTTCTTTTGTAAAATCCACCAGTATATATTTATAAAGTAATTATGAAATATATTAAATATTGTAATAATTTTTTATAAATTTATGTATCTTGAAGTATTTTTATATTAAATATTTTCTCAATTATATGTATTTTATTTACATAGAAGAATGTTCTAGTATATGATTAACTTTACTTAAATATAAAAAAAAAATTAATTTATTATAAAAAATGAGCTAAATTTACGATCAAGCGTTTATTATTTAATATTATTAAATATTTTTCTAGCGTATTAGAATATAAATATATTCTAAATATATTCTACGCGAGGAATTATTAATTACATAAAAAAATTTAATGTTAGTTCAGTTCTAGTTAAGTTTTAACCTCAAAAATAAATGTTAAAGTACACATTTAATAAATAATATTATTTATTCAATGCTATTTGATTGAATCATTCATATTTATCAAGTGATTGCATTGTAGATTATTTTTTTCTTCAATGTTTGTAAAATTTAGTTTTCTATCGGTTACGAAATATTTTATATGAATCAGAAAATACTTTTTTTTTTTCAGAAGCAGCATTAAATCTTTTTATCAACAGTAACAGCCAGGAGCTTTTGAAGGAAATGAAACCAGATCTCAGAAGAAAACTTGTTCAAGTCATGTCGACTTTTGTCGAAAAACTTTTTGCCCAAGTACCTTACGACGCTTTTATTGCAGACTGAATTTAATTTAATAATCTCACAGCACACAAGTTTTCTCATACTCTTCCCACTAAATGTTTTCAAAATCTTAGAAATGAAAAGAGAACCAATAATGTATTATCATCACTTTAGATGCTATAGTAGATCTATTGATACTTATCAGACATTAAGTAATCTAAGATACTGTTTCAGTTTTAATTTATTATTTATGATGTGCAAATCATTGACGTCTAATACTATTTTACATGTAATATTATGATATAAGCTTTTTGCACCTTTTATGTTAATGCGCTTATGAATGTAAGCATCCTTTTTTCCCACAAGGATGCCAGATTTACTTTATTTATTTTTTTTTATTGTTTTTTTTTTCAAATAAATCTCAGTGAAAAATATAGATAAATAATTATTATATAATAAAGATAATATTAAATTTGAATATTTCAATTTCTTTGTTGCTTATACTTGAATGGTATGACTTGTATGCAAATAATGTAGCATTGAATCTGTAAAAGTTCTGTAAAAATTGCAAATGAAATGTATATGATTTGTACTTGCAAATATCGATATATAACATCATCAAAACAATCGTAATACTTATCTGAAAATCTCAAGATACTCACCGATATTTTATATTATCAAGATGATAATTTTTTAAATAATTTTTTTATTCTTTTTCTTACTATTGCGATATTTATGCAAGTTATATATAAAAATGTAGGTTAAGAACGATTCCTGCATGAATCTTGACTTAAATCATTAATATATAAAAGTGGAGAATGTTTAAAAATACTAGGTTGCTGTGTAAAAACAATAAAAAAAAGTATAGACGTCATATGTATAAAAATGTTGGTTCAATTTTCTTTTATCATAAATGTAGTGAACGTATTTTCTTAGAATTTGCAATATAATGTAAAAAGTTTGCATCTAGATGTAAGAAAACCGTTCCATTGAAAACATGAAAAATTGACAGTTACTTGGAATTAATTATATAGTTTTAACAATAGATTAATTTTAAATATTTATTTTATTACTTTATTTGTTATTTTTATGAGCAATCAGTTTCATATAATGAATACAAATACATAGATAGTTTCAATTAACACTCTTTTATTTTTTAACAAAACATATTTAGAAAAATTAAACGTTTAATTTAATTCAAACTTTAAAATTGTATTTCGATAAATTAATATGAATTTAAATTGACTTGTACATCTATTTATATTACACAAAAGTAGAAAATTATTTAAATTATATTCATATTTATAACTACGATTGTTTACTAAAATTAAAGATGAAATAAAATAATATGTATTCATTTTAATTATAAAATGTTTTAACAATGGTGTAATGAAATGACCGTCGTTGAAAAATTAGAAAACCAAGATATCACATATCATATTAGTTAACCTAAGATGTTTCTAAAACTATTAGATAATAAGTTAATTGAATAAGTAATTTTATAATCATAGTATTTTTAAAATATATATAAGATTGTGCATTATAAAACAAAATAAGTTTATTTATACTTTCTAGATTATAATATTATATGAATTCATTATGAATAAATTAAATATTTTTTATTTTAAGCTTGTTTTATAAATAGTATTTTTCTTATGAATTTTTAAATTGATGTAGTTACATCAATAATAGCTTTATTTAATTAAGAAATTGTCTCAAAGATAATTTGTAATTTTAAATAATTTTCTATTTTTTATTATATCTTTTACTTGTAATTCACCATAGAATGTAATGATACTGAAAAACAAGATTAATAAGTATAATACATTTATTGTTAATGAAATTGTTATTGGACGATTTAATGATTTATTAATTTTAAATAAATTGTTTATCCTTTAGAATTTATATTATTTTATATTAATATTAATTTATATTTTTAATTTAAAATTTTTTTATTAAAAAAGCATTTTTTATTATTAATTATTAAAACAAAAAAATTCTTTTTTTTATTATAATATAGTTCTACATTAGAATAATATATTTTAATAAATATGAACTGAATTTCTGGTAAAAGGTAATTTTTTTTGTATGTGTATTTGTTTTTTGCCTTTTTAAAAACTATGAGAAAAATTAAGAAAAATTATTATATTAATCCAGAAGATTAAAACTTATTAAATTTTTAATAAAACTTTATTTGTATAAACTTAAATTTCATAACATTATTATTATTTGCAAGCTATATACTTGAGCTAAGTATATTTCTTTATTAAATGTTTTTTTTTTCAATTACATTTAATTAATAAACTTTATTAAACTTTTTCTTACATTACATCTATTGTTATTTTAAATTAATGTACATTTTTAGGATATAAAATGATTATGAAAAATTGACGTTTTTATATAAACATTGATTTTATAAAAATAAAATATACCATTTAATTTATAATTATAATATATTTATTAAAGAAATATTAGTGTTTTAACCAATTGTAATTTTATTAAGTAGAAATTAATTACAAAAAAAATTTGAAATTAATTTCCAGAAATTATACTATTTACATGTTTATTAAATAATTTACAAAATGAGTTATATGGAATTTGTATTGACGTTAATGGTTCATTTTAAGTGAATTTATTCAGGATAAATAATATTTTAATTCAGTGAATTTAAGTACATTACAAATATATTTTTTGAAGAATATTTTACAAATTAGTTATGATTATCTGTTTTTTAATTTTTAATACACGAGTATTATTTTTTTTAATTTTATGCAGTAAAATAATTATCAAATAATTATTAAAATAATCATTAAAAGAATTTTTTTGATAAATAAAAACAATTAAAAAATCTTCTGTTAGTCTTGTATTTATATATGCACAAAATCTGAATATCCAAGACAACGTAAATATATTAAAATTAGTACAAATTTATGAAAATTATCTACTCTAATATACATTATTTAAATATTTTAAACATAAAATTATCGAAGTAATTTAAATAGAATAGTTATGATTTATCATATAATAAATCAGTTAAATAAATTTAATGAAAGTAGATATTTATGATATGTGTTAAATTTACATTTCATTATTTATAATACTTGTATTTAATTTATAATACATTATTTATAATAAATAATCTATAGATATTTTTTAGTAGACATATTAACGTTAAAAAATATTATATTTACTTAATATAGAACGAATCGACTGATTGTATAATTTTTTATATTTTGAATTTTTAGTTCTGTAATTTAATAAAATAATTGATTATTAATTTTATTAGATTTAAAAATTTAATTTTATATCCTTTTAATTTGAATATAATTTTAATTGTATGTAAATAAGTGAGTTTTATTTTTTTTGGAAAAAATTAACATATTAATTATAAACAAATTATAGGTACATCAAATATTTCAGTCATTCTTATTGTTTTTAATGGATATAATTATTAGTATTAGAAGAATTTGTCTCATTTCAAGTTAATTCATCAAATAATTTATCCAAAAAAGTATAGTTGACAATTCCTCATTCATTTACGAAATTTTGATGTTTTTAATTCATGGTTTCATTGAACAATAAATTACAAAACTACGTAATAAAAATGAACTAAATAATGAATTAAGATTCTAGGATAGTAATCGCAAAAACTTTACGATTTGAAACATAATGTTTCACAGTAGGCATGTATGACTATTTGAAATAAAATATTTAATTTATATTTGAGATATATTTTTTATTTAATTTAAATTTATTTAAAAATTTTTGTACAATAGTTATCACGTAAAAAGAATATAATTCTTTACAATTATAATTTATATAGAATACATCGAAAATAGTTTAGTTATTCAAATAAATTTTAATATTTTTATATTTTCCTTAAATTCAAGTGTTAAGTTATTTAAAAAACAAAGATTTCAATATTAATTTATGAATGATTAAAAGTAGTAAATATTTGTTAAAATGTTATGTTGGTTATATTTAAGAATGTCGATATGACATTATTAAGTTTATTAAACGATTCAAAGTTGTATCGCTCGATCAATGCCTTTAAGCTTATAGTTAAATAATATATTTATAAAAATGCAGAAAATATTTAGTTCTTCTTTAAGAATCAATCTTTTTATTGCTTGATCAGTTTATTTACTGTCTTTTTTATAATTGATAGAGGAATCATCATTTGCATTTGTTCATAAATTATTTGTAAGTTGTCAAAAAAAAAAGAAAAAAAAAAAAAAAAAACGAAAAAGCCCGTGATGTCAGTTACTTGACTTTAACGTAACCAAGACTCAAGCGACGTGAATTTACTTGTAAAAAGTCAATAGTCCTTATTTCAAGTTCAAGATTAAGGTCGGATAATCCCCGGCATAAATAGTTCTTCATTACGTACTTTTGGAATGTCAGTAATGCTCCACGTGAGCCAATTCATTTGCTGGATAGGATAATGAGCGTACTATACTCGAATCGTTATATAATAATTATGTCACGTCATCTTGATAACAAACGTTAGACTCTGAATTTTACTTTATATGAAAGAAATGATTTTTTGTTCATTTTGTTACGCATAACTTGGCAGTATGAGTAGCTTGACACGAATTAAGTTTACCTGTGTGGGTATGATTGATTAAGCTCTATGTATTTTTTCAATATATGAATGTAACTGGATAATTAGAGTATTAATAACACATTTATGTCAATTTTTTCATTTGTAAATGTTATTTGGTTTTTATCTTAGATTACTTCTACTGAAAATCAGTAAGTTGTAATATTTCGTCATACATTTTCGGATATGCAATTATAATGGCATATTTAATTTTTTTGTGGAGCTTTGATTTAGTATATAACAGAATTATAGATAATAAAAAATAACAAAAAGTTATATTGATAACTCAATAATTAATAATGTGAAAATATATTATATAACATAATTTTATTAAAAATAATAAAATGAATACATTATGAAACATGAATTATGCTAAAAGTTTATAAATATTGTATTCTATTTACTTATAAATGGTATTTTATTATTTGAAGAAAAATTGGAGATAAAATTGATAATAACATGAAATATTTGTAGTAGTGAGTTATAATGGCTTTAATTTTTATTTTTTATAGTATTTATTATTTATTGAACGTACATTATTTAATATTTCTTACAATGTTTTTTTATTCTCTCATTTTTTAATTGAGAAATTTGTAATTTATTTTAATTCTTTAAAGTAATAAAAAAAAGAAAAAAGAACATTTTTTTGCATTATATCATTTTTATGTAACATATAATCATAAATCCTTATTTGTAAAATATATTTTTTCCAATATATTTTTCGATTAAGAAGATAATTATCATGGTAATATTACAACTATGTTAGAAAAAATATAATTCCATGTATTATTGAATGTAAATACAATAAATAAATAATAATACAATTTTTAAACTTGAGAATTCATAATATTAATATTCTAAGTATATTAAAATAAATAAATTGTGATAAAATAAAGATAACAAATACAAAAATACATCTAGTATTATTTAATAAATATTTAAAAGAAATGAAAATTAAAATTCATAAAAGCAAATTTTCTATGCTAGAAATATATCAGTATGGTAAAATATATAAGTATACATCCGAAAATAAAGGCAATATGCTTATTAAACTTATGAATTATATATAACTAATAGTTGAGTTTAATGTACTTTTCCAATTCCATTAAAATATGTATAAATTATGATTTTTGAAGAAGAATTTTGTAAGTTTCCTTAATATTTTAAAATAAATAATTAAACATAATTTTTCTCTGTTATAATAAAATAAAATTTTAGTAATTTTCACTAGAAACAAAAATGCTTTAAAAATGTGTACTTTAGGTAGTTGACAGGTTTTAAAATAATTTTTTAAAAAAATGTTAATTTTTTTGAAATTCTTTTTAATTAGTCCATTTTATTGAATCGCAATAAATATTTATTTGTTTTAAAAAATTAAAATTAATTTATAGATATTTTAATTTTATATATTTGTTACTTTTTCAAAAGGTAATTATAATTCTCAACTATTATTAAAAAAAAGAATTAAAGTAGTTGATAAATATCATGATATGTATACACAATACAGATATTATTTATTTAATTTTTGTATTATTAAGTCCAAACATCTGTTTATTATGAAAAGACTCTTTCATCATAGTTTTAAAAAGATTAATCCATTGATTTCACACAGCAATCATTTTAAGAAAAATGCAAAAATCGCACTATCCTGAATGAAATCATTTACATTATAAAATATAGGACACTGAAATCCATTAAAATGTCGTCAGAGTTACAAAATTGAAATAAAAAACATTTTTTTTTGCTAAAATAAAAACTGTTTGATAATATATGCATCTTCAATCAAATTAATAAATTATTATTAAATAGAACTGAAGAATAGATGTAAAATTTCATCTGACTAAAATAAATAAAATATTTTTCAACTTATTGTTTTCTGTATAAATCGAATGAAACATTCAAGAACAAAGAATTTATAATACATCAAAAAATTCTCATCCCATATATTATAATCATTATGAATAGTATTTATAAATAAAATTTGAATAATTATAATATACTTAATTTTTTATTAAATAATTCTCGCTTTATTTTACAATATACGTTTTTCAAAGATTTATACATAGTTGGTATTATTAATAATTTAAATTAAGTAATATTTGTACAAAGATATTTATTGTATTGTATTTATTTAAATTAGAATAATCAATAATAATATAAACTGAAAATAATTGCAACGTTTATTTTATTTTGAAAAAGTTAAAATCTAATTAGCATTATGAAAATTGTTTAGTAGCAATTTTAAAAGGTTTGAAATTAAAAAAATAAAAGCAATTATTATATTATAAAGTGAATATTTATTTAAATATATATTATTTGATAATAATATATTTACGGAATAATAAAATATTATTATATTATAGTATATTAAACTATTATATATATTATACTATAAGAATGTATGAATAATAATTTTTAAAGAACTTTTAGACAATATTTGAAAAAAAGTAATAACTAATTTTCTTGAAATTGTACTACGCAAGATTATTAGTGATATAAGCTTGAAATAAATTTTAGAAATTTTATAATAATTGAAGTAAAATAGTAAAATGTATTGGAATTATTTAAGTTTACTTCCTTTTGGATAATGACAACGTTAGTTGTCATTTGCGTTTCTCACTACTAGATATTTTTGTTAAAAAAAATGTACAATACTGAATTTTTGAATGAAATTTTATAATTTTATTTATTTACATTCATTTATTCTATAAAATTAAAATTTGAAAATAATTTCAAGCATAACATTATAATATTAGTAGAAGCATGAAACTCTGAAAAGAATGATATGATAAATTGATTTAATAATAATAATAATAACAATAATTACAATAAAAAACAACGACAACAACTAAACAACTACAACACAAAATAACAACAACAACATTAACAATAATAATAATGTAATATATTTTTTGAGGAAAAGATAACAACAATTACCTAAAATTATTTAAATAAAATATTTTTTCCTTTATGATGTATTATTCAATTGTATTATATTATTGAATTAGTACTAACATGAAATAGTACTTTTTAAAACTTATAATTATTGATATAATTACAAGTTTAACTATAAGTTTAATTAAATAAATATAAGCAGTAATATTAGTTTGCATATTAAATATTCAAAATGTTTTTAAACATTTTATTGTATAATTAAAAGAAAAGATGAAAGAAATTATAAATGCAAACATGAAAATATTTGTAAATTACGTACGAATACGACGCATTAAAAAAAAAGTATATTCATCAAGTCTTCATTTATTATATTAAAATTATGATAGTACATTATTATTGATACATATTCGAATAAATCTGAACATTTGTATTAATAAATATACGAAAATAAAATTGCAATTGAATTTAATAAAAATAATTTTTTTACGTTTTCTTAAACGGTAGAAGCTTTATTTCAATTATAATTTACGAATTCCCTAATAAATAGTTGTATAATAGTTATAAATTTGTACAATAAAAAATAGTGATTATTTCGATATCTTTATAATTTTTTTTATTTTTATTATTTTTAACCAAAATTTTAAATGTAATGAAATTATTGAACGATAATTAAAAGCAGAAAACTAATTATTATTATTATTATTATTCTATTTGAGGAATAAATTATTATGTATAAAATTTGTGATATATATTTATACCGAAACAATATGCTTCAATAATATGTAATATATATAGTTATGATATATATAATTTATAAGAAACATTTTTTTATATGTGAAAGTATTTTTAAAGTATTTATGATAAATTATTATTGTATTTCATATTATATATTCTGTATACAATAAGCATATATTGATTTCATAATAAAATTTATAATTATAATATAAAATTATTAAAAATTATATATTTACAAAAAATAAATATATATTCATTACATAAATAATATATAAAATGAGATACAATCATAATTTATCATATATAATTTAAGAGAACTTTCCCTAAAAAAAAAAATTGTTTCTTTAAAAGAAGACATGTAATTTAAAAATTATCGTCTGTGAAGATCTGAAAATATACAAAGAAGTTAAGTGTAGATTAATGAAAGAGTTCGTACGACATTTTATTGTGTTCTAAAATTACTAGTTTACTTGGTTTAATTCTGGCTCTTTTTTGTGTAATTACATGGTACTGCACTAATCCTCTTTAATTTTAAGATTATATCACGTTCTCAACATTTTCCTCTATACATCGATTGTTGTTTCCGTTAATTTGAATGTTAACTTGAATTTAATAAAATATATAAAACAAATTAAAATTTATCATTTAAATAGAAGGATGTTTTATACGTTTTGACGAAAATGTTTTTAGTTTTTCTGGTAGCTTTAGATACAGATTACTTTAAATACAATAAACAAAAATTGAATTTTCCATTCTTCGCATTTAATTAAAATAGTAAACTTTATTAATTATTAGTTTTTCGTATTTTATTATCTAAACAATAATAATTTGTAATTAATCATACTGCAATTTCAAAGTATAAAATGCGATTCATTTTTGACAATTTTCATTAATACTTGTAATGTATACGATTCAATGATATTTTATATCATTTTATATTTGTATATCGATTTGAATAATTTTTTTCTAAAATCTCACTTAATTTTAAAAGAAAAACAATTAATTATATTTAACAATGAAATTTGAAAATATTCAAAATGAATATTTATAAACAAATATTGAATATAATATTTAATTTTTTGAATGATTTATATTTAAAGCAATTGTTTAATCTATCAAAACATTGTACGTATAATTTTCAACAAATATTTGGTTCAATTGCATATAAGAGCATATTTAATAATTAAAGGAACACTACGTATGATTATTTTTTCTAGACACTTTAATGGTATTTTTTTCGAAGATGATTTATGTAGAAAGGTGAAGAGGTATGAGACATTTGGAATTATTTTTTTCTTCTTTCTTTTTTGCTCTTGCTTCAATTTTACGATCATTCATAAAGAGGAAGAGTTAGAATGGCTCCGAACCTTCAAGAGAAAAACAAAAAACCAGGAAAATGCTACTTATCTATGAAAAAAGACATTCACAATACAGATTATAAAAAAATCAAATGCTCTTTATTTACAGGCGTCATTGAAATTTTTATTCTACGTTCTTTTTTCTGTATATATTGAATATAATTGAGTGCAAGATTCTGTTTTTTTTTCTGTCAGTATTATAAAAGTGAGGTAGGGCTTAAAACACAATAACAATAGGATTCAAGTGTATGTAAAATTATCAAGGAAAACAGCAATGCACTAAGAATGGAATTAGTTTTATTTGTTTAAATATTCAAATAATTAAAAAAAAAAATGAAATAAAATTCTTTTAAAGAAAATTTCAAAAATTTGATCGATAAAAATCATTACTAAAAATCATTTTACCGTAGCGTTCTATTTGCGCAAAAACAGGTTCGGAATATAAATATGGTAATATATTTGGGCAATACCTTGTTGATAAAAAAACTAGAAATTAATAAAAGTTGTTTTATTATGTTGAATTGAATGACGAATATTTTTTATTTAAAAAAAAACATATTGGAAGGATAGAGATTTTCATTTTATTGCGATAATGTTATTTACATTGGTCATTATTATAGCCTATAAAATAATTTTAAACATTTGGTTTAAATGGAGTTGATTATGTTTGCGGTTATCATTTAAGAAAGTCCTTGGTAAGGCCATGTTTTTTTTTTATATTCTTTTATGTAGCGGAGAATATAATTAAATAAAATTCATAAACCGATTGTATATATGTATATGCATGTGATACAGAACAAAACTGAATTAAAATACTTTATATTTTGTATTTAAGGCATTTCATAAAAAATAATGAAAATATTATAATATTAAAATATAAAAATAGTATAATAGAAAAACGAAAAAATATATATCTTATTGCTTATTTTAAAATTTGTATTAAAATTTAACAATATAATTTATCAAGCAAATGGTATTTAATATTTTCTTTTTGTGCGTGTTATGTTTTTGTGGTTAATTGATTCTTTATAAAATATTATACTGTAAATTATCCATTTCTTATTGGAAAAGAATTAGTTATCTTTTTTGTAAGGACTTTTAAATTGTAAACAATTTATTGTTGTAAAAGACTTTTGTTGAAGAATTTACACAAATTTTTATTTTATTGAACGGTAAAACAAATATATATATTTTAGAAGTTTTTGTTGAATAATGTTCAGTTTAATTGCAATGTAAATATAATTCTTGAACAGACAGCAACTTTTTTAACTGATTTTTTATTATTATGTGAAAAGGAAGTTGGCTTTATTTACAAACTGGTACCATATTTGCACATCAGAGTACAAGTTTATAAACTTCAAGGTGTATCTTTAATTAGGATTCAAATATATGATCGTACATAAATTAGATCATTTTAACTTGAATTGTATACTTTAATTATATTTTTAATTTTATATAGTTGCTTTGATCAAAGGAGAAGATGATAAAAATGTTCCATAAAAGATTAAAATTTTCATTCATAAAGTGAAGTAGTATGGAAAGTTGTCTCAAAATTTGATTTTGAATGTAAACAAATTTTCAATAAAAACATCCTTTTTTAATTTACATATTAATTGTCTTTATAAGCTACATTATATTTAAATTAGGAATTAAACAAGCATTTATAAAATATAATATTTTTGAAAGAGATGAGAAAAGTCAATTATCTTCAATATACAATATTTTATTCAAACTTAATACTAAAAACAATTTAAATACTCAAATGTAAGAGCTTAAAATATAGTTGTTTAAAAATACTTTTGACTTATGCACATGTAACACATTTTGAAATCTATCATAGAGGTTACTTTTTATTAAATTTATTTAAATAATAAAAATCAATAATTTAGGGATATTTTTATTTATTTTTAATGCAGTAAATAACAAACATTTGCATATAATAAAATCGAAGAACACTTTAAATAAATCAAAGATTTAAACAGCTTTTGAATCTATGTTAAAAAAGTGTCTTAATACTTTATTATAGTTATTATAATTTAACTACCTTATAGGGCGTACATGTATACATATTTAATGAGTTTTATATTCAAGTAATGAGTTATTCAAACTTGTATATTTATTTATGCATAGAAAATAAATATTTTAATTTTTTATAACCAAAAAATCATACGTCATAATTTGGCTGAACATTTTTCATGTTTTGGCTGTTATAGCTTCTATTTATAAATAATAGAATTATCATTATAATAATAGAAATATAGTTTTGTTTGTTTTGTATTTAACATTAAATAAATAAAAATAAACTACAAAAAATTTCTGGAAAAAATTTAAATTTAAAATTTCGGTAAAAATTTTCACGTATAGATGTGATAAAGCAATACATTTTTTAATAATATTATATCAAAATTTAGAAAATTAATAATTTGAAAAAATATACAGAAATAAATATTGTATTTTTTATAATCAAAAAATTACAAATTTTAATTTGGCTTTTAAATAATAATTTTTTTAATATTTTGGCTAGTATAGTTTTTGTTGATGAATAATATAATTATCATTGTAATAATAGAAACATATTTTTGTTTGTATTGTATTTAACATTAAATAAATAAAAATAAAATATAAAAACTAGAATATAAAAACTAAAGTATAATTTAACTACAAATTTTCACGCATAGATGTGATAAAGTCATAAATTTTAAATAATATTATATCAAAATTTTAAAAATTATTAATTAAAAAAATTATAAATATATAATCTAATTACAGGCATTAAATGTGTAAAAAATAGAATTACATGATATTTTCCTATAAAAATTTGACACTAATTATATACTATAATTTTATTGATACCCACGTTGTAATTCAACAGATTTATATGCAAATTATTTAATTTTCATTTAAATATAGAATTAAAATAAGGATTATATAATTTTTATATTAGTACATTTAAACAGTGTACAGAGATAATTTATAAGAAAATATATTTTTATTTTGAACTAATCAATTACCGTGTGAAATTTATTGCATAATGCTTTTAAATATTTAAATCTACAACAATGTCTAATATTATCATTTTATTTTATTTAGAATAATTTATTTACCTTCTTAAAATTTTTACAAAACAGTTATTTTTAATTACTACCGCGAAATTAAACATTTTAATTTGGTTTAATTTACTTTTTCTATTTTTTGCATAACATTCTAAGTGGGATTTTTTGAATAAATTCATATATTTCATCATTTCAATAAAATATGTTTATAAATGCAATCAGTGAATGAGTATTAATATATATTTTAATTTGAGGGATACATTGAATCTTAATAAAAATTATCAATTACGTAATGAGTTATCTTTTGGTAATCTTGTTGAAAAATAGATTAAAATATTAATGAGAATAAAAATGTATATAATATTCATCAAGTTTTAAAGAATTGTAATTTTATTTTATTAATTGATATATTATTGATATTTATGCGTTGATTTTTATTAATATTTATAAGTTATTAATATTTACGAAAGAAGATATAATTGCTGCATCTTCTACAATAAAATCTCTATATAATTTTTAACAAACTGATCATAATTGATTTCTTTTCTTTTTTTTATTCGTGGAAGCGACATCAATTGTTTCTGACTTGATTTTTTTGTAAGGAAACTTCAAGACGTCATGTATGTAGGCAGTTAAATGGTTTCCGTATAAAAAATTGAAAATATGTTTTCTTTTTTGGATATTAAAAAAATATTATATTAAAGTGGTATTCTTTTTTTTTAAATAAAAATGAAAATAAAAACAAAAATATTTTATAAAATATTTTTTGAGAAACATATATTGCTCATAACCTTTTAGGCTTATGACTAATGTTTGTTTGGGTAATGAAGCATTAAATACCGTCAATTTATTCGTAATTCCGTTCTAGTTAACGCAAATTAGTTTTTTGAACTCGGAGTGGGTTTTCTGCTTTCGTAACTATTATTTAAGGAAATTAAAAACCACGAATCTTACCGCATCCCTGGTTGTGTTCACAATGTGTAGCATATTTCTCGGTAGAAAACTGACTTGGTTTCGAGACGTTATTGTTTCTAAAAAATGAAAAGTGACGTTGTTCAAATGATAAATATGGTGATATAATTCGAAAATACATATTCATAGGGGCAATTTACATATAAATTTTAAGCACTTTTTGGTCATTACAAGTAGAGTGAACATAATTCGATTGAATTCTATTTCGCGAATTCCACTTTGTTGTTGTTATTCCATTGCGCGTTTCCTTATCATGTTGTAAGCACCTCATAACTTTCCCCAATTTATAAGCAGTAGGAGCGAAAATCCAATGGAAATCAACGATTTGAAATTCGAAATTCATGGCTGCGGTCATTCGCACTGTCTCGGAGGGAAAACTCGTGTAAAAGTTTGGGGGTGTCGAGGAAACTCCGGCCTTAAAGATAAAGAGGGAAGTGACAAACAAAGAGGCGACGGACGAACAGGTGGCAAGGGAAGGGAAGGGACGTGCGGGTAGCGACACTCCTTTTTTCTCACGAAGGCCAACATTAATTGCACGATCTTCGCCCTCTTTCCAACCTCCCTCCCCCCCTCTCTCTCTCTTTATTGCTTCCTCTCTCATTATCAATGGCTAGAACTGGAGATGTAGCTTTTTTTGCTCTGGAACGATGGTGCAAGCTTATTCAACTTTATATGTGACAGCAAGGGGGAGTGGATGGGAGGAAAACGATTTGTGTATAAATTACACGAGGCAAAGGTAAGACGAGGGAGCGAGAGAGATGGAGTGTACTGCCGCGATATCACGTGTGCTTGCAGAGACTACGTGATCCGTACGTATCGGTCCGCCTGCGTATATTTCGAGTTTTGGTGCCGGTGGGAGTAGCAGGAGGGAAGGAAGAGGGAGAGAGAGAGAGGGAGAGAGTGAGAGAGGGAGAGAGCGAAAGAGGGACAGAGAGAGAGAGAGAGAGAGAGAGAGAGAGAGAGAGAGAGCGAGTTTCTCGTGAGCGTGCGTTGCTGTCGTCGCACAATGGTTTCACTTAGGTAGGTCTGGAGAGGGGACTACTATAAGGTCCACAACACCGGCTTCGGTCTATCCATTTGCTACGAGACCATCTCCGATCGATTGTACCCGAGAACCTCATCTCGGTTCACCAAACGATCCATCGATCATAATCCTCGAGATCACTGATTTCCGATTGACGGATACTTCCTCTATCTCCTCGAGCTTCAAGCCTTAGACATGGCGCGGCAAATCACCCTTGTGCTTGCGTTCTGTACGGTGATCTCTGGGGGATTCACCCTAGAACTACGTGAGTACCTGTGAAGATTATTTCTTATTTATCACTTTTTTACACCTACCTTTCTTCGACCTGATAAACTCTCGTAACATTGCTGCTTGAGCTCGTTTCAATTGTATTTTCAAAATTATTAGCTCATCCGTCTAATGACCCTTTTTTTCTGTTAATCATTATCTGTGACTCATTTTTGCCTTTAAAATCCTAATAAAATTGTATCTCAGGTATTTTTATCTTTTACGATTCATTTCTTGCGCATAAATATGCCATCGAGTCAATTGAGTTCAGTGGCACGTCCAAGTTATGTAAAACAGAATTATTAATGTAATACAGTAAATAAAGAAATCGGCATTTAAAACGGTTGAATAGACCATTGTCGGTCGTTGCTTTTTTATTTTTATGATATTTTTCCATTTTATTCTAATGAGCACGCACTTCGTCTTTTATTTTTATTCCGCCAAGTACTAAGAATGTATGCAAATTTTTTATGACTTTTAACGCTATTCATTTATTTTAACTTACCGGCTAGGATATTATTTTAATTACGCGCTTTATCTCGGGTAAGCGGACTGCAAAAAAGGTGATGGCATTTTTCATACAAAAAGCGGATGATTATGTCAAGGTGAAGCTAAATAAATGACGTATTTGTAGAGAAAAATTTTTTGGGCCTCGTTATCTGATAAGGCTACTCGATTCTTTGAAAGTCTTGATTCTTACATACCAACTATGAAATAAGAAAGTAAAGTAAACATGTCGCTTCTGCTCTGTGTTACGAACGTGGACCAAAACAATTTACGCAAACATTCCTGAAAAGAATCTTATCCATTCAACGTGAGCCACACAATAAATAAATGTTATTTACTTCTGTTTCACCAGCGGAGTTTCTTTTGGTGTGCAAAAGGAACGACCCGCAGATCGAAAGCTGCATAAAGAACAGCGTCGAGTACCTGCGGCCGAAATTGATGACCGGGGTTGCCGAGTACAACATCCCGTCTTTGGAGCCGCTGCTCCTCAAGGAGTTGGTCGCCGCCGAGGGTAGCAACGGTCTCAGGATCACAGCCAAAGATGTCAAAGCCTTCGGCGCCAGCAACTTCATAATCCAGAAAATAAGGTAACCTCCTTATTACCCAATTAAATGCGTATATAATTAATGATATTTCCCTTTGGTGGTCGAGGCCTCGAGCAGCTTTGGCCTTTTCATTGCAAAGTCAAGATTTTGATTGCCAAAGATGCCGTCCATGAAAGTCTCATCGCAAATTTGCTCACTTGGTGACTTTGTCAACAATTCCTCTCGAGTTCGACCTTACTTTGCTCATCTCCTACTAACGAATTCAAGCAAATACGTAATTAGCACGGTTGCTGTCTCCGCAATCTTGAGCAACCACCTGTCGCAATATTATTACTCCTTCTTGGTAATGAGATTTAGCAGTGAGACCGATGATCGAAATCCAACCGGCTCAACTCGAGTCCAGGAACTCGAGTCCAGGCTCAACCGTGGCAACAGGCTTTCGATGTTCCAGGGTAACAGTGAATGCACAAAGAATGTTAATAGGGCAATCCAGGAAAGTCCAGCGGTGCACTGGCATTTCCTCCTCCAGCTGGCGTACGTGCCGTCTGCTACGTATCTCATTATCCTCGGAGACTAATTATGCAATGGAAACTGGCACATTTTCCGACCTCTAAATCGATGTGTTTGTCCAGATCGGAAGCCCGCTGATCAAGAGTACGAGTGATGTCGGAAATAGGAAGCGGAAAAGCTGCCCTGCCGATTACAAATGGAATACATTCGAAAGAGAAAGAGATGGAGAGAGAGAGAGAGAGAGAGAGAGAGAGAGAGAGAGAGAGAGAGAGACAGACAGAGTCGAAGGATGAAATTGCAACAAGTGAGACATCGTGTGTTCTCCTCTCTCGACCCTTGTTGTTTCTCTTTCTTTTCTATTTCAATCTAATTTACAGTCGCTGCAATTATTAGCCACGACCTTTTCGCACAAATAGGAAAGTCTCGTTCCTTTTTTTTCTTCGTTTCAACTCTATGCAGTTGCATGTAGCTTCTTCGTTTTTCTGTACCCGACAACGAAACCGACTTAATCAGCAGACATTGTTTATTCTCAAATCGAGATTTAACAATTTGTGTTGAATTTTCGTACATAAATATATATAAGATATTCGTTCGTCGTTAAGTAAATAGGTATCTTGAGTTTTCGAAAAAATTAAGTGTTACGTAAAGAACAATTACGTAATTTCGGGCTTTACATCTTTCCGTTTTTCGTTACCGCAGCAATAATTTTACGACCAAAACTGCAATATTATTATTAAAAAGGAAAAATAAAGTAAAAGAAAACAGCTGTAAGTCGTTAGTTGTGGTAATGCTCAAATGCCTTTTTTCTCGTACTGATGCCAACAACTTGCACTTTTTATATTATAAATGTGGACTAAAATAAAAAGTTTACTTATAGAGAAAGAGTTACCTTTTATTTAATAGTTCAATCATTATAATGTAAATAGATATCAGTAATATATATTTAAAATAATATTTATTGATCATTTAATTCAATTATATTTAATGTCTAAATAATGCATAATAAATGTAATAATTAACTTCATTATATTAACCATGTAATTAAAATCTGTTTATTTTAATGTATTATTTAATTTTATAGTTTTCATAATAATTAAGTTTATTGATGTAATTGTATAAATAATTATATATTTTCATATAATTGTATTGATTAATTGCTACCTTATGTTAATGCAATATAAATAGATGTACAAGTGACGTAATTTCTTAAAATTTTTTTTATTCTATTATAATTAAAAATATCATGAATATTTATTAATTTATTTTTTAATATTTTATTAATATTTCAAAATATTCTTTTTAATTTCTGTAAAACAAAGTATCGATATAATTGGACTGTAAAACAATAAATAATTTAAATTATACTAAATAAAATATTTTTCTTAACTTTCTATTCATAGAAAATTTTATAGAGTTATAATATTAAATTGAAAATATAATTTAAAAATTTTTTAATAAAAAACAGCATTTATAAAAATTCTCAAAAAATGTTTTTCGGATTTTACTTAACGTAATTTGCATGATAATATTGTTGTGTGCAAATAATTCAATGATACTAGTTCTAAAATTACTTAATAACAAATTCGTGTCTTTTATTTTTGATATAATGATTCAAAGTCTCAAACAAGTGTCTTATTTAGCATCGGCATTTCAGGTCCGAAAACATTTGTATTTCTATTTAATTTACGATAACATACGCAACAACTGACACGATTATAAACATAATTTACATTGACATAAACATTATTCTATTCATGTGTATATAGTATTATAAGCTAATATACTATACATTGCCATTAATAATAATTCTGAATATTTGCCTACTCGACTGAAGAATTTTTTAAATTTTATTCTTAACAAATAATAAAAAAATATTTTATTACTCCACGTATTATTCAGTATATTAATACATAATTTATAAAAAAATGTTTAATTAATTCTTTATAAAATATATTTTATAGATTCATTCAGTAGCATTTCAACTATTTTTTCGGTCTATTTTGTTTTACACGTTTTAAATTTACATGTCTAATCATCAATTACAACTTATTAGCATGTTGAATGGAATTGAATAGAACAAAAAAAAAAAAAAAATCAGGTAGATTGTTATATGTTACAGAAACAAGTGAAATAAATCAATTCCATTGTTTTTAAAATTGTGACGCGAATGAACAATTCACGTTTAAAAATTATATACGAAGAGGTAGTCATTGTCGAAGGATCATTATGAGCTTTTAGGCACACTGTAATTTTATATGACTCGTGAAATGCGACAAAAAGTAACAAAAATAAAAAATAAAAAACGCGCTAAAAAGTGGGTTAGAATAGTTGTAAAGGCGAAGCCGCAGTTCATTTACACTCGACACGACTGTAGTTTCGTACACCTGCACATAGAAATTGATAAACACAAGAGAGAAATAATATTGACAACAGTAGGTCAAGGATCGTTCCAGATATCATCAAGATTATTCATTGATAATTGAACATAATTTTAATTCAAATTTAAAGCACAGGACGAAAGTTCAGGTAATACGGTGCGCGTGTATTCTCGCACATGTGGAAAATTTAAATTGACTCACGAGTCAGTCTACATTCCTAATGTCACTGCCAAGATTATATATAGAATCATCAGTCAGCAATCAGTCTTTTATTTTCCGCGCGAGTCAGGTCCTGAAAGAATTTGTAAATGCATTCATATTAATTTGAAAATCAAATTATTTGTACAACGGAATCAATGTCTTGGCGATTGTGTCTGTTAATAAATCAATTAAAGCCAGGCGAGATTGAAAATAATGAAAAAATCACAACGCGGCAATTGATCGACGATGTACCGCGAGTCAATGCTAATAAATGAAAAAAGTCGCATTGCTGAATAAAATATGAATATCGTGTGCGCTTCAGCTAGTCAAGTGAACAGGTGTGCGAGTGCAGAAGATGCGGAGGAGGGTCTAATACAAAACTCGGCGTTGTTAGGAATAAACAACACGTTGTTGCGGGGGTTACGTCGGCCGCTCGGTGTTGTTTGTATTCCGACGGCGAGTCAGAGGTGCGCGCGTGTCCATGACACGAAGAGTCAATCGAGGATTGCCGTGTAAGCGTCCGAGTTCGTGCTTAGAGTTCCTTTGGGTTCCTCGGGGTTCCTCGTAGCAATTCGCCTGATGTTAGCGAGAACTCGATTGGCCCACGTCCAGTGGAATTTCCCCAAGGCTTCATCCTCAAATCCTCTTTTTACATCCTCCCCAATGAGCTGGAGTTGCAAGAATTTTGACCGTTTGACCGTTTGCTTCGCAGGGTCGACTTGGACACGCTCAGATTCGCGCTCGACATCCTACTGCCGCACCTGTACATCGAGGGTTTGTACGAGATCGACGGCCGTGTCCTGCTGCTGCCCATCCGAGGAAGCGGACCCATGATCGGGAACATGACCGACTCCACGGGATCTGTGAAGATCCAGGCCGAGTTGTTCAAGGACGAGAACGGCGAGCGACACTTGTCCCTGAGGGAGTTCCGTATGCGCATCTCCATCCGCAAGGGTTCGCTCAATCTGGAGAACCTCTTCGGGGGCGACCCGACCCTCGGCAACGTCATCAACAACGCCATCAACAGCAACTTCGACTCGTTCATCAAGGAGCTCCAGCCCCTGATCGAGAAGGCGCTCTCGACCGCGTTCCAGGAGATCGGCAACAACATCGTGCGGCCGTTCACCTTCGACCAGCTCTTTCCTGAAAAATAGAGTACCGCGGTTCCTCGTTCTCGACTCTTTCCCATCATGGACCTTCGCTCCCGACTCGACCTCAATCCAACCACTTCTACTTTTACTACTATTATGGTTCGATCATGCGTTTATTAGTTGTAAGGCTGAGTCGCGGGCTCCGACTGTGGCGCACGAAATTGACCGGTGACCCTTGGGGTACGAGCGACTCCTCGCACATTGCAGCCGCGTATCTCCGCCTCGTAGGAGCTCCTTCGTCGACCCCGAGCAACGCTATCCCCCGGCCCCTCCTCTCTCTGCTGTCGCTCTCTCTCTCTCTGTCTCCTCGTCGTTTCATCTGGGAGCTTCTCGTGGGTGCGGATGCAATGCACGTGTCGTTTGGCCCGCGAGTTCGGGCTCTCGACTTCCTACCCAGATTAACCGCCTCGCGCCGGGAAATTAAAGTTGGTGTGAGTGTGATCATGCGCAATATCATCTCCATATCGGCTCTCATCCATTCATTTGGCCCCTTCGTAGTCCTCGAGCATTTCGGGGGAAATCTTGATCCCATGTGTGTCGTACGAAATTGCGATGTCGTTACGTGTACGTGCAATACTCAAATGGGCGATATGAATTTTTCGCACGAGCAGCTGAAATATCGGGAATTATAGTGCTAATTATGACGGAAATCACTGAGTGATAATTGAAAGGATTACGTAAGGTTATGTATGACTCTTTATGTTAATTCATGTTGTAAATCTGATTAAAGGATTATGCGTTTAATAGGCGGTAGACAATGCTTTGTGCGCAATTCGAGTATTGATGTTTTTCAACCTCATTAACGGTTTTACGCAAAGCAAATATATTTTTCACTTCCTAAAGTTACATGTGATGTAAATCAGCTTATGAATGTTTTATTGATTTTTAATAAATTGATATAAAAAGTATGTGTCATATGTTTATTATATCATTTCATTACTTAAATAAATTAAACACCATACAATAATTCAAAGATATTTCCCAAAACTTCCTTTACTTATTGTAAATCGATTTTTGAAATTCTTGATATTCTTAATGTATGTTTAAGTAAAGTTTTTGTACAACAGTTGTCTAAACTGAGTTCATGAAAAACTTATAAATTATAATGTTTACGTGGATAAAATGAATTAATTAAATTCTTCTGTATTTTATTATGCATTAGAAGATATTTTGTAAATACATTTATTTATTTTTCATTATTTTAAAATAATTATTTAAAAATTATAAATTTTCATAAATGTTTCTGTAGTAAATATGATGATTATGGTAAGTTACAAAGATTTTTATTGGAAATTATTTTTCTAGTAATTTTATACTATACTACGATATGCTAAAACCTATAAAATAATATATATATATATACACATATAATATACATATTTATTATTACTTATATACATATATAAGTTTATGGTAATATTTAATCGTCTAATTCATTTGATATTAGCATCGTTTAGTATAATTCATAACTTAAAATTAATAATGTCATAAATATTGAAATTATAACATTAATAAATAAAATAAATTTCAATGAGAATTAAATACACTGGAGTGAGTAAACGCCATAAATGTAAATATATTACTGTAATTATGATAAAGGTTAATTCAATTTCTTTGTGTTTATTGGATTATTAAAAAAATTACAAATTATCAAGGCTATGGTAGAATATTAACTATTAAATGATAGGATTTTATTCAAAAATTCCGCCAGTAGTAGTATTCGAATTTGGACAGCCGATTTACTAAAGATTCATTGATATACGTAACATAAATTTATTTCTTCGCCATTATGCTTAGCTTTTATAAAATGCAGATAAAAAGTGTTAAAAGTAAGTAATTTAAAATCATGATTCAAATAAATTTTTTAATAGTTTTAAATCTTAAATTAAATAAAATCATTAATATTTCATATTTACCATGAAGAAAATATAATCAATGGTATTTTATATAAAAATAAAAGAAGTGAATTCTTTATATTAAAATATAAAGAATTTATGGAAGACTCATGATGAGCATAGAAAATAATTCACATAAATCACGCATCACTTTTGCTATTTTATTTTGCTTCGTACATTTTAAACACCATAATTTATGCACAAATTACTTATTATGATATTTTGTTGATAGCAAAATACCTAGAAAAATATTATCAAAATTAAATATAAATTATTGTTCTTAATAATTATAAAAATATTTTTTCTACACATAAGAGTTACACTCGTTTTACAGTATGTTTTTTATAAAAGTAATGTAAAGCAACAATATTGACAGAGTATTTTATACTAAAAGATAGCTTATTGCTTCTCATTAAGACTGTAGGGGATTTCAATTTTTAAAACTTGGTAAAATAAATAGTGTATTCCTACATACATACATACATACATGTATAAAAAAAAAATTTATAAAAAATACATTTATAAAAAAAAAAGACAAATCTATTTAAATTTAAACTCTAACGTATCTAATGCAGCAAGCCTGTTTTTTCAAA
Source organism: Eupristina koningsbergeri (assembly GCA_018907245.1). Lineage (NCBI taxonomy): Eukaryota > Metazoa > Arthropoda > Insecta > Hymenoptera > Agaonidae > Eupristina > Eupristina koningsbergeri. Next base: position 2,340,432 of record JACCHV010002768.1, read on the forward strand.
ACCCTATCGAAAATAAAATTTAAGAGTTAATTAATTAGATTTCGAGAGCCGGAGAGATTGCGATTCATCCGCGATACTTTAATACTCTGGCCCTTGTTTCCGGGGAGTTTCCATCTTAGAAGACCAAAGTGAAAAACTAGAGTCGCATGCGAGTTCGAGAAAGACACGCACGCCCAAGCTGGGAGAGAAGGCTTTCCGAGGCTGGGAAGAAGTTTGGCAACCGGTGTAAGCCCCGCGCGACACGTGCACCACATACATATCCAGCCGGTGCATCGGAAAGCAATTTAGGAAAATGCAAGGTGTGCGCGCGCATTGGCCCCGCTCGTAAATCAGGGGAAATGTCGGTCGCACGCCGGCTGCACGCGATTTTCCGGTCGGACTCGCAGAGGCATCTTTCATCATACTTGGAGCATCATATTTAATCTGTGGTGTTGGCCGGTGTTAACCGTCCGTAATTGCACTTTGAGATGACAAAGAGTTTGAGGCGGCTGAGCAAACGACGAGCAAACGACGAGCAAACGACGAGCAAACACTCCTCCTTCGGTAAAAGCAAAGGTCGCCGGAGAAACGACGCGTGGAAAAATATTTTATGCCCAGCACGTTCGGTGCGAAAGGAATCCGGGTTGGTTGGTTGGTTGGTTATTTGTCAGGGCGCCGCGATCGATCGCAGATCGTAATTTTAAGTCTTTGCCTGAAATCGATAGCGATACTCGGTAGCTATTTTTATTCGCGTAAAACGTCGGAGTCACTGTCTTCTTTTAAAAGTGTTTTTTTGTCTCACTGCATCCCACTGCCTATCAATTTCTCTCTCTCTCTCTCTCTCTCTCTCTCTCTTAATGACTTTCGATGCGTTGCTAAGAGCATGGAAGAGAGGCCAAGTGCCAACTCAAGGCCGATCGGGGAAGAGCTCGTCGTAGGTAAAGTGCTTGCAGATCCGGTTGGCCACGGCGAGCATCTTCTCGGATATCGTTTTCTCCAGATTTGGCTTCATACTGTCAATTATTTCTTCTTGGCTGTTCACCAATACCGCGTTGATCGCCTCGCTTATCGGATTAGCCTTTCCCCCGGCTCTCGATTGGAAATCGGCGGTGTAATCCTTTATCGTGAGCTTCGTCGTCATTGTTGGGAAGTATATGAGTTGTCGTCCTCGGCGTTCGATCGTCTGGAATTTTATCGTGACCTTCGCCACCACGTTATCTGTAAATCAAGTTAAAACACCATGACTTTTTGCTCTTGTGGGAGTTGAGGTTTATTCGTACTCTTTCAAAATTTGTGCTTAATCGATATAATTGAGTTGATAAGGCTAATGATAATGCACGACGATTTTATAGTTTCGCTATATTCACTAAAAGAGGGCCTCAGTTAAAAGCAAATCGTGTACGAGTAAGGAATTACGGAAGAAAACGAGCACAAGACTAGCTAAGGCTTTAATGAATATTATTGACAATTGTCTGTAACTAGTGTGTAAAATAACCGAGACATATTTGCAAAGTACGATTCCTACTATTTCTTACAATGACACTAATTATCGACGGAGATAAATATTTACTGAGTTTTTACAAGGACTGGATAATCCACCAGAGGGCGAATTTTTAAGAGTACAAATTTGTAAGCCCCAAGTGATCAAAAGGTAAGATTCTGTTATAAAGGTTTCAAGGATTTCTTCAACCTGTATTATATTATCCTTTATATTAATGTTGTTTTATTTTATATTTTAAAGAAATTAAATATATTGAAGTATTGATACTGTTGGCGATGGCAATAAATAAAAGTACTAATAAATTACAGTAAAATAATAATATGCGTAAGCAAGTACAGTTGAATAAATTTTGTTAAAAATAAGTAATTATTTTAATTATTTATTTATAATAGTTTTAGGTCAATTAATTTTAGAATTAGAAAAGAATAAAAACAAAATTAAAATAATACAAATCATAATTATTAATAATAATTTATTATAAAAATTATATTATAAGTAGGTTCTATAAATTTTTTATGTAAACCGAAGATTTTGGTAAAAAATTTTTTTGAATCAATCGTTCATAAAATCTCTTATTAATATTGTAAAAATGGATGAAAAAGTAGAGAGATGAATAAAATTCCAACTACATTTCTGTACATTACTTTTCGACGATTATATATAATATTACATATTATATATAAATCAATTAGTTGAAATATCATCGTCGGTAAAATAAATATTATCTTGACGTTATCCTTTAGATTCTTGGGTATGTCAATAGATGGCAGCTCAAATAAGGATATATGCACGCAGTAAAGCCTCAGTTGTTAAATTTTTTCATAGTCAGAGATGTGATGTTTGCATTATTTTAACTTATTCAATGAAATGCAGTGATATTTATTTTTGTAAATCTATTGTTTTGAAAATATTTGAAGCACTTAATCATTATAAAATATTGTGTCGAATGAATGAATTTCATAAAATTATCGAATATAGTGTATTGGATAGCCAAGATTTATAGAGAAGTGTAGAGGAAACAATAAATAATAAATTATTCCTCTTCCAGAATTATTATTATTATTATTATTATTATTATTATTATTATTATTATTATGTGTTAATCTCGGAATAATACATAAAAGCGAATTTAGAAATAAATTATTAAATATAATATTGCAAACAGAAATTAGTAAGTGTTTTCTAAATGTTTAAAAGAACTCAAAAGTTTCATTTCAGCAAGGAAAGCGTAAATATTGAATTTCTTGGAATATTATTATTCAAAGAGTGCGAGATTCTGGGCGCATAAACGAACAAACAATTTGGTATCGATCGATCGGGCGACTATACTTCCATTGTGAAATGTATGAAATCCCCTATATTCTATATCTTTTGAATGAAATCTCTCCAACTAATAAATATTCAGTTTAAACACTTTATATTTCATTCGCTATTAGATTTCATCTTTTCACCAGATTACTTAGTTATTTTTTATTTGTATATTAATTTATACTTGGAATAATAATATTATAGGCTATATTCACTCTGATATTTTCTACTTTTTTACTCTTTATTTTTCTATAAATTAGGTCATACTATCATTAACACGATTATACTTTATAAAATTGTATTCTTGCTTTTCCACTTTTTTTACCCTATTTCAATTAATCTTGTAGTAACATGTCTTACAAGAATATTTAATGTTTTGATTTTTAAAATACATTGATATTACTTTAATTTAGTTTTAGCGAATCACTGGTAAGATTTGTACTATTTATTTTTTTTATAATCGCATTAAGTATAATTCACATGATGATCCACTCAATAATCAATAGTAAATTAACATTACATTGAAAATGATTAACCCTGGACTAATAAATGAATTTATGTCAATGTAATTAATTATCCAATCAATAATTATATTGCATAAAGATTGCTTAGTTAATTTTTTAACTTCTCTTGCATTGATATTGATACTTACAACTTTTTCATTTGTATATTAAATTGGAAATTTTTAAAGTCTAAAAGAAAACAAAGAGTTAACAACGTAATTAAAGTGGTTGTAAATTTCGGAAAATGAAAATATCTTTAATGAACGTACACTATAATACTTATTAATACATACATTTTAATGCAAAGTATATCATGTATCAATATATTTATATACTTTTAAAACATGAAAATTTGTAATATATTTATATTTTAATTATGCAATAATACATACATCTTTCTATGTAAGAATAAAGGCTATTTATTATTACAATAAAATAGCGTTTAATACAACTTTTATTTGGATTTTTTATTTGTTTTTTTTTACGATGAGAAATAGTTTACACATTATTTACATAATGTTGGAATAAAGTCATTTTACAATTTTAAAGAATTGTTTATAATAACTAATAAAATAGAAAAAATATATAAGAAATTTAAATTTCTAAAGTTTTCATAAATTAATAATGAATAATAAGTCTGTTTTAATTTTTATGTGGCCATTGTCAATAAGTAAATTATTTTGATAGTAATACGAACGATTCTCTTTGATGTTTATTGTCCAATGAGCAATTACTCTATTAAAAATTGGATTAATAATGCAATTTAGGAGTTAAAAGATGTTGCGTGTAAAATTATAAGCATTCGAGGGGTTGATAGTTTATGAAAAAGTTTGGAAAAGGTTTGATCATACTTGTAGTACACTTGATGGGTCCTTTTTCATTGATCGGCACGAGAATCTTGGCTTTGACATCGTATTCCGACTCCAATAATATCTTCGGGAAGACGGATTCAACGTCAATCTGGTGCTCTTTCATGTCGATGCGCAGATACTTGATCTTAAAGTTGGAGAGGCCCCTGAGCTTGACGTCGGTCGCGATCGCGTGGAAGTCGTTGATGTTGGCCAGGGCGATGCTGTCGACGGAAAGCGGCTCCAGGGACGGGACGTCCAGCTCCGGTATGCCATTCTTCAGTTTGGGCATGAGGAACATGATGCTTTCCTGGATGCATTTTTCAATCTCCGGATTATGACGGCCGCAGACGTGGATGTAGGATGCTGCAATTGATATGCACACAGCTATTTACCGCAAATGACTCTTCGACATTTTAGATTAATGCTGGGATTCTCAACTTCAATCATTTGTAATTTAAGTTTTTTTTTTAAAATGCGATTAATTTCTTAATCGGCAAGAATTTAAATTATTTAATTATTCCATATCTTCATAGTGCTTGTTGATATATCAATTAAATGTATGTGTACAATTCGAAAATTGATAGAGTTTTGTCAGACATTACCCTTAAAAATTCAATCAAAATCAATCAAAATCTAAGATATATAAATTTTTTTTTTTTAAATTCTGTGTTTAAATATTTTTTATTTTCTAATATATTTGTTATTACTGCTATTGCTTCTTCTTCTTCTTATCATTATTATTCTTATTTAATATGCTATAATAATATAACAAAATTCCAATTAAGTATTTTTAAAAGGCTTGATTTTTTAAAAAATTTTAATGCAAAATTTTCTTTTAACATCATTGCAATAATATATGGAATATTAATAATTTAAATTTTAATACGTGCTAGTATAAATACTTAAAATCTCGTAGTGTATTGCAACTATTAAAAATTATTCAATATAATTAATGTATTTCAATAATAATATTTTTCATTATTAATGAAATATTTAAAATTTAAATTTATTTAACAAAAGTATGTAAACCATTAATTGGACTGCTGCTAAAAGTTAAATTTAGTTATAACAAAGTTATTTTTGATTTAATAAATAATTAATTTTGCTTAAATATCATATCTCTGAACATGCATACGTGTTTTACCTAAACAAGTTTACTTTTAAAACAATTATGATTATTTCTCATCTTTTATCATATATGGTATATTCTACTTCAAGCAGAAACTTTTTAAATATTGAAATATGTAAAATTTTAAAAGTTAAATCATTATTTAAAAAACGTGTGTTTTTTATATAAAAAAAATTAAGTAAACGTGAAAAAATGTTAAAGTACATTATAATTTACAATTTATTTTTCCGGTATTTAAAAAAGAATTTTTTATTTTAAAAATATATTCAACAATTAAAATTTAATAAATGTAAACTAATATGCAATTAAAATAAGTTTTAAATAAATTGTTTATAAAATATAATTATTTATAAATTTTAGTCTACTAAAATAAACGTTTTGATAAAAGATGGTTCGAATGCATTAATATAATATTATTTTTGATTAAAAAATTATTATAGGTTTATTTTGTATTTTTATGGTTTGATCATTATTGTCAATATATATTTAATAATAAAATTTTAACTCTTTAATAGAAATTTATAATTAAATATTCATTATATAATATTTAAAATATAGTAAAAGATTATTTGAGAAACTAAATTTTTATTCCATACCACGAAGGAATATGATTAAAACATTATTGATTAAATCAAGGTCGAAAGTATAATTTATTATTGTATAAAATCTCTTTATTTGCACTCGTTACTGTGATTTACATTACAAGTTGTATTTGTGTAATGAATACAATTTTTATTTATAATGTATAATCGACTTTTCTTTATTTATTATTTTTTTTATATCTCAATTTATGTTTAATTTTATTGCAGATTAAGTAATAAAAAAATAATTAAAATCAGAATTTATAAAGAATAAAAGAAATAATTATTTCCTGCATAGAATAACAAGTACTTTAGTTTAAATACAATTGCACTCAATGAAGTAATGCGTTAATTATTTCTGAAAATATTTGAATTTACATTAATATGACGTTAATTATTAAAGAGTATAATTTTTTTATATGCGTAATGTTAAAGTGAATATTTTTCATATTAAGCTTATTTAGACAAATTTTTTATAGTAATAATATAGAAAATAATATACTGATCATTATTTTGATGATAATGATGATAACGACAACAATGATGATTATAATTAATAAGAATTTGATATGAGTTTTTTTTTATTTTTTGTTAATTTATGATATTTTTGTTTATAATGATAAATGAAAAATTTAAAAAAATAAGACAACAGTAATTTTTTTCATTGCTCAGTATCGATTAATTGTTCAAAGTAAATGTAAAAATATGCTAGGTTAATTATAATTTAAAGTAGAAAAATGTTAAAAGTCATTGAGTTCTATCTACTTTAAGCTTTTATATATGTGTAAAAACATTATTGAAGAGAAATTTTAGGATAAAATTTATTATAAAGTTTGAAAAAGAGCTGTTAAGTAAAGAAAAATTCGCTCTTGATGCATTTTTTTTTTATATATTCCGCCAGTTATTTGAACGCTACTGTAGTAATAAAGTTTCAGAAACTTAAAATTTAAGTTTATAGAATAATTTTTGTTTGCAACTTTAAGTAGTACGTGTTCATTGGATACATAATTTAAAGTTGCCACAAATTATTTCAACTCTCCGAAAGCCACACGGCTTTAATGAAAAGCCTTGAAAGTTTTACAAGTATTTCTTGGGAAGCTCGATCCTTGTGCCGAGTACGCGTCAGAAGAAAACGCGTGTAAATTCGACTCCCGGGTAACTTCTTCTCGACATTGTCAGGAAGTTGCGTCGAACATATCCAGCAACACGTTTTCACTCTCTCGGTCCGGGTACTTACGGACTTCCGCGAGGACGACCGCGAGCAGGGTCGCGGTGCCAAGGAGGGCGAGGATTCGTCGGGCCATCGTCGTGGTTCCGGATGCCTTAAGTGTTGCTCCAGCGGGCGGGAAAAAGTCGACGCACTGTCGCGGCTCCGCGGCTCAGGCCTACATTTATACCTTCGAGTTTGAGGTTGGCCGGCCGTGGGGTGACACCTATTCCGTCCGCAAGCAAAGTTCAAGGCCGCGATCACGGGAGATCCACCTATCCGAGGTCCGGTGTCGTCGCCGTCGTGGTCACGTCGTCGCCCCCACCCACTTCTCGAGAAACTTTTCGCGACACCCAGACCGCGATAACGCGTGTGCTCATTCTCGGGAGGAGCGGTTGCCGTCGTCGTCGCCCTCGTCGTCGTCGCCCTCGTCGTCTAGGAACCGAGTCGTCACGTGCTCGCCGGCGAACCCGGGCACGACGTACCACCTGGCAAATGTCCTGCACGCGAGTCATCAACCTTCGGAGTGCGGAGACAAAAGAATACGAGGAGGGAGTCTACATTCATAGTCTGGTCCTTCGCTTCCTGATCCCGCTGGCCTTGTGCGCGAGCACACTCGAGCGTTTTTTTTTCGTGATTAGTCTAGGAAATGAGCTGTTAACAAGTGCAGCCAGTGACTTTTTTCGCAAACCTTATTTGTATTTGCGGTTGGACAGACTAGTTTAGTCAATCTGCGTTGCTGAATCTGCTCTTTTTGCATAACTATGTTTCGAGTTTTAAATGTCTCCGGAGTGTTGAGCTTTTGAATTTTCGCAGAAATAAACTTGACACTTGTTTTCAATATCGACATGTCCTAGGCGCTGATTATTCAACCAATACCCGAACAATATTACTACCAAACGTAACAGCAATTATTGGCAGACAACTATATTTATTAATCATAAATGTGAATTTATGATGAAATTCTAATGAAATTCAAATGGCAGCCAGTCATATTTTTATTGCCAAATGCTGCGTACCGTCATTCTTTCCTCCATAAGCACAATTTTCGTGAAAAACAATATTTTACTATTGAGCGTATTATATTCTATCAAACAACTGCTCCTATACAGAGTTTCCATTATTTATCGATATTTAGTGCAGAACGCAATTGTCACAATATCATTTCAACATATACATTTTATTTAGCAACGAAATTCTAATCATATGCTTCAATAGTATACGTAATCTAAGAAATCTCTTATTTTTGGGAAAACAAGAGATTTCTTGAAACCCTAATATATTATATTGAATTATTATTTGAAAGTTGCGAAAATATAATTCACAAATTAACATTTCATAAATGTGTTAGTTATAAATTATTATCTATTTTGTTTATAATTTTTAGATTATTTTACTTGGCAATTTGATTGAATTAGTGATTCATTTTAATTTCATGTAGTGTAGTAAGTTTATGGTACGTAGTATCTTACTATTAAGTAATTACGAACAACATGCGATTTCAATAAATCTTCCCAAGTGAAGTTTGACATTTAGAAAGTGAATTAAATATTTTCTATCTGTGGGTTCTGTTTCTTACAAACTATTTTCAATGAAATACTGTGAATTAATAGTATAAAATAAATAATGTAAATAAAAAACAAAAGTTGTGTTTTCCATTTTTAGATGTATAGTAAAATAATTATTTATTGATTTCATCTAAAATAAATATTAAATAAGTTACTGGTTGTGTTGTTAATTATTATTGCTTTATACATCTTACAAAAGAAACGCATCATAAGTGTTTTAAATTTTATACTTTAGTATTATAATTTTCAATTATCTATATATAATATATTATGTATTTAAAAATAGTTTATATAATATGAATAAATATATTTGTGATAGCTACTATTATTTAACGTAGTTATTGTCTTGGTAGTTACAGAATTAATTCAAAATTACGTAGCAGATATCACAAAGTAATTTTAATCTGCTAGGTTAAATCAATTAAAAGACTACTTTTTTTTCATTTAATGTTGTAGATATGATAATTTTATATTTTTAAATTTTTTTAATCCTCTATATATACATGTACAAAAATTCATAATTCAAGCAATAAAAAATTATTCATTATTATTCGATTATTAATATTTAATTGAATTTTTTTATATATGTTAATATTTTGATATTTTACAAAAAAAAAAAAGAGAAAAAAAATTATAAACGTGATTTGAATAACATTCAATATTTGATTAATATAGGAATAGGCTTATATGTATGTACTTATGCATTCATGCACAGAGCTACAAAACACAAAATTAAAATTATTTTTTAATTATTATTTTCTCTGTTGGTTACTTTGTAATTGTAATACTTATCTGTTTAATTGGTATTGTAATTGTTTAATTTATCAATATACGTATACTAATGCAATTTAATGCAAGTTGGAATGATGAATGCAAATAAATTACATAATCAATAAAGAAGAGTGAAGGAAAAGGATATTTACAAAGACGAAAAATATTGAAAATATTCTGGCTGTGCATTAAAATGATGATAATATAATGATTAATAAAAATTTGTAATATTTATGAATAAATGTTTAATTTGATAAAATTTGTACTCGAATCCTTTTATTATCCTAATATATTCTCAATATGTATGGAAAAAGTTGTGGGAAACAAAAAAAAATTGTTGAACAAGCAATTTTGCTTTTCCTATTTTAACGCGGTAGTTTTTTTTTTAAGATTCGAATAGTTTAGTCACAATTTTGCATACTTAGATTTCAGCACACAAAACACTTGTAACTATTCGAAACTCATTGTGCATGTTATTACAAAATTCCTCAATGAAAATAAAGCGCGTGTTATTCAGAATTTGATAAATGAATGCTTGATTCTTTGTAAAGCACAAGTGCAAGCGTTAATGGCATGTGTCATGAAAATCGATTGGCCGGTTGAGCAATAAAACTTATCGCGATAATAATGATAATGGCAATAATAATAGTAATGATAATTTATGGCGGTGTGCTACGGATCAGAGGATATTTCGGGTTGGTGGCTGCGATTAATTAACGAGAGACAGTCCGCTGCTGGATGGAATCGCGATCCCGTTCCCCGTTCCCCCTTCCCCGTTCCCCGTTCCCCATACGTATGCTGCTTTGAAAACGGAGCATTGATTAAAGCCTCAACCACAAGAGCAATTCCATTTGCCAGACTCTCGAGTTTGGCTTTTTTCCTGCCTCTTACCTTCAAAACACTTGCCACTGTGCGTTTCGTTTGTTCCACAATGGACTTTGGTGCATTATGGAACAAGCGGCTGCCCTCCAGGTCATCAGCCCCTCCCCCCACCCCCGCCCCTCGCCGTTTTTTTTTGTTCCGCACTTTTCCTTTCGACGGCGAACCTCGAGCGCAATCGCACTAGCTCCTCTGTTCCTCGGCCGTATTATACATTAGTCCAGAGGAGAAAGTAATTCACATGTCCAAGTGAGACTGTACGCGTAAAATGGAAGTTTGGCCTTTTTTCATTCGATATTGGTGCTGAAGGAGCGAGGCATATCAATGGAAATATTTGCATGTAGTTTCGAGTGCAGAAACACAAGCGAACGACAATTACACCAAACACTTTGATATGTGGAATATATTTGAATTTGTAATTCCGAAATTAATATGTAAGAATTTTTTGCCCAACAAGAAGCATCCCGACATTTACATTGTAAAGTTTAATTTGCTTTAACACCTGTTCTATTTAAGAATAAAGATTTTTATATTTAATATATGATTTCATAATTAATGATTTCATAAGATTACCACCTCGGAGCTGTAATTCAATTTTTAAAACAAAATAACTCTTTCCACCCACTTTAAATCAACGTATAATTTAAATGATTTCCAGTAAATTTTTTATGTTTATCATATTGTATCTGATACATTTTCGAATATGACTTAATACACAATAAAATTATATTATTCAAATAAGAAATATATTTTTGAAATTTGTACAATGAATTTTATTTAAACATTTGTTTATCGAAATCAATTATTATTTTATTTATAGTATTGAATGGTATTAGCCTCAAGAATGATTACAGTTTGACAATTCTGAATCTAAAATTGTTGTCAATTTTTGTCAAAATTTACATTAAAATAAATATTTTTTTTTTGATGTTTTAAATATTAATTTTATTATTGATTTTCATATCGCTAACCTCATAGATCCATTAAGAGCTTTAAAAATAATTTAAATACTATTGATTAATTTGTTAAATATATATATATTATAAATTAATTTAAATATTATTAATTAATTGATTTTAAATATATTACACATGAGTAATGTCATGATTTTATTATATAATTATATACATTTATAAATTCTACCATTTTTTTCAGCATTTTTATTTCATCTTTGGATCTTTTATTGTAATACAGATGTATGTGCAATTTAATACATCTTGTCCATAGATTATAATAAGTCTATAAAAAATTTGAATTGATAAATTTTTATGATTTTTGCAACACTAGTTTTATGACACATTTATGTTTTACCATGATTTATATTTGTGATAAAAGATATGTATCAGTTTAATTTAAAAGTATTGATGCATATTTTTCTATATTTACAATTCTTTTTCAATAATATTTTTAGTTTAAAAAAAAAAATATATCAAATAATTGAAAATAAAATAATAAAATAATTTTTTATGTTCTATCCATTATGAACTTAAAACAATTATTTTATTATAAATAGTTAGATTTATACTTAATTGTAAATAAATTTTATACATATATATTGAAAAATACTGATAAGATTACTTAAAAAAATTTAATCAATATTTTTAAGCAGAGTTTTTGAATTAGTAATATTGTCCTTTAAAAGTAATAATAGAAATTTATACATTTGCTAAATACTTCATTATAATATATCAAAAGGCTAAATTTAAAATGTTTTCTATTTATGTAGATGGAATAATAAGATTCATTTATTAATTTTTTTCTTCTAATTGAAAAAGGATATTTCTTACGATACTCGTCATTAATCAAAGATCTAAGATAACTCAAGTATTTGATTTACAAATGTAATTTTAATGAAAAGCACCAGACAATATTATCGAATAAAATTTATAATTCAAAAGAGATTTATTGTTACTTGAAATAGAAGCGACAACATTAAACAGCACTATTATTATAATTTATTTGATTTATTTAAATATATTAGATATTAAATATTGTAATTGACATGTTTTATTTACAATTGTATACACAGCTTTTTATATTATACTCATTGTTAGATGTATTTAAAATTTTAAATGTAAACAGAGTATTTAAATTTATATGTGTAATTTACGTTTGTTTTATGTTTTAGTTTAGTAAAAGATAGGTAAACAAATGTGTGTGCATCTTGTCAGCCAAACAAATGTTATTATTGCAATACGAAATAAGTCTATACAAATGTTTTGGATTGCGAAAAATTTGCGCAACTCGCGTGCAATGTGTATCGTTCGAGAAAGGATTTATTTAAAAAATATAAAAAAGTTAAATACAGAGTAATAATTTTTAAGTTTTACCGCATCTACTGCATAAAAATGTGGAAAACTCGTGTTATTACGAAGTCATAACTACCAGCGATCGCCGCTAGAATTTGCAATGCGTTGATCCGCACAGAACATTCAACTCGCAGTTTGTATATCCCAATTTTGGCGTGTCGCAAGATATTTTTTTCTGTTTATCTGTTTACTCTGCTATTTCTCTCTGCCCGATTTTCGATGCCGCGCATTTTCATTCACCATGAGAATCCCACGCGATTTCCAGGCATTTCCAGGAATTCGCGCAGCTTCCAGAGTCCGGGAGCTGCTCACGTGCAGCTGGACCGGCTGCATAAATTTCCCGGGTGTTTCGTAAGCCGAAGGGAGGGCATCGCCGTCGGGTCTGCGCAATCGAGGGAGCGGGAGCTGCGTTTTCCAGCTTTTCCCCATAGCGCGTGGCGGTGTGTGGCAAGCGAAGGAGAGCATGGACCAATGAGTGGCAAGTGGCACGAGGCAATCAACCGTCTCGGCGCAATCCTTATGCACGCTTTCCGACCCCATCATCTCGCTCTTGGACCTCGGCGCTTTTCGCGAGCCATGGACCAACTCAGAATCGAGTGTCCGACCGCCGCAAGTGGACATGTGCCCGACTGTCATTCGCGTCTGGTAGGCATCGCTGCTCGCTGGGAAATACGAAAATTTGACGAGGGGCCCCAGGCCCCAGGCGCGAGCGGCTCCGGAGGCTGGGCGACCTTTGACCCCGCCCGCGCGCCCCGAAAAAAGTGCCGCGGGTTCGAGTGACCATCGGAACATTCGTTAAGTTAGTTGCGCCCAAGTGACTCGTAGGAAGTTTTAATTAGAGCGCCACGTGCGGCCCGAACATTATTATTTACGAGAAGAAATTATTCTCTCTCGCGCTATTAATTCGCTATTAATAATGGAGCTTTTATCGAGTGAGCCAAAAAAAAAAAGCTTTCCCCGTTCGAGTGTCGGCTTCTTTTTTTTTTTTTTTTTTTGTTTGCGAGGGTTCATCTACCGAACCGTCATTTTTGTTCGTTTTGATGCAACTGTTGATGCAATTGATTTATTGGACAAGTTTTTCTTGCGAATCTCGAATGCATCAAGTCATTTTTTATCCGATGACAGTTAATATATGTTTGTATTCATTTCAATTTTCAAGATTAATCTGCTGCTTTTTTATCTGATGCAGCTAATTATATTTCTTATCTGAGAACGTGCAATTAAAATCGTGTCAATTAAAAATATAGCTATTTGAATTTTCTCTCACTCTTCTTTTAGTGAGCACCAATGCTTTTTTTCGTAATCACAGTAATTTTGATTATTAAGGAACCAAATATTCCCGAAATGTCATATTTTATTGTACAGATGTACATTTTGGGATTCATAAAAATAGACCCGAAGATATGACTTTTTAAATACATATTTAAATAATTTGTGATTCAACTTCAAGTAAAAACAAATAATTTTAGCAATAACTAATTAAGAATAAATTTAATGAATTCTTATGCAATAAAGATCGTACTCGTTTTAACTATTAATTGATTGAATAAAATTGCACTGGTGGATAAAAAAATAAAAATAAAAATAAAAATAAAAATAAAAATAAAAACAATACACTATTATGTAATGATTTATATGAATACATTTTATCACAAAATAAAAGATATCTGTCTCACACACAGGAAACGCAACATTACTAGAATATTAATTTTATTAAACATTTTACGCGTATACAATGAAGACTGACGAATTTTATGATTTTGTGCAGCTATTCATACGCAATACGTATAATAAAAAGAGATACTGTCTAGTGCCGGAAGATTATTCGGTCGATGCAATTAAAATAAAAAAAGTTTGGATTAAAAGGGGATTATTAATTTCTGACTGTATAATGAAACCCTTGTTCCAGTATCGATTGCCTTGAAACAAAAACTTTTTCTATAATGTGCATTTACTGGGAATAAAAATGCATTAAAAGAGCATAATGCTCGAGGAAAAATGGCTGGATCCGTAAAGTAAGTCGAGCAGTGAGTTTCGCAAACAAAAAGTTGAACAAGCATGCCTTTTGGACTAAAAGAGAGAGAAAAGACAAAAAAGGTCTGGGGATAGAATAATCCGAACTATGCGGCATTCGCCACGATAAAACAGGAGTGAAATGTCGGCGCGGCAGGTGAATTCCGTAGTAGCCATTTTACGTTGTGCAAATCTTTGCGAAATCATGAATACATACGTGTATGTGTATCTCGAGTCGGTACTCAGAGGGTCCTTCCAACCAAAACGAGAAACAACCTAATCCTTAAGCACTCGCGATTGGGTCTTTCGAGTTTATCTTCTTGGTTTTTTGTTTTTTTCTTCCTCCTCGCTCGTTCGCGTTTTAATCACCGGCGTCTTTTTATTATTCCGGATGAATCCACTGAAAATCCGCTCGACGACGAGCTCGGATGGAAAAAAAATTGGTACTGTGATTCTTTTTATTTGTATTTGGCTTCAATATTGAGGACTTGGAATGCTTATGTCAAGCATGAATTTTTTATTCCCGGCGTCTTTGCTCCTTCCTCCTCGAGTTGTAATACAATAAACGGCACACGGGCTATCGAGGATAAAATGCAACTTAAAACTCTTTTCAGCGCTTTTCAATATTAAATTCACGAATATTGATATCAGTACTTCCTCGTGCATAATTTACGGCTATAAAATATTAACTAAATTCCATTACACATTTGAAAAACTTTCGGAATGACACGAGCCATACAACTATCATAAAGAAACATTATTAAAATGATAACTGGTTTTTTAAAATTAGGTTATAAGGAATGTTTCTGCGAAAAATCTAGAATGAGTAAATTACAATTTTATAAATTCAGTTAAAGTAATGCTCGAATAAATTGCATGCAATTTTATTTTCAAATAATTAGCTGTTTTTATCATAATGGTCATTTGACATAATACTCCTCGTATTAAAGACTTTTGTAAATAAACTTATTTTGATATTTGATACTATGTTTCGAATTTCAAAAATTACTTATACAGCTTATAAATAAATTATTCGATAGTTTCAATTTATAACAACGTTATTAAAAATATAAATTAATTTTAAATAATAGTCATTTTTCATGGTTGAGTATACTGCATTTAATTTTATTTTATCGATTAATTCAATTTTAATTATTTAGGTTTTTTTATTAAATTATTAAATAATTGTTTTTTATTCTCAATATAAATGAATATAATCTTTTAAAATATAAAGTTGTTTGCGAAAACAAGAATATTTAAAAAAAATTTTTTTTTTTACAAATTGAATAAAGTCGTTATATTACTGGACATTAATTTTTAATGAAGTGTACTTTTAAATTTATCATTCGTTTAATAGTTCAAATCAGTTAATATATGATAAAAGAACTTAAAGTCAATTATATCTTTAACTGTTTGCACGATTTCTTAATTAGAACTTGTAAACCAATAAATTTTTTATTTTCAAGAAAAAAGTAGGACAGTTATTGCTTTAAAAGTTTAATTGAAATAAATGTAGAATTTACCAAGACTTTTTATTGCATTAAATATGTGACATATATATGAAGCGAAGTTTTAAGCTTATAATAAAATATTATTTATGATTGATTAGATCCTTCAACGTGAAAAACGACGTTTAAATTTAATTGCTTATATCGAAATACTAATGATATTTAATGAATTGATTTATATTATGAAACGTAATGTACGCATGTAAATGCCTAATCAGGGTTCCAACAATTTATATTTTATTTTCTGCGAGTTTTAAAATTTTTTTGAAATTTACAACTTTTCAGTTTACAATAAATTGTAAAATTTAGTCTTGCAATTATCATTTAAAAAATGCTCACTATTAAATACGAATCCGAGGAGTCACTTGTTTCGGAATGTAAATAAAACGATAGTGTGGTGATGAATGCGGGTGTTTAAAAAAAAAGTAAAAAAAAAAAGAAAAAAGCTACCCATCGTTTGATTCTTCTTCCTTTTCAATTTACAGCCTGGTGATGGCGACAATCACGGGATCGACGCTCGCCGCGTTACGTGAGTACCATGAAGCGGTCCTGGACCCCGGCGGCAGTAACTGGGCCCCCCTCCAGGGCCCAGAGCTGAGCTTTTACGATTATCACGAGGACGACGTCGGGCTGGTCCCGGTCACCCTAGGCTTCATACCCATCCTCGTCGACGTCGTGGTCCAGGGCCTCAGCATCTTATACCTGCTCTTCTTTCGCATCTTCATCCTCGTGTTCGCGGCTTTTTTCCTGCACGTTTTTTTCAAGTGATCACCGGTGAATGAAGGGCCCCCCGGGACCTCCGACCATCATTCATTCCATCTATTATTCACGCGGCTTTAGATTTATTATCTTTCTTTTTTTAAAAGACTGAATTGTCAGTATATCTCCCTAGTGTAACTCTCAAGTACTTTTTAAGAAGCTCGTTTTTTATTTAGAAATTTCATGATCGACTCTACTCGACTATTTCGATTATTTCGAGTCACGTTTTTTACTGCACAGCTACCGATAGATGGACGTGACGAATAAAAATATGCTCTGCAACTCGAATACTGTGACCGCCTTTAAAAAAACACAAGACTGGAAGCAATAAGAAATATTTATTTGCTAAATATTATTACTGTAAATACGCTAAGCTTTTAATCATTTTTATAATAGAGATTATTTTTAAGTTATGAAATATCGAGCGAATTTTGAATTCCGTTTGAATAGTGTTTTAATATATGTAAATTAAGGCAGAGACAGCCAAAGTATTAAAAGTTGAGTGCTGATGCATAAATTCCAAGAATTTTCTGACAGAGTTTAATGTTTGTATGTGTGCTATCAGCAACATCTGAAAGTCGTCATAACTTGTACATAAATATAAAATCACGTTTCTGTAAAGAAAAATGCCAATAAAAAAGTGAATTCTCTTGTGAAAAGAGCAAAAATTGTCTATATTAAAGAAAATATTAAATTGTTTTTAAAATCGAAAAATTAACAGACCATTTTTAAGTACTTGAAATAATATTGCAATGCAGAAATCAATATAATTTCAAACAGCAGAAGAATTTCATTAATTATTTCGTAATTTTATGTCTTTTTAACTCACATTATTTTCTACATCTTTTTTATCGCAATCACTTGTATATTTCTCATCCGCCATTCTTACTATTCATAAAAATCATCATGTCGCACGATGAATTTTTTAGATTTGTATTAGATCGTAATATACGCTATGAGTTCATCCCTAAACCCATCCCTTTCCTGCGCCCCCCTAACCCCCTAAATAATCGAGCGCACCCCCAACTGTTAGCGATGAATGAATAATGAAGGGACGCGCTTTACGTGTAGCGCCTTACATAAAGGCGTGCAAAAGGTCCGACCCCGACATCAACGAGTGCATCACAAACTCGATCGAGACCCTGAGGCAAAAGTTGAGGGAAGGCATCCCCGAGCTCGAGGCGCCCGCCATCGAACCCCTCAACCTGGACCAGATCAGACTCCTCCGCGGACCCTCCGGCGCTCGACTCGACATCAACATCACCGGACTCCAGGTATTCCATCTTCGGCATCCCCTTTCTATCCAATAATACGAATTCACAACTTTTATAAACTTTTATCACTTTTTTATACAACTAGCACTCGATTATTCCGACTCTCAACATTTTCCCTAGTTATAACTTTTAGGGAACATTGTAGAAAGATTATTTTGTTGAAAATATTTACGTGAATTAACAGCCGCAAAATATTATTTTATTATACCATGAATAATAGGATTGAAGAGTTTCTTTCAGAAGCTCTTCTGAAGATTTTATATCAAAATATTTACATTTCTGAATATGCTATCTCAAGTTCAGTAGAGAAATTTTTTTTTTAGTATGACAGAAAATAGAATACGAATACTTTTTAATATATGCTGATATGTTAAACACACTGTATTACATATATTTTTTTCAATGAGCCAATTCATTTAATTTTTTAAAGTAATTGATATTTGAAACTAAGCTTTTAATAAGATTAAATGTTACTTTACATCTTATTTAAATTAATAATTTAAAATACGTATTAAGTTATGGAAGCTTTCAAATACATTGCACATACATCATTTATACTAACACCTATGCATGTGCACATTCATACACTGCATTGTTGAATAAGATAAATTCAAATTAAAACTTTAACTTCTTTGTAATATCAATACTATTATAGCTTCAGAAAATATTTAATTCAAATAGTAATACATAAAATTTCATGTTACATTTTATGATGGATATAAAATTTATACATTTGGTCTCAGTCTATCTCAGTATTTCGTTTATCTAAAAACAAATATTTGTATTACTGCATTAAAATTTGTAGAATATATATATATATAGACAAAAACAAATATATAATAGTTTTTCCACAATTGTGTCAATTATATTTCATTAATAGATATTACTTTTTCATAGTGCTACGTTTATTAATTTACTTCATTTGAAAATACTTAATTTTTTTAGTGTTACAATTAATTAATGCAATATCAATTCAAAAAGGTTGCTATTTTTCATTGATTTTATTTTCTGAATATTCTTGTTCTTGTTTTTAACATACGTACACGTAATATTATGATTGAAAAATTCATTTCGATAAAATTTTCACTCATATACATTAGTTATATAGGACCTATTTACGTATCGGAGAGAATATGAGAAATTTAATACAATTTTTTTTGATTTGTATTCATTTTTTTGATAAAAACTCAATTGCTTTATTTCCTATTGGAAAAATTTTTTTCACTTTTTTTTTTAAATGTAGATTTAATAATTTTTTTGTAGTTACGTTGATAACATTTTTATACTAGTTACACAGTATTTTTAATATTCAGCGATAGTGTTATAAAAATTATTTTCGATAATATAATAGTCAATCAAAAAAATATTCTAAAATAACTGTTTTTTTTTAATAATAAAATATTTAATGATATAAATTGATAAAAATTCAAAAATTCATATAATAGAAATAAGGTCATTCTTTAATTTGATGTATATATATTCATATTCATATCCTTTTTAAATCGTACATCACCTTTGCTTTATATTTTTACAAGGAAAACGGTGATTTTTTCCAAGAAAAAATGTCATGTTCTTGAAAAGATATAAATAAAATATACTCATTTTTCTTTTCAAGTTCAATTACTTTTAAAAATGAAAAATTTACATTTTGATAAAACATATACGAATACATGTATATAAAAATTTTTTATCATTATTCAAGGCTAACGTTTTTAAAATTATTTAATAATGTAGAATACGAAGATATAATTTATATTATATTAAAAAATATTTTTTTATTTTTATTTATTTTATAAAAATATTTTTAATACATAAAAAATGCTTTAAAATGGTACGTAAATAGACTTTATTTTTTAAATAAAATTTGCATATAATTACCTACTTTTGGAATGAGTCTTTAAAATAACATTTTGGAAAATTATTACATATTATCTTCATCTTTTTCGATATTTAAAATAATAAAAGAATACATTTACTTTTAACAATAATTTTCTAATATCAGCATTTTTTAGAATAATTTTATTCATTTTAATTAAAATTGTATACAGTATTTTTTGATCATATTAAAACTGTTTGAATTTTATTAAATATTAATGAGGCTAATTAGAATTGATGTCATAGTTAGATTACGTGTTTGAAATTTCAGGAATATATTATTATACAATGCCATTTTTTATAGATTTGCTAGTCATTTACTATTTATTTAAAATAATAAATATATATTAAAAAATAAAAAAAGTACTGCAGAGAACAGTTTTTGTTTTTTTTCCATGAAAAATTTGTTGAAATAACAACGACTTAAAATTTAAACTAATATTCTTATTTTTCAAATCAATAACTTTGGAAATATGTATGTTAATATAAATTAAAAAAATGTAGAAAAATTATTATAAATGGAATGTATATAATAATTATAGTAATATTTTCAAAACAAGTTAGTATAATAATACATTATTATAATAATTATTATTATATTATTGAATCTAATTATTGGTAGTAATTTTATTCATGTATATTTTGTAAGTTTAGTACATGTAGTTAACAATTGTTTGTTAAGTTCAATTAATTTAAATTGATTTTCGCATTTGCTTAACTAGTAAATTGTAAGGTGTGCATATAATTTTATAATAAATTCTATTACAAAATGTCAAATGAATTTTTCTATTTTAGATATCACTATTTTTCTTTAATTTTTCAGTTAATTGTATTGTATTAGGAAAGAATACAAATTTTTCATTATTATTGATGAAGAAATTTTAATAAAAAGTAATTATTTGGTACTATTTTTTTAATAATATATGGGAAATAAATATTTTTAAGAATTAATAATACGTTTTTTTGTAAAGTTGAGAATTAGTTTGTTATTTTTAAAGAAGAGAATAAGATACAAATAAAACGATATGTACTATGCTTTTTAAAATCTAGGAAATAAGAATGTCTGTTTTTTATTTATAGAATAAATAAACTAAAATATAAGAAATAATATTTTGTCTGAATAAATTTTCAGTTTATTTAAATTAGATTTCTGTATATAGTTCTAAAGAATAAATAATTTTAAATTAATTATATACATTTATATACTTAAAAAATTTAATAATATATCGATTGAAATTGTATAAAAATATAAATAATATATCTTCTAAAGTTTACAGGTATTAGAAAGTAATTTTCTGCATTTATATCAGAAATATTAAGTGACAATAATTTATTGAGTTAATTCGTTGAATTATTGTAAGGTATTTGAAAAAATATGTACTTGGAGTAATGTATTTGAAATTATTAAATATATTGCAATCTGTTAAAACTCTCCATAAGAATATATGTTAAAATGACAATAATTCGATTAAAAATAGTTTTTTCGTTTTGTTTTGAGATGTTTAGGTTCACTTATTTTTTCAAAATATTGTATTTTTCTGCGGTGAAGATCTACTAATAACAAAATTTCCTTTGAAATGATTTTTAAGAAGAGAATAAATTTCTTTTTTATTTTTTCTCCATCAAATATATATATTTATATTTATGTATTAAAAATATATATTATGTTAAAAAAAATGTATTATTGACAAGTTTAATTACTTGTAAGAGTATTATAAAATACTATTTTTGTAAGACTGTATTTAATGTATTCAATCTATGAATTAATTAAAAAAATTACGAAAGTCATGATTAGTGTTTAATAATAATTTGAAATAAATAACAATGACGTTGATGAATATCTAGTATTGTCGACTTTACAGGTTTTCCGAAATTATTTCAAATGAGCTAAAATACTTAAATTCATATTTGAAGCATATGAATTTTTATTAAATAACTAATAACAGAAATATATGGAAATCCATTCGGTGAAGGAATTTCAAGATAGTAAAGTGCTTCATTTAAAATTCAAATAATTGATTGCAGTAATTTAGGAACGACAAAGATGAATGGATCTTTTGATAAATATCTCGTTCACAGGTTTTCGGCCCCTCGACATTCAAAATACAAGACATGAAGGCAGATCCAAATAATGTTTCATTCGATTTCAAAGTCAGCTTCAATAAGTTGCAGTTTAGAGGAAAATACTCGATCGATGCAAGGCTATTGCTTCTGAGGCTCGCAGGAAGCGGAGACCTTACTGGAAATTTCAGTAAGAACAATTTATTTTTGTTCGTTGCGCATTTTCAATATCCTCTTATCAGATCTTGTTGTCTCGCTGCATATCTTCGATGTATATTTATTTTAAATGGAGCAACGCGTATGCATTTTACTTTTTGGTACATTTGTCAATGTTACAAGGAGACCCAATAAAAATAAAACAATTTTTATTGTAAATGTAAAGAGACGTATAGTACATTTAAAATTTTTCGCTTTAATCAGCAGTGAAAGAAGTACTCGAGAACTTCATAAGGACAATACAAGTTTTTGATTCGCACAAACTGCTTGCACTCGCTGGAAAAACGTAAATGATTTCAGAGATTGGACATTAAAAATAAATTGATGCTAAATATAGATGAAATGCAAAATTAGTTAAAAATTAAATTTAGCCCGAAAGACGAGTTCAAAAGTGAATATTTAATCTTTGTTTTAGCCGGCTATGAGTCAGATGTGTTGTTACGTGCTCGGAAGGTCTACAGAAATAACGATGTTTATTTAAACTTTGAGAAAATGAAATTGGCCATAACAATCAACTCAGCTAAGGTGTATCTCAGCAACCTTTTCGGAGGGGATCCCATCCTTGGTAAATAAAATGTTTTCTTTTCATTTAGATCATTAACATTCTTTACTTTTTACTTTTTCATAACAATGCTGACTAGACAATTTACGATCATTTATGATTCCGACCCATCTTCTCGTATCTCGTATCTCGTATATGAGACAAATGAGACAAATGAGACAAATGAGATTTATTTTAATAGCAATCTAATTTAAAATACACACATTCGTATTTTTTACTTTGAGAAACACCGATCAGGAATTTGCTTATTGAAATATGTGTTGATTAAAAAAAAAACAAAAAAAAAAAAAAAAAAAAAAAAAAAAAAAAAAAAAAAAA